>PVJX010000267.1:274741-307176 GCA_004027295.1 Dolichotis patagonum | reverse complement strand
TATTTTAAAAGGGAGTAAAATCAAACACAACAAAACAGAACAGAATGGGACATAAGAAAGCATAAACTTCAAAGCTAGACAACCAGAGATCTTCACTATCTGTCATATTGTCTCTTGTTTTCTTCCAAATGGTTGTCCTCATCTTTGCATATGGAGAGCTCATACTAAATAACATAGCCAATCTTTTCACAAGATGTGTCGTTCACTGGCTTCCACTTGCCAAGCAGGGAGGAGCGGGAGGGGGGACACAGGTTCGGGGACAGGACGACGTGAGATGTTTGATTCTCAGCCCACACGCAGGCAGGATCACAGCTGCCCCCCAGAGAGGGTTGGAGCTCCTTGTTCTCCCAGCACCCCGAGTCAACTGCACGGTGCAGGTCCCGAGGCGCCAGGGTCTCTCCCCTGCAGGCCCCCCAAAGTCCGCCATACTCACCCGTTATTTCTTTCTGATGAATTGACCATTCGATTTCTAAAGTTCTGAAATGGCCAACAGACCCCAGAAAGAATTCTCTTTAGGCTCCTGTTTGAAACCAGCAGCTACAGCGATCTGCTGGCCTTGCTTCAGCGCCACTGGTGGACTTATTTCAAAAGTTACAAAATGACGCCAAGCCTCCGTTTTTAAGTTACATTAAAATAAGAATAACTGGGCGTGATAGAGTACACCTATTGTCCCGGATCTCTAGGAGACTGAGGCAAGAGGAACACAAGTTCAGTTCTAGCCTCGGCAACCTAGTGACTTAGTGAGACCCTGTCTCAAAAAAAAAAAAAAAAAAGACCTGAGGATGTAACTCAGTTTGCTTTCCAGCGCAGAACAAACAAACAAACAAACAAACCAAACACCAAAAGATCCTAACACGTAAAAACAAAATACTAAGGAATCTGAACTTCAAATAACATAAAGATAGCCCTGAAAATTCCAACTGCAGTGAGTTCATTATTGATTATTTGTATTATTTATTAGTTCTTTAAGAAACTCTTCCTCTGAAGGATGGAAATAAACTCTGAGACCCTTCTCAGGCGCACACAAATCGACCTCACCAACAGAGCCGACAGAGCTCGGAAGTGGTAAGCCTCGGGCTCTGCGTGACAGACTGCCAGAGGCAGGTGGCCCTGTCACATGCGCGCAGACCGAGCCCCGTAAGTACGTGCTTACACATCTCACAGCAATGCTGTCGCTCTTCATGGCTGCATCCTATCGATGGAGAATGAAAAGAATCCCTTCCTGTCTCTTTGCCCCTCCTGCTGGCTGCTCTTCCAGCCAGACTCGCTCTGCCCGGAACCGTCATGAGCACCTGGTAGACGTGGCCAGGAAGGCAGGCCTGACCTCAGGCCTCCGCGCTTCTGTCCTGCCTGCCCAGCACCCACTGCCTGCACGTCCCGCCCGTGGGCCGGCTGGCAACAAAGCCCAGGGACTGCTTCTGCAGCCTGGCAAAGCAACGGACACTGGTGTGTCACCTCTTTATCTGAGGAACTCGGTGCAGTCATTTCCTTGCCCAGTGGTCCTGAAGGGTTCTGTCTGCTCTCCTGTAACATGTTAAAGAAACTGGGCTTCATCTTTTGATTTCTCCATTGATTTCCCTCTTTCTGTATGAATGGCTTCAAAGTGATCGTCTACTAATATCTGCATTTTATAACTATTTTTCTCATGTCTAGAGCTATAGAGTAACCCGAGTTTGTTTGTTTGTTTTGTTTTTGTGTTTGGTTTTTGAGACAGGGTCTTGCTATGTAATTCTGGCTGACCTTGAATTCACTATGTAGCCTAGGCTGGCCTCAAACCTATGGTGATACTCCTGCCTCAGCCTCCAAAGTGCTGGGTTTACAGACATGTGCCACCATGCCTAGCACACTTCAATTCTTTTTGGTCTCCTTCTTCCATCCCTCCCTGCTGCCTCCAACTCTTGGCCTCTTCCCATTTGCAAACTCTATTTCTACTTTTTCTTCAATTTTCTTTTTTTCTCTACTCTTTTCCCCTCTCTTTCCTCTCCCTCCCTCTATCTCTTGTTCCCCTTCCCATTTGAAAAAGAGCCCCCTGCCAGGAATTTAGCTCAGTAGGGGGATTTAGCTCAGTGGCTCAAGTGCCTGCCTGGCAAACAGCGCAAGGCCCTGAGTTTGATCCCCAGTTATCTATCTTACTTTGCAGCAACATTTATGTTTTAAGAATCATTTCCTAGGCATGATGGTTCATGCCTGTAGTCACAGCACTCAGCAGGACTGCTGTGAGTTCAAGGCCAGCCTGGACCCTGTCTCAAAAACAAAAACAAACAAAAAAGAAAAATCTTTTCTGTAATCCCAGCACTTGGGAGGCTGAGGCAGGAGGATCATTGCAAATGTGAGACCAGCCTGGGCTACAAAATGAGCCCAAGGCCGGCCTGAGCTGCATGGTAAGACCCTGTCTCAAAAAGACAAAAAGAAAAAAAAATTTTTTTTTACAAGATCAATGTTCTTCTCATATTAAACTACACTGGCTTCTCAAGTGCTAAATAGTTCTGAGCTTAGCATGGGTTATACGGAAATATTTGTTTAGATTTTATTTCCTGAAGGCAAGGGTACTACTCCTCCCAAGTGCTGCACCTCCACCTCATGCCAGCTACTGCCTAGGCCTGTGTGGGCCAGTGTAGGTGGTAGCCGAGCACTTTAAAATGTGGCTGGTGGGCTGAGGATTTAGCTCAGCGGCACAAGTGACTGCCTAGTAAGCATGAGGTTGTGAGTTTGATCCCTGGTACCAAAAAAAAAAAAAAAAAAAAGATGAGCTTTGAGTGTACAATACTCCAGTTAGCTTTCTGAGGGTCTTTATGTTTCTGAGGATGGTGGGGAGAGGAGAGGTGGCAGGTTAAGGAAGATGTTTGTTCTTTTCCAAGGTGAAACTCTATTTTTATTACTACTGGATTCTCAAAGAACCAAGATATCTTCAGCTGGTGCAGTCTTGCCCTGAGACGTCACAGCATCATGGGACCATTGAGGCTCCAACTATGACCAGAGGCACATGGAATTAGGTTTCTGCATAACACAGCTGGCCCACATGGCAAGATACTAGGCTTCGGAAAGCCCTAATCACCATTTAATTATGAAATTATTTTTCCCCCCAACCATAATACAGAGTGGTTCTTGACAGATCCCCCTTTTTCCTTTTGTAATTGCAGCAGTTGAAATGGCCAACAGGTCCACATAGCAACAAACACATTTTCAGGAACTTATAGGAGGTCCTGTTATATTGCTTTGTCTTTAGTTGTCCTCATGTCATGGGTTCTGTGTGGGTCTCAGTACTTGTGGTGTCGGCTTTTCTCCAGGATCACCTTCGAGAGCGCCCGCGCTGGAGGGTTGGATGGGAACAGGCTCCATCACAGGGCTGGAACTGTCCCTCTCTCCATGGCCACCTGTTCTGGGAGGGCCTTCAGGGTGCTCCGTTGTCGGCTAACACACAGGCATGCTCTCAACCCCCGTTATTAACTGCGCTGGGCCATCCCTCTTTCCTGTTAGGATGTCCTTTTGTAGGACTTGAACCTGGGGCATGCTCATCAGATTCGTCCTTTTGCCAATGAAGTTCTCATAGAGGATATTTACTTTCTGTGGCCATGTTTCTAAAAAATACTAAAGTAAAGATCTCAAGATCTAACTGTGCATGTGGAGGTAATCATATCCCCCTTCTGTTTTTGTAGTTGTGCTTCCAGCCACAGCTGTCCTCTGCACTGACTTTGCCAGGGCCCAGCCTTGTTAGACTGCCTACAA
This sequence comes from Dolichotis patagonum, assembly GCA_004027295.1. Taxonomy (NCBI): domain Eukaryota; kingdom Metazoa; phylum Chordata; class Mammalia; order Rodentia; family Caviidae; genus Dolichotis; species Dolichotis patagonum. The sequence continues at coordinate 303,450 of PVJX010000267.1, read as the reverse complement.
TATTTTTAAATAACCTAAGCTATCTATAAGATTTCCTGCCCCCAAAGAAGTGTCCCTAACTTTGGTCAGGGAAGGATGGATGTAGATTTTATCTTAACTGCTTTGAGCTGAAAAGGGTTAGTGTAAGTGGAGGCTGCCATCAGGAGCCTTCTCCAGAGAAGTAAATGTTAAAAAACAAATAAATGAGATTTTTTAAAAAACTAATTTAAATCTCACAATGAAGAAACTTAAAATTTCGTTTTGCGCCACATTCATGACTTGCATTCCATTTGTCAGACAGTGTTGTCTAGGCATTTCATACACTCAGAGTGGATGACTATTCCTGGCTACACTTTCCTGGACTCTGAAGTGAGCTACCGATATCTCCTAGGAAAGGATGATACAAACTCAGGGTTTGATGGCAATTTATTGTAATTCAACACAGTCTTTCCATTTTGTGCTTAAGAATAACAAGTCCCAGAGAAATGCTGATGCCCAATGTACTATCTGTGGGAGACAACGCTTGAATGTAAAACAATTATTGTGACTTTGATTATTTGGAGACTTAGTTTTTTATACTGATATGTAGAGAGCTGGCTATATTTTTTTTCTCTTTAATTGGCTCTAAGCATTGCAAATAAGGCTAGCCGAGGTGCTGGTATGTAATCTTTAAAGCCAACAGACAGTCCTGTTTCCTGGCATAGTCTTCTCTGTACAGGATACATACAGGATATGAGCACAGCGGGATGTTAGAGCCAATAGCTCCAAAAATGTCAACTGGATACAGCCTCAAGGTAAAGAGGCTATAACTCCCCAGGGCACAAGAGTTTGCATATCAAAAACCAAAGCCACAGCCTCCCAAAACAATTCAGTTGCTACCTTAATTAGATTATGTAAATTGATCCTTCTGCATATCTTTATCTCTACAATTTACAGAGATGCCATTCTTCCTCCTGGCCAGCCAGCTCAAGTTACTCAGGTAATTCCCACAGTCCCCCATCCCCCATCCCACTGTCACTCATCCCTGAGCCACCCCCTTCTTCACAAGATAATAAATTCTGGGAGAGGCCTAAAATCAAGGCCTTTGTCCACATGTCCTCACAGAGATTAGATTTAGGAGCCCTTGGCTGCCCTTAACTCGGAATGTGTCTCGGTGTCTTTACTCTTCACCGTGGGTTGCATTGGTGGTAACAGATTAAAAGTAACTTGCTGGGATCCCGATAAGGTCTCAGTGGGATTACAAATATAATCCTTTGGATTGTGAGGAAACCTAAAAAGGATTACAATACTTAGATGACTAAACTCGATATTTGGGATTACAATTACAATACCGTCCTTTGAGTAAAGACAGGAAATCAGGGGGTGACTGAATGTTAGCATGCCTCTGCCATCATCCATGGAAAATGCCCTGTGAGGCATTGGAGCATCAAGGGAAGCACCCAGGATTCTGGGAGTTTCATCTCCCCAGGCTGTGGGCCTGGTTCAGCCATCATGGCCTCACTCTTTGCAACCAAACAGTTGTCTAGGAAAACCACCCCAGCCCGAACTGTGGTCTCATCTAGGAGTGACCAAGGTGGGCTGGGCAGGGAGGTCCAGGTTGGACTGTGGCACAGTGGGGGATTGTGACATCATCAGTGATGGCCTCAGTTCACTACTGCTGGTCCTCTGGTCCTAGCTGTTACTGCAAGTCCATTCCTCTACCATGTGTGTGGAGCAGCTAAAATCAGCAGATCCATATGTAACTTGAGGCGACAGACTGGCTCTGGTAAATAGTCCCATTTTTTCATTTGGAAAGTGACCTACTAGTAAGGTCTAGTTACTTTCTTTTTGGGTGAAGGGAATAATGGTGTCTAATTTCCTAGGGAAAGTTCCTGAAGTTCTTCCCTTTTTCCAGATAAAAGATTCTTCTTGTATTTGTTCCAGGCATGGAGGAAAGAGTACCAGGAAGACCTCTATTTCCTTTGTAATGATATCTTTTGGGGAGGGGGAGAGTGGAATCTTGTGTCCAACCCATACTCTGATGAGTTTGGCATAAATCTGGGGGCACTATGGCGGCCACTTCAGACGCGTTACGGCCACACTAGGCTCCATCCCTGACCCTGAGGTCTGACCATATCTGCCTCGATCTTTTAAACATTGTTATGGGCCTGGAGATGCAGCCTGGGATTTGGTCCCCAGTATCATAAACAAACTAGCACACAAACAAATAATGCTTTAATTCTGAGTTGATAAGAATCTAAATGCCATGTTTTACTCAAATCCTAAGGGGTTGTGTAGGTCAAATAGATCAACCCATTTATGTATTTATAAATAAGCAAACCTGAACTCAATAAGCATATTTATGTAAATGTGAGGCAAAACTGAATCCACTCCAGCGCAGGGGTTGTGGTAGTACACCCCAGACTAGTGCCTTTGAATTGTAACTATGCATACATAGTCTGCAGGCTTAATTTTAGCTAGTTGAACTACCAGAAATGTTAGCAATCTGTCTTCAGATTTCTTCTGCTCTTTCTTTCTGCTAAGAACAAGCTCTTGAAGTATAGAATCCTCAGTTCTGTGTTTCTTTAAACAGAACTGCAACTGCTTTATCAGATAATATTCATTTTTGACATGAATTTGTAAGCAACAGCAACAATTTCAAACTGAATGTTTTACCTTGAAGTATTAATTTGCATGTGTTGCTATAGATGTACAGCAGATATATATAATATATACATTATATGAATATATATTATATGAAATTACAGACAGGATAAGCTTTAGCTAGATGTTTCCATCATAGTTATCATTGCATTGAGATTGGTACTATAAAAACAATCTTTTCAAATTCTGTACCTGAGAAAACATAAAGAAAGCCTTCACTCAAATATTTAAAATCTCATGAAAAAGTCATGTGAACATGTTAATATCCTTTTGTTAAATATTGTAATTTATGCTTTATCTTCAGGACTCTTCTTTTCCATTTTAAAAATAACAGGACAATTTTAACAAATGTGTTTCTCACACAATGATGATGATTGAGATGACTGAGTAATAATTCTCCATTTCACATTCAGTACTATAGCTAGGAAGCGCAGGGATGGGTACAGTTGCTATTACATTTACCATCAGACCATATGGTACAATTTACATCCGCCAGGGAGAATAGCCATTGCACACAGTAGAAAACCATAGAGGCTTTTTACTTTACTTTCTGTGGTGCTAAGGATAGGTCCCAGGGCCTGATCTATACTGGGCAAGCACTTTATGTCTGTGTGCTACCCCCAGCCTTAGGCACTGTCTTAAGACTAATCAAGAGACAAAACTTTTTAAATTTGTTTACTCAGTTATTACGGCATAGCACATACATTTGTCATAGGTAAGATTTTCACTTTCACACAAAAAATTCCAAGATAAATGCAACCAAATCTCAGAGCAGTGCACACTCTGGAGGGGAGGTGATCCAAGAAGCAATAATTATCATGTGATGTCACACTAAGTGTGACAAATATATGCAAGGTGTCACACAAGTACAGAAGGAGAAAGGTGCATAACAGCTGGAGTCTGGGGATGAGTAAGAAGACAATCACAGAGAAGACCATTTTTGAGTTAATTATGGTGGTGAAAAAAATAGACTGCAGTTACACTGTATGCATTTTAATCCCAGAACCCTGCTAACTTGCTGTGGAGACTTTGGCATGTTGTTAAATCTCTCTGTGCTTCATTTTTGTCCTCTGTGAAATGGGCATGACAATCTGGCACAGCTCCAGGGGTCAAGTGAGGATTACACAAGGGTCAGGGGCTTATAGGCGGCTCATGACCCGTGGAAAGCTCTCATTTAGTGTCAGCAACTGTGCCAGGGAGAGCAGAATGAGAGACACCAAAGGGATATGAAGGGACACATGAGCCGATTTTGTGTGGAGGGTGGTGGGGAATGGCAAGGGAGTGGACCAATTAGGAGAGAGAAAATTCTATACCCTAAAGGCTCAGGCTAAAGCAGCCCTTGAATTTTAAGGAAGAAATTCGGATTTGCATTATAGAAAGACAACCCTGGTGCAGTGGAAAAAGAGTAGTGCCTGGGGGATTAGTTAAGAGGAAGAGTGGTTAAATCAAGAGACCTGATAAAGTCTTGACCAAGGATGGAGGGTAGAGTTCAGATGTGAAAGTTACTTAGGAGATAAAATTGAGGAGAGTTGGTAATAGGTTAGATGGGGGGGACAGCATTTACCTTGGATGATTTGGTGAGAAGACAGAAGGAAAAGCAGGTTTGAGGGTAAGATTTTGGATTTGTCAAGCTTGAAGGGCCGGTGGGATGACCAGAATTAGGGCCTAGGCCTGCCACTCAGGAGCTGGAAATAAAAATTTTGGGCTCCTTAACATACAGGTTGGCATTGTGGGAATGTGACAGTATGACACGGGTTGCATACAGGAAGAGATGCAGGGGCGATTGTGAAGTCCAACATTTAAGAGTCAAAGAGTAAAGCCAGCAAAGGAGAGAGGCAGGCGGGAGAGGAGGAAGGCAATGTAGAAGAAAATGAGCCATGGGAAATGACAGAAATCCAAGGAGGAAGCATTCAAATGCAGAAGTGAGGTCAAGAACTGTCCCTCAGCAATTAGGAAAGAGTGTAAAAGAAATCCACGAACTAGAAGAACTAGAACTATTGCTCTCGCAAAGTAAAATACAATGGGACAAGAGCTGCAGAGTCCCCTTCATGAAGACCCTAGATGTTGGTTGGCTTTTTTTATGGTACTGGGGATCAAACTCACGACTTTGCGCTTGCCAGGCAGGGGCTTACGCCACTGAGCTAAATCCCCAGCCCCATGTTAGTTGGTATTTAAAACGTCAGTCTAGTATTTTAAGTTACTAGGTGAATTCCAAGAAAGCCTCCACAGATGTGGTCCAGTATCTGGCTTGGTGCACAAGACAGATCTGGTCTGCCTTATAGGGCTGTTTTTCTAGCCCAGCAAGAAGCCTTGCCACACTGGTACCCTCCACTAACTGTTGGGAGCCAGACCCAGTGAGTGAATGGCCTGCAGCTGCCAAAGATCTGCTTTGGTAGATCCCTGGGAGTTCTCAATGCATGGCTGTTTCCAGGAAGGGTTAGGCCTTTGGACGCTACCAAAAAAGTACATGTTCTGATAAGAACGCTAAAGATGTCAAGTAGTAGGGCTGATCTGGTAGCGCTTGCCGGTGGTGTCGGGGGAAGACAGTGTTGGCATGATGGCAGTGACAACAGGTCTACTCGGGCTGGTCTTGTTATCAGATATATATAAACTCTTGGTTCAATCTCAGATATGATTTTCTTAGTACATTTACTGTATTCTATGTTTTCTTCCTTCTTACCTTCCTTGGTGTGTGAAGATGCCCTGGATAGGGATTCCTGGGGATTGCGCCTAGGGGCTCAAGCACTCTAGGGCAGTGTTCTCTCATTGAGCTACATCTCCACTCTTTTTTATTCTGGGACAGGCTTTCTCTCAGTTGCTCAAACTGACCTGGAATTGATTTCTTGCCTCAGCCTCCTCAGTAGCTGAGCTGTGTCTGGCCTGGATAGTAAATTTTTAAGGCCAGGGATCCCTTCAAATGAGTCTTTTTGAACTCCTAGAAGCACGTATTTGTCCACTTGATCCCCAGCTAACAATCCTGGTACTCTCCAGCCTCAGCCGATTTACAATGCAAGGTAGTCATGCTTGCATTGTCAACCGGGCGTGACATAACCTTCCTGAAAAAATGTCCTATTGATACCTCCCAAACTTCTCCTGGGAGGGTGGAACTTTCACCCTCCCAGGGTGGTTTTAGGGGAGGTTTTAGGAGGTTTAGAGGAGGTTTTAGGGTAAGCAGTAGACAGCTAATGATACTACCCTTGAGTTTCCACGTCTGGGGGTTCTGTGACCAATCCTCCTTCCTGGAAAACTTTAAGGTGTCCCCCGGGGACCCTGAGGTCTTGTAAGAGCTTGAAATATTGTAAAGGGCGTGGGGCACCCACAGAGCTGGACTCAGGTCTCTTCTGGCATCCTAAACATGCAGGTGACGCTATGCTATTCAGATCCTGGAAATGAGCGGGAGTATTGCTGGGGGACACAGGGCGGGGGTGATTTTACTATTTCCTCCTTCCTTTCTTGGGGGGGCATCGATGGGGACAGGTGGCCTGGGACGCCTGGAGTGCCTCAGCACCCAGGCTCCCTGCAGCTGAAGCTTGCCTGCTCCCGCGGCCGCCGTGGGGGCGCAGCGCGGAGGCGCAGAGGGTTGACCCTCTGCGCCCCCACCCGAGCCGACCCGGTGGGGCGGCGCGACCATGGCGGCGCGCGGAGGGCGGCAGCGCCCGCCCTGCCCCGTCTCCCCCGGCCCCGCCCGCGCCCCCGCCCGGGGACCCCCGCGCCCGGGGAAGCCCCGGGCCCGCCGCCGCGGTCGTGCCGTCCCTCCGCCTCCGAGGCCCGGAGCAGCCTCCTCGGGCCGCGCCGGGGCCGCCCGCACTGCGCATGAGCGGGAGCCCGGCGAGCCCGTGAGAGGAGCCGCCGCCGCCGCCGCCGTCCATTCGCTGCGGAGCCGGAGGAGGAGGGGAGAGGCCTGGAGGACACCAACATGGTGAGGCACTGCGGCCGCCGCCGCCCGCCCGCTCGCCCTGCCGCCCGGGGCCGCGCTGCCGCGCACCCGGCCCGCCCGCCCTGCGCCCCGCGGCGACCCCGCCGCCCCGAGCGCGGCCCGCGGCCTCTGCCCGCCTTTTCCTTCCTCCTTCGCCCTTTCCCGCCCGGCCGCCGCCGCTACGCGAGAGCCGAGGAGGCGGAGCGGCGCCGGGCCTAGTCGGGAGCCCGGGAGTGTGGGGCGCGGGAGCGGCTCCGGGGCCTCCCGCCCGGCCGGCGCGGACGCGGGAGCCGGGGGCGTTGGGCGGGGGAGGGGGCAACGGCCCCAGCCTGCGGGGCCCCCGCAACCCCATTGTGTCCGCCTGGGGCCGGGGGTCCCGGGCCAGGGTTCCGGGTGAGGATCCTCCCTCCGTCCGGCCCGGGAGAGGGAAGACTTCGCCGCGCTCCTCTCTTCCTCGGCTGCGGCTCCGGCCCCGAAAGTCTCCCGGGCAGTTGTGCTCGGGGCGCCGTATCAGCCCCTTCGTTTGCTCCATCGTCTCCTGCTGCGTCCCGTGCTTTGGAGAGAGGAGTTTGACCGGCCAGTTGGTGGAGGTTATATTTACCTCTCCCATGAAGGCTGGGGAGACGGCTTGAGCTGGGGCGCGCGGCGGGGGGGGGGGGAGGGGGCTTACGGAAGTGCAACCTGTTCTCATTTCAGAAAATTAGTGAAAACAGACTTACTACCTCTAGAGTACTTGTTTTATTTGCTTGGGTGGGAGGAGTAATTGCTTTATTATAGCAGTTAGGGACCATTTGCGATTTTTAAAAAACAGTTTGTAAAGTTACTCCTCTTTGGTTTGGAAGTGGGGAGGAGTCTCTTTAAGTTTAAGGACCCTTACAGTCAAGTTGTTTCTTTGGGAATCACACACCTGACTCTGTTGGGCACTCTTTGTTTTTCAGAAGCGATGTTTGGCATCATACAGTCTGAGCTTGAGTGGAATTCCATGCAGGTTACAGTATGAATAGAAAAAATGATGTCCTTTTGCTCACGGGCAACAGAGAGGCCTCTTTCAGGAGGGTGTACATGTGTGCCTGTGTCACAGGAATGCCCCAGTGTCTCTGGTTTTAGTAGATTATTTTTGCTGACTGATACTTCTTGGCCCCAACCTGGCAGTATTTTGCTGTCATACTGTGTAGATACGTGGTCTGCTTTGCCACATATTCAAGATTTTTGTTTTGTGGTAAGTTCCACGAAATTTTACAATTTTTATTTGTGAGAAAACTTTCCAGCAAAGTTCAGGTTAATTTTTGGACTGATAATACCATGTTAATTCAAAGATCCATCAAGGAATCTCAATAGTTTCTGATTTCTTACATATTTAAATACTCATAGCAGAGTTTTTAAACTCTTGGCATCTGGATAAGTATTATCAAGCTTGAAGTAATGAAGTGAGTTCCCAGGTAAACAGAACATTGAGATGTGTGGTGTTCAGGACAGTCTCCACAGTGCTGCATTCCCTAGAATGGAGGGGCCCCATGAGCATCAGTTGTTCAGGAATTCAGATTGGTTTGGAACTTTTAAGCTTTTGGCCTTTTAGTTAATATTAAATTAGGTAGTTTTGGAATTTAACTGTAAGTCATGTAGTTATACCAGTGTTGACTAGGTGTTTTTTTTTAAATTAAAAAAAATTATAAAGCCAAATTTTGTTCCCTAGCATATCACTGATTTAAACACTTTTTGTGGCTGAATTCGTTTCATGTCAGTCACTAGGATTGTCTTGTAGCCCCTTGTTTGAACTGAGCCCTTACGAATTTTGTAGTTAAGGTATTTCATTACGAGCTTAAAATTTGTTTTTACTTAAAGTTTTTGAGTTAATGTTACTTTTGATGCGAGTGGAGGGACCTGTTTCTACAGTACATATTGTTAATTGTAGGACAGACTTAAATCATGAGATATCTTAAATATTTTCTATAACGGAAAAAAACAAACTTGCTGCCTTTGGAGCAGTTAACACTCACATACACACCAGAGACCATACAAGACCATACTGTGTTGTTTTTGGAAACATTTTTTTTTGGTACTGGGGATTGAACTCACGACCTTGTGCTTGCCAGGCAGGCACTTAGGTCACTGAGCTAAACCTCCAGCCCTAAAAACCTTTTACAAAGTGTTCAAAACTTGTTTTCTTGCATGTAAGATGACAGAATTGGATTTGATGATTTTTAAAGTTCTATGCAGCTTAACAGTTTCATGATAATAATGATTTCTAATAGGTGGGTGAGATATGTATAGATTGTATCATCTACTGGGTTTTTATAAACTCAGCAACAGAACTTTTAGACCTGAGATGGCCTCAAAGATCATCTAATTTACTTCTTCATCCTGCTGCAATTGATGGTCAGAGAGATTTTGAAATTTGAGTTCTCATAAGTTCTCAAGTAACAAAACATGTTAAGTAACTGAATTCAGATTACTGTTTTTAGTTGCCTTTTTAAAATGTATGGATTTAGAAATTTAAGATTACATTTTCTACAAAATCCGAATTTTCAAATCCAGAACATCTGTTCCAGGTTGTCTCTTTAGAACTTATTGCACATTTGTTTGCATATCTACAACTAAAGGAGGGCCTTAACTTATTTCAATATTTATACACTAAACTTTTGCTGCATGCCAGTGTTTTAGGCATTGGGAACACGTGTGTGTCAGTGAGCTGACAAATCCTTGGTCTGATGAGGGTTACATTTTAATTGGGAAAGACTGGGAACACAGTTTGTAATTTTGTTACTTACTATGTTATAAAGTATTAAATGCTATGGGTGGTGGTGGGGGGAAGGAGATTGGGAGTGCTGGAATAGTATGGAGGTGGAATTGCAAAATGGTCTCCATGGCTTTGATGAAGTGAGTTTTGAGCAGACTGGAAGATGAGTGAATAAGCCATGCAGGAATATGGTGGGCTGCCTGGTGTAGTGGCAGATGCCTGTAATCCCAGCATTTGGAGGCCTAGGCAGGAGGGTGAGTTCCAGCCCATCCTAGGCTATTTAGTGACTTAGCAAGACTGTCTCAAAAATAAAAACGGTCGGGGAATGTAGCTCAGTGCAGAGGCCTTGAGTTCAACCTTCAGTAGTTGAGGTGGAGGAGTTGGAAGAGAGTTTGAGGAACAGTGAAACCAGTGTGGCTGGAGTTGTGTGTGTAGAGGGAGCCACTGGTGCAACTGAGGAGCTGTTTCAGTGGTAGAGTGCCCCTCACACAGACGGAAAGCCACTGACAGATTCTGAGGTGTGATAGTCCTTGTTTCTAATGTCACGTGCTACCCTATTGTAATATTATAAATAATTGTTTTTATTTGTTATTATTTTTTGGTACTGGGAATCGAACTTAGGACCGTGTGTTTGTTAGGCAGGCTCTGTGCTGCTGAGCTGTATCCAATACCAACCCTAGACAATTGTTGTGGAAGACAAGATCCTTAGTAAAGTTTTCTTAAACCATGCAGCTTATACATAGGGTTTTGAATTTTAGGATGATTGGCTAATGTCCAGTAAAAACTTGATGGCCACCACGTAGCCACACTTGGGTTAATAGACACAGCACAAGACCTCTGTCATAGATCACTGAATATGTTGAATATAATCTAGAGGTATGTGTGTAGTTTAATGACTGACTATATGCAGGAAACATAGGCCTTTGGGAAGAAAGGTGATTAACATTTATTGAGAGCATAATATGTTAATCAGTTTACAACTATTTAATCTCCATTCCCACCTTTGAAATAGGAGTTATTGCTACACTTTTAGCACATCTGGAAAATTAGGGTTAGCATTCTAAATAATTTGGACCAAAGTAAAGAGCTGATAATGCGACAGAGCCAGGAGTGGAAGCATGGTCTCTGGCTATACTGAATCTCCCCATCGATCCCACCTACCTCTTTTGCTTTTTTTCTTATAACCTAAGTAGCTCCATGTCAGTATAGATTTATGATTTCTGATTAGTTTCATTCTGGTTTTCTCCTCAGCATGTCATCAAATAGCAACCTGGTTGCTTCCTGTCAAATGATCTGATGTATACATTAAGTATGTAGTTGAAAGTTAAAATTCTTTTGGTGTATAAATAGCAGAGCTCATTTGAGGCAAATGGCAATTTTGACTATCCTCATAGGTTAGGTCAATCTTAAGAAAAATATGGGAGAAAACCCTCCTTTAAATTTCAGTATGTGGTGTTCAAGTTGCAGTGGTATTAGCCATGACATCCGATGATGAGAAATAGTTCCAAATGGGATTAAGTTGCTTGTGGGCAGAGACAAGCTCTTGAATAGCCAGCTGACTATCAGTGAGGGATTACCTCACTCACCTGGCCACTTTTAGGGTATACACCCACAGAAGAAAAAAGCACAAGGGATCAATACTTGATTGAATTTATTTTGTATGATTAGTACTGTTCCAGGTCACAGGGTGGTTAGGCTTGTTTGTCTACAATGTAAAAATTTTAAGACAGATTTACTTTTAAATAGTTCTTTTCTAAAGAATTCTATTGAATTATACTTTTGAACTCCTTAATACAGAGCACAAGGGTAAGTTGTTATTTTTATTTCACATATTTAAAGTGCTTATGATTCAAGATATCTTTTTTTTTTTTTTTTTTGGTACCGGGGATGGAACTCATGACCTCGCGCTTGCCAGGCAGGCGCTTAAGCCACTGAGCTAAATCCTCAGCCGATTCAAGAGATCTTAATATGTCTATTTAGGATTTGAGTAGATACCAAGTTTTAGAATTATTTTTTCCCTTCAAGGATTATTCTTTTTATAAAATAAATACTGCACACTATTGTGTGCTAGCTATACACATGGAGCTTTACGCATCTCACTTCTTTTATGCTTTGTTTGCCTTAGCAGTCGTTTTAATTGGAGATTTCCTTAGCAGAATGTTTATGGAGAAAGGAGAACAAATGATTTACTGAGATGGGTCTCTTGCTCTGCTGCCCAGGATGGTCTGTGTGTGATTCCTGGGCTCAAGTGATCCCTCACCTCTTCTGCCTCCTGAGTGCTAGCTGGGACTGTGGGTACAAGCCATTATGCCTGGCTTGGAAAGCAAGTTTAAATTAGCTACTTCTGACTGTTAGTTTAAACAACAAGTTTGGGAGAATCAGTTGAAATAGGGCTAACACAAGTAATCTTTTAGGAGGTTGTTTCTTGTTAGTATAGATAATTAAGAATTAAAGAACTTGATAACTTTTTTCAGTAGTACTGGAAATTTAACCCAGAGCTTTGCAGTGAACTCCTAGACCCCCAACCCTTTATTTATGTAGTGTTTAGGGTTGTTTGGTTGGTTGGTTGGTTTTTTGGGGGACAGGGTTTCACTATGTAGTTAGCTGGCCTTGAACTTACTTTATACTCCAGACTGGTCTCAAACTCTCAGTGATCTTCCTGCCTCAAACTCCTGTTTGCTGGGATTACAGATGTGTGCTACCATGCCTGGCCTAGTTTTTAGTTTTTTGGGACAGTCTCCCTGTGTAGCCCAGGCTGGCCTTGAACTCATTACATAGCCTAACCTGTCTTTAAACTCACGACAGTCCTGCCGCAGTCTGCTGCAGTCTCCGGAGTGCTGGGATCACAGGCAGGTACCATCACACCCAGCTCTTTTTTTTTTTTTTTTGCATTTAAGAAAAGTTTTTATTGTAACATTTTAGTTATACATAATAGCATTCATCATAGGGAATTTGTACCTGTATGTGATACATATTTTTTTTAAAAAACTGTTTATTGTATGTTGATCTATATCTTTTTAAAATTAGGATTATTGGTACATTTTAGGTATACATAATGATTACGTTTATCATAGGGAATTTGTACCTATACATGATATAACTTGATTCTTTTTTCCTCTGGTCTCCTACCCTCCCTTCAACCCATCTTCCCCTCTTTATTTACAAAAGCTTTGTTTCCATTTTTTCCTTTTCTTGTTTTTTTTCTTTTCTCTTCCTTCCTTTTCCCCTTCTTCCCCTCCCTAGTTTCTTGCACTGAAATTACAGAGAAACAATGCAGGTTTTACATGTGTATGTCCTGTTTATTTCACTCAAGTGTATGGTCTCAAGCTGCATCCCTTTATCTTAAAATGTCTCAGGTATATCCTTCTTTATGATTGAGTAGTATCCCATTGTGTTTAAAAAATTTTTTTTTATCCATTTGTCAGTTGATGGCATTTGGGCTGTTTCCAAGATTTAGCTATTACAAACTATGCTGTTATAAGCATGGGTGTGCATATGTTACTGTGGCATGATGCTTTTAATTCTTTCAGACAGTACCGAGAAGAGGAATAGCTGGGTCAAGTGGGACCTCTAATTTTAGTTTTTCAAGGAATCTCCACACTGATTTCCATAGTAGTTGTACAAGGTTACACTCCCACCGACAATGGAGAAGGGTTCCTTTTTCCCTACAGCCTGGCCAGCATTTGTTATTGCTTGATTTCTTGATAATAGCCATTCTTTCTGGAGTGAGTTGGAATCTCAGCATTGTTCTAATTTGCGTCTTTCGAGTAACCAGTGCTGTTAAACATTTTTTCATAAATTTATTTGTTATATCTAATTCTTCATCTGAGAAGTGTCTATTTCAGATGCCCATTTTGGGTTGGGGAGTCTGATTTTTTTTTTCAGTTCTTTTTATATTTTAGATACTACTCCTTTGTCTGAGGAACAACTGTCATGTCTCTTCTCTGGTGGTGGTTCCTCTTGCTGTGCAAAAGGTTTTTAATAAGATGAGGTCCCTGTTGATTCTTTGTGGTATTTTCTGTGCAATTGAGGTTTTGTTCATCAAGTCTTTGCCTCACAAAGTCAGTGTCTTCAAGAGTTCTATTTGTTCTATCTTCCAGCAAATTTAGTGTTTCTGTTCTAATGTTTAGATCTTTGATTCATTTCGGTTTTAGTCTAATACATGATGAAAGGTATGCACAGGCACTTAGGCTGCTGAGCTAAACCCCTGGGACCATGCCGTTTTTTAGATTTATTTATTTTGGGTTTTTTGAGACAAAGACTTGGTCTGTAGTCTAGGTTGGTCTTGAACTCACTATATATCCCAGGTTGGCCTTGAACTCAGGGCAATCCTTCTGCCTCACCCTCCTGAGTGCTGGGAGGCATGTGCCATTATAGGCATGTGCCACCATACCCAGTTTACCATGCTGTTTTTATCACAGTAACTTTGTGATATAATATTTTGGTATCAGAAATTGAATTCATGACCACATGCTGTTTTTATCACAGTAACTTTGTGATATAATATTTTGGTATCAGAAATTGAATTCATGACCACATGCTTGTCAGGCAGGTACTGTGCCACTGAGCTATACCCATGGCAGTAATATAATTTTAAGTCATGGATTGTGATGCCCCCTGCCTTGCCTTTGTTGTCCAGAATTGCCTTTTCTAATCTAGGTCTCTGATTCCAAATGAATTTCAGGATTGTTTTTTCTATTTTTGTGGATACACTGTTGGAATTTTTTTTTTTCTTGGGACCAGGGATCGAACTCATGACCTTGTACTTGCTAGGGAGGCACTTATGCCACTGAGCTAAATCCCCAGCCCTCACTGTTGGAATTTTGATCAGGATTGCATTAATTTGTATTAACAGTTTTTGGAAGTATGGTCATTTTCACCATGTTGTTTCTTCCTACCCAAGAAAAAGGGATATTGATTTTCTGATATTCTCTTGAATCTCATTTTTCAGAGTACTGTAATTTTCTTTTTTTAGAGTACTGTAATTTTCAATGTAGAGTTCTTTTATTTCCTTTGTTAGATTGATTCCTAAGTATTTCTTCTTTCCTTTCCTTTCCTTTCCTTTTCTTTCTTTCTTTTTTTTTTTTTTGATGGTATTGTCTGTGAAAGATGTAGTTTCCCTAATTTTCTCTCTCAATGTGTTTGTTATTTGTGTACAGGAAGGTTATTGATTATTGACTAATAATTTAACTTCTTCCTTTCTTATCTTTATTCCTTTTCTTTCTTTTGTCTAATTGCTCTGGCTAATGTTTCCAGAACTCTATTGAAGAAGAGTGGTGGCAGTAGACATCCTTGTCTTATTCCTGATTTTAGAGTGAAAGCTTTCATTTTTTGTCTATTTAGTATGATGTTGGCCGTTGGTTTGTCATAGATGTCTTTTATCAGATTGAGTTAAAGACCATCTATTCCAGTTTCCTGTAGGGTTTTTATAATGATTGAGTGTTGGACTTTGTCAAGTGTTTTTTCTGCATCTACTGAGATGATCGTATGGTTTTTGTCCTTGGCTTTGTTAGTAAGGTGTATTATGTTTATTGATTTGCATATATTGAATTGTTGCTGTGTCCTTGGGATGAATACTACTTGCTCATGGTGTATAATCATCTTGATGATTTGTTGCATTGTGTCTGTCATCTTACTGAGGATTTCTGCATCTATGTTCATTAGCTTGACCTTTAGTTCCCTTTTTTTGGTTGGCTCCTTCTGTGTTTTTCGTAGCAGGATAATGCTTATTTCCAGGGATGAATTTGGGAGTATTGCTTCCCTTTTAGTTTCATGAGAAATAGTGGCATTAGATCTTCTCTAAATTTCTTGTAGAACTCAGCAGTGAATCCATGAGGGCCTGGGCTTCTCTTTGTAGTAGGTTTTTAATTACATCTTTAATTTCACTGACTGATACTGGTTTGTTTAGAATTTTTATATCTTCTTGATTCAGCTTTGGTAATTCATATGTATCTAGGAATCTGTCCATTTCTTCTGTGTTTTCTACTTTATTAAAATGCAGATTCTTGAAGTAGGTATTACTGATCTTGTGGATTTCACCCTTTTCATTCCTAATTACATGGACTTGAGTCTTTTTTTTTTTTTTTGATAAGGTTGGCTAAGGGTTTGCCAGTTATATTTAATCTTTGAAAGAATTAGCTCTTTGACTCATTGATTCTTTGTATTGTTTTCTTAGTCTCCATTACATTAATTTCTGTCCTGAACTTTATAATTTCCTCCCTCCTATGAGCTGGGGTTTGATTTGCTCTTCTAGAAGCTCTTCTAGAAGCCTGAGGTTCAAAGTTAGGTTGTTTATTTGAGCTTGCTCTATTTTTCTGATATGGGTATTCACCTCTACTATACATTGCCCTTATAGGATTTTCACTGTGTCCAATAAGTTTAGGTAGGTATAGGCATTATTGTTTAATTGTGTAAACTAATTTCTTCTTTAATTTCCTCTTGACCCCTTGGTTGTTCAGGAGGGTGTTACTTAATTTCCTTGTTTGTGAACTTCTTGTGGCTCCTTTTGCCAGTTTCATTGCACTGTGATCTCATAATATGCATGGGAAATTTCATTTCTTTTGCGTTTACTTAAGCTTATTCTGTGAGTTAGTATGTGGTCTGTTGTGGAGAATGTCCTGTGTGCAGTTAAGAATGTGTATTCTGGTCTTCGGAGCAACCTCCTACGGATTGTACTATCTCTCGGCGCAGCCAGGCCAGCGATGGAGCCGCAGGCGGAGGGGTCCGCGGACCCTGGAGGGGCAGGAGGGCCGCCGCAGGGGTCCGGCGTCCGGGAGCCGCGCAGAGAGGACCGCCTGGCGCTGCTGCTCAGGCTGAGAGCACAGACAAAGCAACAACTCTTAGAATATAAGTCGATGATTGATGCAAATGAAGAAAAAACTCCAGATCAAATCATACAAGAAAAACAAATGGAAACTAAAATTAAAGACCTGGAAAATGAAATTGAAGAGGTGAAAACTGCATTTGAAATGAAAAGTCTTGCATTGAACAGGATGCAACTTTCAGCTGCACTTAAAAACGACCTGGAAAAAATTAACACCGAGAATAGTATGCTCATGAATACCCTGAAAGAAATATTGAAGCTAAATAAACCAATAATGAAATTACAACAGGAATCTTGGGAATTAGAAGAAAAACTACTTGATGTTAGAAAGAAGAGATTGCAATTAAAACATGCTTCTGAAAGTAAGCTTTTAGAAATACAAACTGAGAAGAAAAAACGGAAAGAGGAGCTGGACAGTATGGAAAATTCAGACAAGATAAAGACCATGCAACAAAGCCTACAGACAGAGATGGCGATTACTACAGTTATTCAACATGTGTTCCAGAGTCTCATTTTGGGGAGTAAAGTCAACTGGGCAGCAGATCCAGCACTCAAGGAAACTGTTCTGCAGCTGGAAAAGGATCTCACCACAATCTAACAACAATTCCACTTGGCCAGGTGTGGTGGTGTGTGCCTTTGATCTCAGCACTTAGGAGGTTGAAGCAAAAGGATTTCTACATGCTGAAGACCAGCAAAGATTTGCACTTTGGCATTTTTTTGGTTTTTGTCTCTGCTAGGTCATTTAAATAGCAAGTTTCAAGTGAAATGAATTTCTAGTGTTCTTGGAACTATCCTATCTGTAATTGCTTTTTAGCTTGAGTTAACACTCTAGATAGAATCAGTCATTTTAAATAATAGTAAAGTGACTGTGTACTCTCAAAAGGGGAAAGTCCTAGTCATAGAAGAGACATCTGGCCTAATATCTGATGACTATAGATATTTTTGGACATTCAAAAAAAAAAACCAGAATGTGTATTCTGATATTGTGGGGTGGAACACTGTAGACACTAAGTCTGTTGTTCAAGAGTTTGGTTCAGTTCTGGTATTTCTTGTTGATTTTTTTTTTTTTTTTTGTCTAGTTGATCTATTTGCAACAGTGGGGTATTGAAACCCTCCCACTGGAATTGTATTAGTGCTTATTTTTCATGTTCCTTAATATTTGTTTTATATGGTAGGATGCACTTGTATTTGGTGCATATATAGAAAATGTATTCTGTCTCTCTCTTTCTCTTGCCAGAATTTGAAATAATCAAAAAATGTATGCGGTATTTTAGCTGAACATAGTGGCACACCTCTGTAATCCCAGCACTCTGGAGGCTAAGGCGGGTGTAGACTGAGGCAGGAGAATTGCTTTGAGTTTGAGCCCAGCCTAGAAATCGGATTGCCCATGACCTCTTGGAATAACTGGAATCCAAACTATCTTTTTTTTTTTTTTTTTTTTTGCAAGGCATCACCTTTTAGGCTTTATGCTGTTGGAAATGAATAGCTGTAGCTTTTTCTTAAAATTTATCGGTATTACTCCAGATACAAGAAATTTATAGTTGAACCAGTTAAAATCGTTGACAGTTACAGTATTTATTTCATATAGTTTTAAAAAAATAACAAAACAAGGGATAACATGGAATTAAATAATTTATTTGTGTAATTTTCTTATTTGAGTAGTAAGACAATCTTTTATCTTTGTTCTCCTAATTTTCTAATGTCTTACTTTGTGATAGGAACTCAATAGTAGAACAGTCTTTTGGGCTCAGAGGTGACTTTAAACTGCTTTTTTGGTGGTTTTGTTTTGAGACAGGGTCTTGCTATGCTTTCCAGACTGGCCTCAAATTTGATCCTGCTGTGCCAGCCTCCACAGTGCTGGGATCAAGTTGAAATCAACATAGTTCCATCTTCCCTGGCCTTTGTTGTCACCGAATTTGTTTTCATTGAGTAACACATCTCAAAGAGGAAGTAGTTTTCACAAGGGAAAAAGCTTAAGCTGTGTAGGAGATGTGCCATATAATGAGATGTAACTTCCCTGATGTCCAGAGGTTTTAGTTATTACTGTGGTAGCAATAGGTTAGTGTATTCAGAGCTTCTCAATTTTAATGGAGAACAAATGCTGAGATTTTTAATATGTAATTTTAAATAGTAACATTTATGAAGAGAAAGTGTTTAGACATCAGATCAGACTCCTGAGAATAAGCCTATTTGATATTGTGAGAGATAGGGTTGATTTTATTTATTTATTTATTTATTTATTTATTTATTTTTGTGAAACAAGGTCTTGCTAAGTAGTTCAGGTTGGCCTTAAACTCACTATATAGTCCAGCCTGGCCTTGAACTCGTGGTGATGCTCCTGCCTCAAGCCTTGGTAGTGCTGGGATTATAGGTGTGTGCTACCTCTTCTGACCAGGGCTGGTTTTTTGTATGTGAATTTGCATGGTTTTATTTTTACTTTGTGATAGGAAGAAATATTTATATCTTTGGTGTCTTTTCCTTGAGAATCTCAGAAGCTTTATAACTATGTGCAGCAAATACTGTTTTTGAAAAGATGAATGAGACTTGGGTGTATGAGAGCTCTTCATGCTTGTCTTGTTCTACTAAACAACTTGAGTGGGTTTTAGGAATCAGTGCCTTAACTTTCTGGGTGTGTTTTTCTTATCTATCCAGTCAGGGATTAAGGATTGTGATCTGTTGGCTTGGGCCAGATCATAGTTTCTGGGGTTCTCAAATGTGTTTCTTTTTTCTTCTCTTCTCTTCTCTTCTCTTCTCTTCTCTTCTCTTCTCTTCTCTTCTCTTTTTTTGGTACTAAGGATCGAACTCATGACCTCACACTTGCCAGACATGCGCTTATATTGCTGAGTTAAATCCTTGGCCCTCAAATACGTTTCTTAAACTACAGAATACGTGTTAACGTGTGCTGTTCTCAAGTATTTTCTTTCTCATCTACTATAGTAGCTAGTGTAAGAGGAACCCAGCTATTTTGCTGAGAAGACTGTATTAGGAGAGGAAAGAACGTCACTGGGGAGGTGGAAATTGCGCAGGAGACCTAGCTTGGGTGACGGGAGGGCAGACATGATTCTTGGTGCTGGGAGGAAGGAGAGGCCCTCATTACTCTGCCTCATTTTGCTTTGGGTTCAGGTGAGATGAGAAGTGAATCCTTGTTAGCCTGGGACAAACAAAAACAGTATTACAACAAAAAGGTTTTCTGAGGAGAGTGAGGAATGGCCTTTCTTTAAGTTCAGGTTGGGAGACAGGTGATTTCTTCAGTAGAAAGAGGAGAGGGTAATTCTACTGTAAAGTTGTAAATATGAGGAAATTCTAGTGATAATTATATAGTTCATAAATACCAAGAAAAATATAGGATACTGATACTCTGTTGCTTCCTTTTATTTGTTGAATGTGGCAGAAAAGGGCTGGGGATGTGACTCAGTGGTAGAGCTCTTGCCTTGCATGCATAAGCCCTGGGTCCATTCCCAGCCACACAAAAAGTAGTGTATGCCTGTAATCCCAGCATTTGGGGGGCTGAAGCAGGAGGGTTGCTGCAAGTTTGAGGCCAGCCTGGGCTACACAGTGAGTTCAAGACCAGCCTGAACTGCATAGTGAGACCCTGTCTCAAAAAGACAAAAGCAAACAAACAAAACCAAAAAACAAAAACAACCCACAAAAAGCAGAAAAACAACACAGAAAATACAACACACCCTGAAGGATCTTTTATAGAAGATATTAGGACTGCGACAAACACCTGTTAATCTCATTGTTCTCCAAGTCTGACTGGCTAAACAGTGTCACTTCTCTGCTCCCGCTCCTGACCCTCCCTCTTGGAGCTTTGTGCTGGTCAGGGGGTGAGAGTAGCCCCTTCCCGTCTAGCGCCCTTACCCTGCACCTGGTCTGAGTGCTGTTCCCCTCAGGAGAAAGGCAGGGTGGGCCAGTGTCCTTAGCCCTGGCTAGTTTCTTTTTCCAAAACTACTAACGTGTTGCAGATTTTTTAGAAAAATTATCTTTCTATTATTAGGTCAAAAAATAAACCTTAAGCTAAAATGTTTTAATGTTTTATAAGGAAAAATATTGAGAATGATTAACCAGCCATACAGAAAAACTCAGTCTTAATGTGATTTTACATAGAGTTTCAGTTTATTTTCTGGTTTCAATAGAACAAGTTGAAATCATCGCAGAAGGATAAAGTTCGACAGTTTATGATCTTCACACAATCTAGTGAAAAAACTGCAGTAAGTTGTCTTTCTCAAAATGACTGGAAGTTAGATGTTGCAACAGATAATTTTTTCCAAAATCCTGAACTTTATATACGAGAGAGTGTAAAAGGATCATTGGACAGGAAGAAGTTAGAACAACTATACAATAGATACAAAGGTGAGTGTTTGTGTGTGACTTTAAATATTTCTAAAGTTATGGGCTTGTAAGAAATTAAATACTACATAGAATATTACCTGGGTGGGTGTGTTCAGCAGAGCTCTATAGATTCAGAATTATTTCAGGAGATCTGAGAGGAGAAATTACTTCCTGTTTTCACTAAAATCACATCTTGATACATTGCTTCTTTTTTTTTCTCTCTCATTATCCAATTTGAGACTAGAAGATGAGGGGCTACCATGTTCCCCTCCCCTTTCTGTGATACCAAGGATTGAACCCAGGGACTTGGCACTGAGCTACTTTCCCAGCTCTGTTTTTTTTTTTTTTTTGAGACAGTCTCACTGTGCAGCTCAGGCTCACCTTGAACTCACTATGGAGCCCAGGCTGGCCTCAGACTCATGGTGATCTTCCTGCCTCAGCCTCCTTGAGTGTTGAAATTACAGGCATGAGCCACCATTCCCTGGCCCTACTGTACCAAATTTTAATAAAATTTGAGTAATGCCTTTTAAAGGAATTACAGAATTATAGAATAATTAAAAAATTAAACTACTTTTTTTTTTTTTTTTTTTTGAGACAGGGTCTCAATTTGTAGTTCAAGCTGTCCTCGAACTCACAAAGCTCAGGCCGGCCTCAAATTTCTGGCAGTCCTTCTGCCTCAGCCTTCCAAAATCTGGCATTATAGGCGTCCACCACTATATCTGGTTAACATACACTTTTAAACAATTAAGCAGGGCCAACTGAGTGACACATGACTGTAATCCTAGGTACTTGGAGGCTGATGTAGAAAGTTTGTTAAATTTGGGGTCAGCCTGGGTAATTTAGCCAAATCTTGTTTTTAGAAAGGGCCCTGGGCTCAATCCTAAAAAAGTAACACAACAGAGGGCCAGGGATGTAGTTCAGTGATAGAGCATTTGTCTTGTATATGTGAGGTCCTGGGTTGAATTACCACTACCATTAAAAAAACAAGGGGCTGGGGATTTAGCTCAGTGGCATAAGCGCCTGCCTTGCAAGTGCACGGTCGTGAGTTCAATCCCTGGTACTGATAAACAAAACAGAACAAAACAAAAAGTGTGTAATAGATAACTAAACAAAAAATTAATAGCTTTTTTAATCTGTATTCACCAAATTTAGTAACCAACATTTAGTAGACAGATGTGGATCTTTCATGTTTTTTATGTTCATATAAATATGTATGTGTATATATATGTATAATTTCAACTTTTTTCTGAAAACTTTATTCATAATTCATATACCAAAATAAAATGAGTTTTATTGCTAGAGGTACTGCCAGATAACTTTTTATTTATTTATTTATTTGCTAGATAACTTTTAGAAAGGTATTAACAAGTCATTTATTTTATTTATTTATGTATTTATTTGGTACTGGGAATTGAACCAGTGCTGTGCCACTGAGCTACATCCCCAGCCCCAGTCATGTTTTGTTTTTTTACACCTTAAATATATGTGATTTTATTTGTGTGTTATACACAGTTTTTTCCATAGTATAACTATCTTAACTATATTATATATACATATGCATATATATACATGTGTACATATGTATACACATATACATACATTGTTTCCTTCAGCTTCTCACAATAGTGAGCCCAGCAAGTCATATTTGATAGTAGCGTTCACTTCTTTCTCCTTGTATATTTCATTATTTTGAAATTGTCTGATTTTTTTCCATTAAACAACAGATATAGAAGCTTATATTAAGATAGAATTGTACAGATTTTAGTTTTTCTAAAGCTCGTAAGAAGTGATTGTTATAGTAAAATGAAATTTTTTAAGAAAAGTTCTTGCCTAGCATGTGAGGCCCTGGGTTTGATGTTCAGCATAAGTATAGGGGGGCGAACGGAGATTTCTATACAGAAAACTGTTAATTTAGAATGTCTTCTTAAACAGAATCTGGATATATTCTCATAATCCCTTGTTCCTGTACAAGGTCATGTCTGATTTTCTTGGTGTGTTTAAGTCTGGGGAAATTTCACATGGTTATATACCCTCTTGCAATCTCTAATAGTGTTGTTTATGGTACAAAGTGGCTTTAATGATTATACAGGGGAAACATCTGTTAGAGTAGATCTATGTCTTTGGTATGTTGTGATCTTTTAAAAATGAGAAATGAAGCATTGCCCTTTGAGTTGTTAGGAATGTAGCATAACAAAATATGGCACTAATTTGATACTGCCTTGTTACTTTTCAAGATCCTCAAGATGAAAATAAAATTGGAATAGATGGCATACAGCAGTTCTGTGATGACCTGGCACTTGATCCAGCCAGCATTAGTGTTTTGATCATTGCATGGAAGTTCAGAGCAGCGACACAATGTGAGTTCTCCAAGCAGGAGTTCATGGACGGCATGACAGAATTAGGGTGAGTATATAACTACCTTGAGAAGTTAGACACAGGGCCATGGGGATTATGGAACCGAGTTACAGCGTCACTTGTTTTTTGTTATTGTTTTTGCTTTTTCCCCAGTGCTGAGGATTGAACCCAGGTCTGCTCTGATATACTTTTCTTACTCTTAAAAGTTTTAAGATTTACTGGCCCACACACATTAGATAACTAGAAATGAGTTTTCTGGGGATGTCTAGTTATCTGTATATAATTGTTACAACTTACTCCACATTGCATTTTCATTTTCATTTGTTTCTGACTTCACTAATGTTAAAATCATGTATTAATAATGAAATGAGAAAAAAAAAAGAAATGAGCAAGGTTGTAAGTTATTTCCTAATGTGAGGCCATGAACTCTGATAAAATCCTATGATTTTAGGTCTGGACGGTACCTTAGAAGTTACTTGTTGCATTTTGTTCTGTTTATGCCTTGACAGCTTGATCACCTGAATGACTTTGGATGAATAGGTGCAAAGTCACGGGTGGAGATTTTACTTATGACATCTAGTTGTCTTTATTTATCAATTCTGCAGAGTACTCCATTTTTGGGTAGGTAACAGGCTGCCCTTTTCTTCTTAGTGGCCCACTATTGAATAGTAATAGCTAATGTGAATTGAACGTTCTTTTATTTCAGTACCTGTGTTAAGCACTTCACCTACTTCCTTCTCAACAATTTTGTAGTGGTTGCATCCTCATTTCAGAGATGACCAAGTACAAAGAAATGATAGAAATAGGTAACATTGGAATCCGGGGGGAACCGTGTGTTCTGCTTTTTGAGCCTGGGGGCCATTGTCATCAGTCAGGGTCCAGTCAAAACACAAAGCCGCACCAGTTTTTGGAGCAGGAAAATTAAAAGAACTGGTGTACTATGTAAAAGAAAACTCTCTCTCTCGCCTTCTTTTTTTTCTTTTGGTACTGGGGATCGAATTCATGATCTTGTGCTTGCCACGCAGGCACTTATACTGCTGAGCTAAATCCCTGGCCCAAGAAACTTTTAAGGTGTAGGGGCTGGGGATTTAGCTCAGTGGCACAAGCGCCTGCCTGGTAAGCGTTATGTTATGCGTTCAATCCCCGGTACAAAAAAGAAAGAAAGAAAGAAAGAAACTCTTAAGATGTAACAGAGTATCTAGAAGTAGCTATGGCCACCACTGCTGAGTGATGTGCATTTACCAGGAAGGAATTTAAAAGCTGGAGAGATCCTAGCAGGCAGTGATTGATCGAGAGGATGGGAGAGAAGGTGTAGCCACTGCAGGAGCAGGGTCACTGCAGTGTTTAAAAATCTACCCTTCCTGGGGAGCTGGGAGTGTTGTCACCAAAACGACTGTCCTCTACAGAAAAAACAACCTGAGGTAAAAGTTCCTCAGTCTTCTTCCTGCCTTTCATTGCCCTCTCTTGGTAGAGCCTACTATTGAATGAACTGTCAAGAAAAATGAAGCCTGTTGGCTTGTAGTCCACTGTTATGAAGTAGGGCAGAAAGAGTGGGTTTAAGCCAGGTGTGGTGATGCACGCCTGTCATCTCAGCTATGTGGGACTAAGACAGGGCACTTGTTGAATTCAAGGCCAGCCTGGGTAATTTAGCCAGGCCCCGTCTCAAAATAAAGAAGGCTAGGCATAGAGCTCAGTGATAGAGCACTTGCCTACCATCCTCAAGGCTCTAGGCGCGGTCCCTAGCCCCAGCACACACACACACACACACACACACACACACACACACACACACACACACACGAAGAACAGCCTTTAAGAAGAGAGGCAATCGGTATGAAATCCTCCAAGTCAAGAAGACCTTAGTTCCAGGCCTGCCTGAGCTACATTTGTAAGACCCACCTCGCCTCACCTTGCCTGAACCCCTTGCTGAGAGGGAATAAACTAATAACCTTGCCTGGACTGTCCTATAGCCAAAGACATCGTCCTGAGCATGTTTTTGTGCTTTGTTTTGTTTTGTTTTGTTTTTTTAATGCCAGATACAGTTTTCATGGGAAAGAATGTTTTTTCATTTTCAGTTCAAATTGAATTCATGTAAAATGTGATGAACTTCCAGTCTGAAATTTTATTTTACAACGAGTGATCCTAGAAGATGTCATAAGGAATATAGAAAAAAAATAAAAGCAAAAGTGATTAGAAGAGAAAAAAAGTAGACTAGATTTTTTTTTTGGTGGTGTCTTTATAAAATGTATATTTGTAGCTTGGTATAGTGGCACACACCTGTAATCCCGGCACTTGGGAGGCTGAGGCAGGAGGATCCTTTCAAGTTTGAGACCAACCTGGGCTACAAAGTGAGCTCAAGGCCAGTCTGAGCTGCATAGTGAGACCCTGTCTCAAAAAAACAAAAATAAGAGAAAAATACATTTCTATTTTATGACAAAAGTAAATCTTGGTACTTAACCTTTCCAACTTTTGAAAGTTTACTGTTTTGCAGATCCAGGAAAAAAGTGTTGATTTGAGATAATTCAGTTAGAAGTGGTAGCTGATATTTATTATTGACCTTCGTATGTAGCAAGAAACAGGTTTTCAGAGAAATGTTCCACACCTAGGAGTATGGAAGCCGGGCCTGTGGTGGGATCACGTCTGAGCAGTGTCCAACACAGCTGGTGATTGTACTGAGGATCGAGAGGCTGGCCACCGCCTCTTCTCGTCTCTTCACTGAGGCTGACTGCTGTCCGTCAGCGTGTTGACAGGCTAGGGAATTATGTAATTAAAAGTAACAGCCCATTTCTTCTAAAAATAGTGATTATTTCTAACATTTCATCACTCCTGACCTCCAACTGGAAAATTGCAGAAATAAACAATTTATAAATTGTGCATTTTTGTAAGTACTGTGGTGAAGCTGCCATCCTGTTTTGTCCTGCTTGGGATGTGAGTCTTCCCTTTGTCCTGTGTGTCTTTATCTTATCTACTACCTGCCTGCCTGTTGTTTAATAGCCGTCTCACTTACCAGCACACCTGTATCTATATCCCAGTGCTTGCGTTCAGTGTTCAGTAAACTTCTTCGTAATGGTCCCCGAATGCAGCAGTAGTGACACTGGCAATTTGGAAGTGCCCAAAGAACTGTTAAGTGCTTCCTAAAGTGAGAAAGTACATTTTGAAAGAAAGACTATATAACTTTTATTACAAAATGTTGTTAAAATTCTCTTTTATTAATTTTTTTCTGTGCCCAACTTCTAAATTAAATGTTATAAATATATATTATAGGAAAAAAGGATAATATAGGGATTTGATGCTGTCTGCAGTTTTAGTCATCCACTGGGGGTCTTGGAACATAACCCCTTTGGTTAAGTGGGGTATTACCATGTTTATTTATATAATATAAAAAGATGGAATTTCAACTGATTTTTTTTAAAAGAAGTGCTAGGAAGTAAATACAAGCCCTCATGGGAATAAGTAAGTTACATTTTTAATTTGTAGTAAAAAAGTTAACCTTGTATAAACTTAATTTTATAATATAGATGTGACAGCATAGAAAAACTAAAGGCTCAAATACCCAAGATGGAGCAAGAATTGAAAGAACCAGGACGATTTAAGGATTTTTACCAGTTTACTTTTAATTTTGCAAAGAATCCAGGACAAAAAGGATTAGGTAAGAATATTTTAAGACTATATGTGGTGTTTCAAATGTATGTAAATACCTTGACAGTATCACTTTTGCAATGAAAGTTTTGTGTTTCGAGCATAAAATCATAAATACACACATTATTGGAAAGCAACAGGTAATGTGAACTTTTAGTCAGAAAATACCATACATACCGGGTAATAGGTATCGTATGGATCACTGATGTTTTGAGAAGTAAAAAATTATAAATACAGAAAATACTTGTCAAAATTCCACTGACATTTATTTACATATATGTCTTTTATTTATAATACAGAAGATGTTTTAGTATCTATAGAAATAGCATTATAAGAGTTCTGAATTATAGAATGACCAAATAACTTTATTCTTTTTATTTATTTGAAAGCTAAAAAAGGACAAAAAAAGAAAATCTTAATCTTATTATCCAGAAATAATTGTAGATTGTTTAATCATTTGTTGACCACCTTGACTCATTAATAATGTAGCTCATTCATTTTATACGAAAAGCAGTACAGACATTCCTTGTTAAGTGACTGAATTCTGGTCCTGTGGCTAAGTCATTAATTGAGTTGATTGCTAAATAAGGAATTGTATACAGTGTGAGCATCACAGTATTCAAAACAAAGAATAGTCAAACCAAACTCTAGCTTAATGCCTTTACTTTTACTTGTATAACTCTTACATGAAGTATTGTAGTGTGTAACAGAACATAAAGCTATAGTAATGTACTATATAGTACAATCAGCAAAATTGTAATACTGTATAACCAGGCATACCATACCAAAAAAAAAAAAAAAAAGATGTTGAGGTTCTATAAAAAAGATCTACAGAACTGTACCCAAAAAATGGGTTGTAAGTCAGAGTGGAAGGTCGAAAGTCTGAATATTCATCCAACAGGTAGGTTGTTAAATGAGGAATATCTGTATTCACTTTGCTTTACGGACAGCTGAGGGACATGGACATGGAATTATCTCTGTTCAGAAAAAGGGAGGAACGAATAAGAGAAATGCTTTCTGGGCCAGGTGGGATATGAACTAAGGGAACTGGTATTCTAGACGGGGGAGGTAAAAGGTTTTCTAATGAGAGGATTGTTGTGTATGAGGTTCTGAAACCTCAGAAATAAGTTTGCATTTCTTGAGGAAGAGAGCGTGTCTTGGTTTGATTCTAGTGGGAATACTTGTTTGGAGATGAGCTTGATGAGACAATCATATGGGCTTTTGAAAATGGAACAGAAAGGTTTAAATTGGAGTATGTGGGAAGCAGGGACCCTCTGAAGATTTCAGTGATGGCAGTAACTTCTGTTTAATGTAAACTTTCATTATATTTGGCATTGTGCTAAGTACTCCACATACATTTGCTTCATTTAAAGTTTAATGATTTTCTGAGGTTGGGTTTTTTGTTTTTGTTTTTTTGAGACAGGATCTCAAGGTATAGTTCTAGCCAGGCTTGAACTCACTGTGTGGTCCAGGCTGGCCTTGAATTTTCAGTGAACCCCCTGCCTCAGTAGTTTACCACCTGCTGAGTGCCAGGCCTATACCATAATACAGTACTTGTCAGTTTTTTTATCCTTAATGTGCAGGTGAGGAAACTTAGACACAGGAAGGTTAAATAATTTGACCAATAGTGGAAGTGGTTGTTTTGTTTTATCTTTGTAGTGCTGTAGCACCCAGGGCCTCATGTGTGCTAGACAAATACTCTCTCACGGATTTATACTCTAGCCCTTGCTTTTGTATATCTTGTTTTGTTTTTTTGAGACAAGGTCTTGCTCTGTAGTTTAGGCTGACCTTGAACTCACTATATAGCTCAGGTTGGCCTCAAAACTTGCTACAGTCCTCCTGCCTCAGCCTCCTAGTGCTGGTAATACAGGTGTGTACCACCATGCCCGGCCCTTGCTTTTGAAAGTATAGTAATTAGGCTAATGAGAACCGTAGTACTAATTGTGCATTATATTTTAGATGATAGGAGGAGGAAAAAAATTGTTGATAAACAGATTATAAACTAGGGAATTAGACCAAGGAAGTGAATAACTTTTGTTCCAACTGATTATTGGATTTTCTTCTTAATGTATTTTTATTTTTAATGAACACATTGTAATTGCATAATTATGAGCTGCTGTGTAACATTTCACTGCATGTATACAATATATGATGGCTAAACGGGGTGGATTTTGTTCTTTTTTTTTTTTTTGACTTTTTGAGACAGGATCTCGCAGTGCATGCAATTCAGGCTGGCCTTGAGCTCACTTTGTAGGCCAGGCAGGTCTCTAACTTTTTTTTTTTTT
>PVJX010000267.1:156185-274641 GCA_004027295.1 Dolichotis patagonum | reverse complement strand
AATAAACTGGCATACCTAGGATTAGTTTATCTGTAGTTACCAATTAACTAGCTGTTTTTATAGTTTCTTCTTTACTTTTCATAAATAAAAATTTATGAAAGCCTTAGAATTTGCTATAAAAGGATTATTTTTGGATACTCAGAAATGTGTACAATATTTTGATAAGGTTAAACAGTTTGAAAATATCAAATTAATTTAAAGGGCTGGGGATTTAGCTCAGTGGCCTAAGCGTCTGCTTGGCAAGTGCGAGGTCGTGAGCTTGATCCCCAGTACCAAAAAAAAAAAAAAAAAAAAAAAATTAAAAAGAGTGAACTCATTTCCTAATTGTATTCCTTTTACAGGAGCACAAAATAAATGGTGTTTTGGATGAATATGTAGTCTTGATAGTGACTTTTTTTTTTAAATTTTTTTTAAAATTTTATTTAAAGGGGAAAAAAAAGCAATACAGAAAAAAGGGTAGAAACAATACAAAACCTCAAAAAAAACCCCATAAATCACTAGTTGACAAGCCACATACTGTCCTCCCAGAAATAGCTGTTCATGTTACAAAATTAAGGCATACAAAGTGAACACACAGTGAGGCAGCAAACAGAAAAAAAAGGATGGAATAAAGCCAATTGAGACAGTATAGTGAAATTGGCACAGAACATCATAGCAGGTCACCAGGACAACAGTAACAGGCAACATTGTGTATCTCATTGTCTTCACAATAGTTGTTCTTCTACTAGGTAGAGCAAAATCAAAGAAATACACAACATTATAGAACACATCAACACAGAGTATTGAATAGAGCAACACCATTAATCAGGACAAAGCAAAACGGCGATAAACATATCTGCCTTCAGAGATAGTAGAAGGAAACTCCCCCGACTTGCTGTACCAAATATGGTCACCTCCTAAGAGATACCCAGATCCCTGGATCCCAATTGTTAATGGGGCGGGGGGGGGGGTATATTTGATTCTAAGCCCGCGCCCCGGTAAGCAGCAGGCTGGTTACTGGTTGGCTTGGTGCCCTAAGTTCCAACATGGCACGGACTCAGGAGATGCTCTTGCTTCTGGTTTCCCCGCCCTGGGGTGGCCGCGGCTCCCCAGACCACAGTCACTCTCTAGGGCGGCAGGCTGCTTACTGGTTGGCTCAGCGCCCTAAGTTCCAGCATGTTGATAGTGACTCTTAAGTGTTTATTATATGATAAAAATAATGCAAAATTAAATTTTTTATATATTGGATGTATGAATATATTTGAATTTTAGATATAGGAAAAACTTGAGAATATTACATGAAAACAATAGATTAAAATTTGTTTGCTTATTGTCTAGTAAGTATTGTGCTTAAGAAAAGTGTATATTGTTTAATGGCCATATAGTTTGTTTTTTCACAAAGAGAATTCTGGAGATTGGGTGCACAACAATGTGAGTGTACCTAACACTGCTGAGCCATACTTTAAAATGCTACTGTGGTGAATTTTATGTTGTTATTAATTTTTTTTAGGGGGTTTGAGACAGGACCTCACTTTGCATCCCAAGCTGTCCTTAGACTCGTGCCGATCCTCCGGCTTCAGTCTCCCAAGTGCTGGAACTACATGCATGTGCCACCATGTTTGGCCAAAAATAGTACTTTAAGCTCCTCTCCCAAACTATAGAATGTATAATGAGGAGGGAAAGAAAAGAACAAAAGACAAATCAAAGGTTTCTTTTTGTTTTCCATTGGTGTTAAATGTCAGGAAATGTAATGACTTGCTTAGTTGGAGAGCCTAATTAAAAAGAAAACTGTTTTCTTGACAGCCTTTCTAAGTGTTCCCAGGACTCTTAAATTACAAGATCTGGCAGAGAGGAATTAGAACACCATAGGAGAAGAGGTTAGGCCCCACAGGAATTGGCAGTGTTACCATGACAGCACCAGTTTGTAAATAGCAAGGAGCTGGGATTTTCCTTATTTCTTTTCACTTTCTTTTTCTTCCCTGCTTTCCTCCCTTCCATCTTTCTGTTTGTCTTCATTGTTGCAGTGCTAAGTATTGAACCTAGGGCTTTCAAACTGAGCAACATCCACAAGCCATTTAGTTAGGTAGGACCAGGAACTGAACTGAGGATCTGTGCTTGCCAGGCAGGCGTTGTGTCACTGAGCTATATCCCCAGCCCCACAAGCCTTTTTATATTTCATATATTTAAATTTTTGTTTGTTTGGTTTTTTGAGACAGGGTCTCACTACATAGTTCAGCTGTAGCCCAGGCTGACCTCAAACTGGCAATAATTCTCCTGCTTCAACCTCTCAAGTGCTGGAATTACAAGGATGTGCTATTATGCCTTCCCTAAAAAAAATTTTTAAGGCCAAAACAAAAGCCATTCCAAAGTTGGATAGATTAGAGTGTCCAATTGCTCAAAGGTGAAGGATTAGATTAGAAGGATAGATGTTATAATAAAGCAACACCAAATCATTGAAGAATCAGCCTAGAAGTAGCACTAAGTACATGCCTGACAGGTCCATCTCAAGATATTATGGTCCTTTAAAAGAAATGGTTGGGAGACTGAGGCAGGAGGATTGCTGTGAGTTTGAGGCCATCCTGGCTACATAGTGTGTTCAGGGCCAGACTGGACCTACATAGTGAGTCCCTGTCTCACAAAAAAGGGTGAGAGGAGAAGTGGAGGCAAAATTAGAAAAAGAGATAATGGTTATAGAGCTGTTGCAGAAAGTTAGCTAGAGATAGAGTTTAACGTGGCCCCTACATTGAGCATGGATAAGAGAGACATTTGAAAGGCATTTCGAAGACAAAATGAGAGAACTTCAGTTGGCTTCCTCACAATGAAAAATTGTCTTTCATTGAGAAATATTGTAGGGGGATAGTGGCATTTATTGAGAGAGAGAAAAGAGCAGTTCTGTGGAGGTAAGATAATGATTTCAGTTTGAGCCCTGCTAGTTTGCATTTGTAGGTGGACACCAGTTGAAGATGACCTTAGGTACTGAGCTCTGTGAGTCGAGAATACAGAAATAACTTTCAGATTTAAAAGTCACTAGAGGTTTTTGAAATCTGCTGCAATAGAGCCTTGAAAATCTGCTGAGAGAAGTAACAGGAGAGATTGTTATTAGCAGATTGTGACAGAACCCCAGTGTTTAGTAGACAAATATAGGAGAGGAAGAGCCAAAGAGAACAAGCAGGCCAAAGAGGACAGCAGAAAATCACTGTCACTGAAGTTGAAGAAGGTGGCAGTTCCGTCCAGAAGCTGTGCTCCATTCTATCACAGGTGGCAGAGACAGATGAGGACATAGAAGTGTGTGTTTGGCGCTCCTGTGGGCTAATCATTGTGGTAGGTGGTGGGGGTAGGTACTGGGTAACAGGATTAAGAGTGTGTGGGAGATGAAGAGATGGAGCAATGGAGGTTGCTAGTAATTTTCTTCTTTTACAAACTGAACTATCTTTTCTTTCCTTTTCTTCTTTCTTTCTTTCTTTTTTTTTTGGAGACAGGGTCTCGCTAAGTTCAGGCTGGTCTTGAGAGCTTACTTTGTAGCCCAGGGTGGGCTTGCAACAGTCATTCTGTCTCAGCCTCCTAATTGCGGGATTACAGGCATGCACCACCACAACTGGCTACAATCTGAACTTCCAAACACTAGACAAGTACACAGTTTCTTATTTTGCAGTTTCTTATTTTAGTGTATCATCTGACAGATGGACACTTATATTATAGTTTGTAGGTATTTGAATATTTCATTTTTTTCCTCCTATTTATTTGAAGTACTAGGACTAAACCTACTGCCTTTGCAATGAGCTACATCCCTGACCCTTTTAAATTAATTAACAAACACTGTTTTGGAGGCTGATGGCTGTAATTCCAACATGCAGGAGACTGAGACAAGAGAATCACTACAAGTTTGAGGCTACCCTGGGCTACATAGTGAGTGCAAGACCAGCCTGAACTATATAGTGAGACCTTGTCTCAAAAACAAAGGACTCACTAAGTCACTAAGTTTCTCAGGCTAGACTCAAATTTGAAATCCTCCTGTGTCAACCTCTCAGAGTACTGGCATTATAGGTGTGCACCATCATGCTTGGTTTGTCCTCCTTACTTTATGAAAAATTAGTTGATAAAAAAAATACTAACATTAGGTAATAAACTCAGTTTTCATAAATTTAATGTATTTGAAGTGAATCAGGCAGGCTCTTAACAGCAGATCTTTGATCTTATTTGAATATATACTGCGCTTAAGCCTTATGTTTATATGTTGAGTTAATAAAAGAGCAGAATTAGCCTGAAAGGAAATTGAAGAAAGAGCTTGAAAGACTGCAAAGAGTAAAAAGATTACAGGGGTCAGGGGTTTAGCTCAGTGGTGTAGGTACTTGCCTGGCAAGTGCAAGGTTGTAAGTTCAATCCCTGGTACCAAAAAAAAGAAAACCAACAAAAAAAAAAAGAATTGCAACTGGGAATTGGCGTTGTTGTAGGGAGAGGAAATTGGTGTCAGTTTTTTAGTTCCCTTAAAATGTGACAATCTGTGGTACAAGCTGATAATCTCAGCATTTGGATGGCCAAGACAGGAAGATCATGAATTTGAGGTCACCCTGGGCTACATAGTGAGTTTGAGGCTGCCTGGACAATATAGTGTGAGGCCCTGCTTGAAAAAATGAGGATCTGGTTTTGACTTTCAGTTATGTTTTCAGAAACAAACTATGTATGAAAGTAGACAACTACACATACTGTTTCAGGATTATCTGTGCAGGGAAGGAGTAAGGGGTAGGTACTATAAATGGGGTACGGGGTCCAGAAAAGATTTTAATGAGATAGTAACTCAAGTGTATTTCTTGGAGAAAGGGCAGAGGTGAAGACAGCTGTCAGTAGGCAGGGTCCCTTGATAGGCAGGGTGATAGAAGGGTCCAGAACAGAGATGGAGGGGGTTTCTCATTGAATAGAAGCAAGAGGAGGCATCTTTTCCATTGAGTTTAGGAGAAGAAGATGAAGATAGGTTTGAAGGTAAAGAATGACCTTCTCTGTGTGCTCACTCAGTTTTTGAATGCCTGCTGTGTGTTTCATCTTCCAGTTCAGGGAAGTGGTTCCCATTCTTAGAAGGTTTAGTCCAGTGACAATGGGAGACTTTCTGCCTTATGTGAGTCTGTGTTTGTCTTTGAAGTAGGGGTTATATGCTTGGAGATGGAGGAGGGAAAAAGGGAAACTGGGAAATCTGGCAGGAGAGACTGAAGAGATTCTTGCCCTCCCCCTCTCTTTTTACCAATTTGCTGCACTTGACAGTATGTAATTTTTCATGTCCGAATGGCAGTCCATTGTGTATCTCTTCCATTCTTTCTTTATCCATTGATCCATTGATGAACACCTATGTTGATTCCAGATTTTGTCTATTGTGAATAGTACTGCAGTAAACATTGCGGTGCCAGTGTCTCTGTGATACACTTATGTTATTTCTTTTGAGTATATAGCCAGAAGTGGGATGGCTGACTGGCACATCTACTTTCAGTTTTCTGAGGAACTTTTATGCTCTCTTCTTTATAATGGCAGTCTATAATAGCTGTACTAATTGATTGCTTCACACTAATAGTATGTAAGAGTTCCCTTTTCTCCATATCCTTGCTAGCATTTGTTGATCTTTTAAAAAATATTTCTGATAATGACCATTTTGACTAGGTAAGATGGTGTATCATATTGATTTTGATTTGTATTCCCTGGTTGCTAATATTGAGCATTTTTCCCCTATAGTTGTTTCTCTTTCTACTTCTCTCAAGAAATATCTATTCATATTATTTGCCCATTTTTTTCCCCTTGAATTGTGTGGGATTTTTGTTGTGTGTTCTGAGTTGATTATACATTTATTAGTCATTTGTCAGATGAATAGTTTGCAAGTATTTTCTCCCAACTTTATACATTATCCATTCTGTTGATTGTTTCTTTTGCTATGCAGAGATTGTTTGTCTCTATTTGCTTTTGTTTTCTGTGCTTTGGGAGTCTTCTGAAAAAAATCATCACCTATGTTGATGTTTTGAAGTGTTTGTTTTCTTCTTTGTTTAGACCTTATATTTAGGGCTTGGCTCCATTTTGAGGTGATTTTCTTTTTCTTTTTTTTTTTTTTTTTGTGCCAGGGATCGAACTCACAACCTCATGCTTGCCAGGCAGTGATTTTCTTTTTAATATGATGCAAATTAGGGCTCAGATTTCCACGTGGAGATCTAGTTTGCCCAGCACTGTTAATTGAAAAGAATGTTCTTTCTCCAGTGTATGATTTGGCACCTTTGTCAGAAATCAGTTAACTGACTGTAGATACGTGGTTTTATTTCTGGGCATCTATTTTGTCTGGTCCATGCTGCTTTGGTTACTATAGCTCTGCAGTATGTACTGTAGCTCTGAAACCTGACATTATGGTGCCTCCAGCTTTGTTCTTTTTGGTCAGAACTACTTTTTGTTCTGTTGTGGTTCCCCCCCGCCTCTGGATTTTGAAGCTAGGGCCTGTGTATTCTAGGAAAGTGCTTTGTTATCGAGCTATAGCTTGGCCTGTGTTTGGAATCTTTTGGGCTTCTATGTGAGTTTTATGATGGCTTTTACTAGGTCTGTGAAGAATGTCATTGGTATTTTGATAGGAGTTACATTAAATCTGTAAACTGTCCTGGTAGTTATGGAAATTTTAACAATACTAATTCTTCTAGTCTATGAACATGGGAGATCTTTTTTTCCCCATTTAAAAAAATTTTTTAAAATGAAAAAAGAAATGATACAGAATTTAAAAACAATAATAGGAGATTAACAATGATTAATATAATGCATATTGTTATCTTTAAAGTAGTTGTTCAGGAACATGGAAGGTTTTTTTTTTCCATGTTTTGATGTTAGTTTCTGTCATCACTGTTTTTTAATTTTTCATTGCAGAAGTCTTTCACGTCCTTAGTTAAATGTATTTTATTTTCTTTGTAGCTATGGTGAATGGGGTTACTTTTATAGTTCTCTCTCAGCAAGTTTGTTATTGGTGTAAAAAAGATGCTGCTGGTGTTTGCACACTGATTGTGTATCCTGCTGCCTTAAAGAATTTATCAGTCCAAGTGGTCTTTTGGTGGAGTTATTTTTATGGAGGATGCAGTTTTTAGGTTATCATGGGTATACGACTTTTCATATGGATGTCAAAATCCTTCAGGGTGATGGCAGAACATGGGATCAGAAGACTGTGACCCAGTTGCCAAAGACACCAATGAACATGGTAGGTTTGCAGAAGAACTAGGTAGGTGACCGTGGAGATGAAAACAAAGTGCTGGGCCAACCTGGTGTTTGCTCCGTAGAACATGGTTGTTCTCATGAAAATGGTCTGGATACAGGGAGCTTAGTTGTGTTGTAATAGGCATTTGAGTGATGCAGTAGGGTCAGAGGACAAACAAGGAGAATCAAATCAGAGGGGAAAAAAAATCACTGATACAGGAATTGGGCTGAGACTACCAAAAAAATAAAAAAGATGACCAGAAATGTCTGCATGTTAGATGATACTTAGGCACAATAGATGGGAACAGCTGACCTCAGTCATTCAGAATTACTGCAATTCTGATATAAGTTGTTTAGTGCCTGCCTGCTCAGTTGAGTTCCTGGGAGCGTAGTGTCCATCAGAAGGGAAGTTAGCAAAGGAGTGCATTAGTCAGGACAGGATACTCAACTTGAAGGAGGAGAGGTTTATTTGGATGTTTTAGAGGTTTTTATCACTGGTGGGCTGGCTCCAAGACAGAGAGGGCTTGACCAAGGAAAGCTGCTGCCCCATGGCAACCAGAAGTATGGAAAGAAAGAAGGAGCCAGGGACAAGAATACAAACTCCTCAGTCACTCCCCAGTTGCCTGCCTCCAGCCTCATCCCACCTCCTATCAGCACATTCAGTCATGAGTTCACCATGATCCAGTCACCTTCCAAAAGCCCCGCCCCTCAACATCAGACTTTTAGATCTAAATCATAACAGGGGAGGCTACTTTATTGCCTTATTAGTCCACTTTGTTTTTTTCTTGTACCTGGGATCGAACTCAGACCGAGCACTTGCCAGGCCGGTGCTTGTGCTGCTGAGCTAAATCCCTGGCCCTAGTCCATGTATTGGCTGTCCTCTCACCTTGGTGTTTCCTGTAGGTGAGGTAAGTGTCCCATATACAGCACTATACCTTTCGTCCAGTTGCTGATGAGATTGTTGAATGGAGGGGGAATATTAACAGACCAGTGATGTCCTTAAAGAGATTGTCCTCTAGCTCATGCTTAGAGTTTTAACACTTGGGGAAATGCTTTTTAAAATCAAGTTAACTATTCATTACCCTAGTTTCAAGTTCTCTTTATTTGATAGAACATTTTCTGTATCATTAGACAGGTATTGAATACCTCCCTGTTGTCATCCGAGAGTCCTCATAAAAGAAAGGTTGGTTCTTTGCGGTTTATTCTTAATGGATCCTTCCAAATTTCTAGTATTTGTGATTTTAAAATTAAAAAAAAATTTGTATTCATGATTTTTAATTGAGTTTCTTAGATACCTGTTTTTATTAGTGAATCAGCATCATTTACTTTTTTTATTTTAAAATACTGGAGCAGCACTTGCTCACCTTTTGCTTTCCTATTCTGTCATGCTTCCTCATCAAGAGTGGTTTGAGCTGTGGAGGTGGTGCGTATCTCTAATCTCAGCTCTCAGGAGGCTGAGACAGGAGGATCAAAGGTTTGAGGCCAACCTGGACTTCATAGCAAGTTGGAGGCTAGCTTGGAAAATGTAGTGAGACCCTGTCTCAAACAAAGTGAGACAAAGAATAGTTTGAGATCACATGTGAAAAGATTTTTTAATTTCCCGAGTTGTAATTCTTTTTGTCCTGGAGATGTGAAGTTGTTCTTAAAAGATAGATTAAGTTTCTTAACTGCTTCAGTTCCTTGAAGGTGATCCTAGTTTGCCTTCTCTGTTATATGACTGGTGAGGCGTAGTTCTTTGTTGTGTTGGCAACAACACAACAGTGCTATCTCTGTTCTTGCCTCTGTCCATGCCCAGTTAAAAAGCTATTTATGTTGTCATTGACAAACTTTCAAAAAGTCTGTTTATTATATATAGATTTTAATTTTGAAAGCAGTATTCTTAGTGGGCTCCTTGTAGTTAGGACCGTTTAGTCAACAACTTGGAGGATAATTTAGAATTGTGAGTTGCTGTTCTTTGCATTCCGACGTATAGGTGTGTATTAGTAATTCTCCATGGGGCACAGTTGCCCTGCGGGAGATCTTCTGAGCAGTGTCTGGAGACACTGTTCTTCATTGCCCTCAGTAGGGGTGGAGCACAGTGGCTCTTCGCAGCCAGCAGCCAGCGCCGAGGGGATGCTGGGTCTCCGCCATTGCCCCGCAGCGTGGTCCAGCTTGGAGTGTTGAAAGTGCAGGAAGTTGAGGCATCTGCTACACGTGAATGTTTTTTAATTCTTAGAAGTTAGTTAAGTATATGTAACTATGTTTTCTGACTTAAACTTTTGAGCAACTTTTGGGGTAAATGGTATCATTTTTATCCTGAAGGCTTTGAAGGGATCATTCATTGGTGAGGAGGCTGGATACAATAGTATACTAACCCTAGACTTTCGTTTATGGAAAACTTTAATGCATAAGTATTCACAATGCAGCTTCTTTTAGGGGAGGGAGGGCTTACTTGTGGTTTTACCTGTTCTTTTGTGGGGAAAAATATTTATAGTATTGAAGTACATAATTTATTTTTAACATTACAGATCTAGAAATGGCCATTGCTTACTGGAATTTAGTGCTTAATGGAAGATTTAAATTCTTAGACTTATGGAATAAATTTTTGTTGGTAAGTTCACATTTTCTGCAGTTTAATGTGTCTCTAAGATTATGCTGCCCTTAAATTAACATACTTTAAGGCATGACTAACTCATCTCAAGCATATAGTACACATAGAATGAGAAATTTGATTTCCAAAATTTAATTATACAATTCTTCTGTACTCTTGTATTTAATATCATCTCTACTTCATCATCAGCTCTCTTCAGTGATGTGTTTTGTTTTGTTTTTTTTATAGGAACATCATAAACGATCAATACCAAAAGATACTTGGAATCTTCTTTTAGACTTCAGTACAATGATTGCAGATGACATGTCTAATTATGATGAAGAAGGTAGTGAAAATTTCTGCGTGGCCATTTTTTATTAGTACATACTTGCAGTACATAGTGATTACATTGGTTTTTTAACACAGTCCAGAACTTTTTGTCCACATCTATTTTTCTTAGTATTGGATTTTTCTCTTATTTATGTACTTTTTCATTTTTTAATTTTTTTACTTTTTTCTGGCACTAGGAATGAAACCCAGCTAAGCATTAGTTGTACTACCAAGCCACATCCCCAGCCTATTTATGTTTTTCTGAATGTGTGAAATGGCTTCATGTGTTTTTTTTGTTTTTTGTTTTTTTTTGTACCGGGGATTGAACTCACAACCTTGCACTTGCCAGGAAGGCACTTATACCACTGAGCTAAATCCCTGGCCTGCCTTCATGTTTTTTAACCATCTGTTATCTTTTAGTTTAAATTCTAACCAGTGGACTAGTGTCTTGGTTACTTTTCTCTCCTAGGTGGGACAAAATACCTGACACTCAAAATGAAGGAAAGAAAGGTTTATGTAGCTCACTGTTTGTGGAGGTTTCAGCCCATAATCTTCTGGCTGCAGGACAGGGTGGTGTGGCACTGGGCGACACTTCAAGGCAGCAGCCAGAGGAGAAGGTGGGGAGAGCAAACCTCTTCTCTTCCCTTATGTTTTAAGCAGGTATCCCCCCACCCCCAGGGCAGGTGTAGCACTCATAGCTCCTCTGTGCCCTCTTGCGCAGGCTGAAGATATTTACAAAGTAAGAACCGTGGCTCCGTGCTGAGTCTCTTAGTTAAATTTCTAAATTTCTCAAGTTGACACGATGTATCAGCTGTAATAGTCCACTCCTTGTCAACCTGGAACCTAGATATACTTCTTTGAATCAGCCTCCAGATACCAAGACACATGCATATTCTTACCTTTCACAACTTCAACATTATAACACAAGAGATTTAACAATGTTTAAGAACCAGTATTAAGTCTGTCAACATTAAAATTACATTAGAATCATAACATTTTGCCCCTGGCCCCACCAAAGACTCATGCACATCTTTTTATGCAAAAGGCATGTAGTCCATCTGCAACAATTGCCAAAGTCCTAACAGTTTCACCATTGCTGAAAAGTTCTTCAGATGTAAGGCAAACCTAGCTGCAAGCCCCTATACAAATGAAAACAAAGTTAAACACTTCCAACATGCAGTGTACAAAATAGCACTCTCATTCCAAAAGTTACAAACAGAGGAATACAAAGGATTGGGACTGAAGCAAGTCCAAAATTCAGCAGGGCAAACATTGAATCCTATAGTTG
Organism: Dolichotis patagonum; assembly: GCA_004027295.1. Classification (NCBI taxonomy): domain Eukaryota; kingdom Metazoa; phylum Chordata; class Mammalia; order Rodentia; family Caviidae; genus Dolichotis; species Dolichotis patagonum. The sequence goes on along the minus strand of PVJX010000267.1, from coordinate 263,278 downwards.
CATGACCAGCATCTGAAGCAATCGGTGGCAGATTGTGAGCTCCAAAGGGCTTGTGTGACTCCACCCCTACAGTACAGTAGCTCCCATGGCTTCTCTCTTGGGCCTGCTTTGCTCTCTCCTTGCAGCTTTCCTTAGATGATCCATGTTCCTGGCTTTTCCAGACTTCTGAGGTCTCCACTGTGCCTTTGGCTTCACACTCCCAGCTTCACACACTGCCTGGCCTCCTGGGTCTTCTGAAATCAGGGTGGAAGCCTTTTGACCTCAGAACTCTTGTGTTCTGTATGTACCTGAAACCAGCACCACGTAGATGGTGCTGAGGTCTGCTGCCAGTTGGAGCAGTAACTGGGTTTTCCTCTCTCTTGGCTGTAGGGGTCAAGTACCTGGACTGCTGGGCACTCTGAATCCAGTTCTGAGGAACAAATTTTTTATGCCACTGCCATTCTGGAACATGGTGCTCTGTAGCTTTCACCTTAAAGCAAAGTCTCTCACTTTTGTAGGTTTGAGGCTGCAAAGGTTTGAGACTTGCCTTTTGTGATGCCTTCAGACCGTCTTTCCTATTCTCCTGCTTCTTTTCAACAATTGAGATTTTCTCAGCTCTGTCTTTGCAGTCCACAGCTTTATTGAAGCTTCCTTTCTGGCCAAGCTCACAGGTTTTTCCTGCTGGGCTCTTTGCTCTTGATTTGCAATATAAATCTGGCTGAAAGCCTCCAACAGCCATAGCATAGTCTCAGCATTCAACTGCCTTGAAATTTCTGCCAAATTAATTAGTCTGCTGCCCTTAGTTTTAGTATCAGGCAAAGTCTCTGGACACAAGCAAAATACAAACTTTCTGCTAAGCCGTAACACACATCATCTGGAGTCCAACAACCAGTACAGCCCTTCTTCCCAGCAGAAACCTCCCAAGCTTGGTCTTTACTGGTTTTTTGGTCTTCTGAGCTCTGACCAGAATCCCCCATACAGAACAGCCTAACATGTTTCAGCTCTGCTCCTTCAGGCGGCATCTCAGAATCTTTCCAAACTCTTCCCACAAGCCATTCCCAAAGGCTTTTGAACCACATGGTCAGTTATAGTCACAGCAACAATCCCACTTCTCTGGTACCAAATTCTGTCTTGGTTACTTTTCTCTCCTTGGTTGTACAAAATACTCAACACCCAAAATAAAGGAAGGAAAAGTTTATTTTATTTAGCTCACTGTTTGTAGAGGTCTCAGTCCACAATCAGCTGGCTCCAAGGCAGGGTGGTGTTAAAGGGTCAATACTTCCTCCAGGCAGCAGCCAGAGAAAAAGGCAGCAAGCCTCTTCTCGTCCCTTATATTGTAAGCAGGCTGCTCCCCCACCCCCACCCCCAGGGCAGGTGTGTGGCACTCACACCACCCCTGTGCCCTCCTCTTGCACAGGCCCAGGTCATTACAAAGTAGGAACCCTGCTCCCTGCTGAGTCTCTTGGTTAAATTTCTAAGTTTCTCAAGTTGACACAATGTATCAACCATAACAGCTGGGATTGTTGCTCAGGGGTGGAGCACTTGATTAGCCAGTGTGAAGTGTGAAGCTCTTGAGTGTGGTCTCCAGTAACAATAACACACACACACACACACACACACACACACTCACTCACTCACTCACTCACTCACCAGTCAATATTCCTGTCATCCAGAAAATCGAGTAATCGTTATCCATTTTTTTGGTTTTCATTTCCTTTAAAAATATACTGTCTTCTTAATGTACTTTGATATTTATATGTTTTCATGTTTTTGCTAGTTTTACATGTAAACTGAGGTCCACTTTGTATCTAATCTGAATACTTTAGTTGCCTAGTGCAGTGCTGTTGGCATTAGATAATGACTCATTCCTTGGATAACTGCATGCCATTTCTTGATGCACGTGTGAAGGTAATGCTGCCATCCAGCACGTGCACTTCTGTTTCTTTCTTTCTTTTTTTTTTTTTGGTACCAAGGATCGAACTCACAAGGCAGGCGCTCATGCTGCTGAGCTAAATCCCCGGCCCCACACTTTCCTTTCTTACGGTAGCAGTGGCTTACACTGATTTCTTCACACATACTTAACTATTTCTCCCTGAGAACTAGCAGGACCCTTTTGAAATTATTGAATCTGGAGGTATTTGAAAAATCTCCTTTGACTTTCTCTTCTTTATAAGTCCTGGAACTATTTAAGCTAAACAAGGGTATTTTTCTTTTTTCTATTCTCATTGTCACATGTAGTCTTCACTGAAAAAGTGAGAGATACTTAATTTTACTTTTTTTTTGAAACTAAAAAAAGACTTTCTTGAGAGAGGATGCAAACAATATAAAAAATCAAAGACTTATCTAGTGTTTAATAATTCTCTATTTGTCCAGTGAGAGCTGGATGTTATTTGTGCATTTTCTAAGGGTTCTGATCTGCTCGTGAAATCTTTATACAAGGGAAACGGAGGGACAGATTTTCAGGTGGCCCCTTGGTGAGCTCTCATCAGGGCAGGGATAAATACTCATGTCTGTTTGTGTGCGTGAAAATTGTGCTTTCTGTTAAGTTTTACCCAAAATCAGAGAATTTCCTTATCTGCAGATTGGCATGTGGATATGTGGAGGCACTCGTGTATACGGTTGGTTTGTGTGTTTGAGACAGGGTCTCCGTATGGAGTTCAGACTGGGCTTGACCTCACTACGTAATCCAAGCTGCTCTTGAACTTGCTGTAATCCTCCTCCGTCAGCTTCCCAAGTGCTGAGATTACATGTAGTTTAAAATCTTTTAATAATTTATTATTATGAAGTAGATTGAGTTCAATACTTGCTATTAATTTCATTTATATGAGTACCACAAGTGCCTGGAGACACGCTTATTCTTCCTGGGCCCCTGCACCACCGGAAGCATGCCATCATGCCGTGACCAGCCCTTTGGCTGCCAGTTTTAATCAAATTACTTCATTACCTGATTTCCCTGGCCTTCAGAAAACCATAATACTTGATTGATCGAAGAGTAAGCACATGTTGGAATAATAGGGAATACAATATTTCTGGTTGAAACTCTATAAAGCTAAAGTTTGAAAGGTATCAGTGGGACTAGCTAAGAATGACATATTTAAACTCTTTCCAAGAATGTGTTAAAAAAAAAAAAAAACAAGATTCTATTACAGTATTAGCCTTATTTCTGTGTTTCATTTTTCCCTTTCTGCCATGTTTTTTCTTTTTTCCAGGAGCATGGCCTGTTCTTATTGATGACTTTGTGGAATTTGCACGCCCTCAAATTGCTGGGACAAAAAGTACAGCAGTGTAGCACTAAAGGAACCTTCTAGAATGTACATACTCTGTACAATAAATACAACGGAAAATTGCACAGTCAATTTCTGCTGGCTGGACTGAACTGAAGATCAATCCTCACTATTCAGACTGAGGGTTGAGATAAAACTTTAAGGATACATTTTGGACCATATCATATTTCATTCTTCTAATGGTGGTTTGGGCTTGTCTTCTAGTCTGGGCCGCTCTAAACATTTATAATTCCAACGTTGTGGATTTCATCTTAATATCTGTGGACCATCCTAGTTTATTCTCCCATAAGTCTTAGAAGCTTTATGGTGATTATTTTGAGGTTTCCATTCTTGCATAAAGCACAATGCTGTCTTCATCAGAAAACAGTTTGGCATATGAATTAAACATAATGAACATCACAAACGATTTATAAAAACTTCTTAAATATATGCTTTGGGCTAGTTGCAAAGACTATGCTGATAGCACTTCCAACGAGAGTGATATATTTAAGTGTACGGGATCTGGAATGGTGTTTTGGTTTGGGGGGATTTTTTTTCCAGGCAAATCACATGTATTGTTGACATAGAGTATCTGATGACAGAAATGTCAAAACAACCATCGTGAAAAATTTTTAGAATAACTTGGTGCCTACCTGAAAACGTATTGTGTTTTAGACTTGATTTCAAAAAGGTTCCACAGAATTAGTCTGCACTTACCTTATCCATGTTTATATGTCATGGTCCTACAGGGAGCTTTTATTCAGCAAATATCTGCATAATGTTAGGTACCACTGTTGTCTACATTATGCACCACATAATTGGATTTCATTATGCTTTTGAGATGCTTATATGCCTATCAAATAAGTTAAACTATTTAATTTGTTTTGACTGTTTTAAATTACTATACAATACAATATCCTAAATTTAGGCATGAGGGTTCATTTTTTTTTTTTTTTTCTTCCTTTTTGGTCATCGTGCTATGGAACACAAATGAAATTCTCTCTTAATTTATAAAAGAATAGTATAAGTTAAATTTTGGAAATGGTTGTGATGAGCCATGAAGTTCAATCTGTATAATATAGGTACTGCTCTTTCAGACAACTAGTCCATTTTTGATGACTTCTTATTTTGTTGAAATTACTTTAACTGCTAATCACTGTGGTTGCCAAATATTTACTTCAGAAAGCAAAGATCTTAAGATAAGCATATACTTGATGAAACATACCAATCTGGCTTCTATTTTGTAACTTATTTAGTCTTGTTACTGTTTTTGCTTCATTCATGTTAGCTCCATTTTCACATCCAAACAGTGCTACCTTGTATGGACCCCTCTCCTTTTTTTGGTCACAAGACCCATGAACAACTTTCCTGCCTAAATTGCTCCTTTTGTTTACTTACTGGCCTGTGAAGAAGGGTTAATTGCCTCCTTAGACATTTCTGTGAGGCAGGTTCAGAACCGCTGAGCTTCACGTTTTGGATGGCGATGGTCTTTACTAGGCACAGGTGTTGCTTGGTGCATCCTGGTCCTCCCTGAGGTCTAGCATTAATAACAAAGGAGTGCACTTCAGAACAGCAGTATGTTTCCTACACATGCAGAAGTGATTTCAAGAAACAATGACATTAAAATTGCTTTTTATTTACATAATTTTGAAATTAATGACCCATTTTATTGATATTCCAGTCATAACTTTTAATTCAAAAATATAACTTTACCAAAAGAAAAACAGGGGAAGAATTCTGCTGTTTTCAGTGTTTCCTGATTTCATTTTTGTAAATATAAAAAGGAATTTCAATTATGAAAAAATTTTAAACGATACAAATATATGTACTTTTATTTCCTGTCTTAAAGATTTTACGTTACAATACCATTTTCAGATTGTTTCAAGTATGCTGTGTTTTGAAATGAGGTCCCATTTTCTTTCTCTGATATAAATTGTTTTCATAAAAATCTGGTATTGGTTGTGGCCTAGTGCCTTGGGTTTTACAGATTTTTCTTTTAAATGCAAGACCTTTTCAACAAAATAGTGTTTGTCATCAGTTTGGTACTAAACACTTATAATTACTGTGTAATTATAAACGAAAGTACATAAAGCTTTGAATATAATTATGTAGCATAAAAGTTAAGGTTGTTCATTATGATGGCATCTTAGAATTAAACAAAGCTATACTAGGGCTGAAAAGAGAACTGATTGAATGTGTTGTGATTATTCTAAAGATAAATGTCTGAATACAGGGGATATTTTGTACTAAAAATGCTTACGTGTGTGTGTGCGCGTGTGTATGTGTAAGCGTATGTGAGTCCGAAGAGACACACACACAACTTGAATTGCTTTAATTCGCAAGCATTTCAGTCTCCACTCGGCGCAACTCCCCATGCTGATTCTTTTCAGGTTGAACCAGTTTCCTTTTTGCCAAATGTCAGAACAGGTACACATTTTAAAATGTAATGCTTTTAAAATAGTAAAATGTAAAATTAGAAGTGCCCACATGTGACAACACCTGAGACCAAGGTTACCTTTAGTGAATATCAGCTGCACATCTCCGTACGTTCGGTTGTGTCCCTCACAACCCCTGTCATTCTCCCAACAGGGGCAATAAAAACTTGGGTGAAATTGCCATGACTAAATCTTCTCACATATTATTTTAGTGTGTTACTTTTTTAAACTGAAATGTACATGAAAACTTTTCCAGGAGGAATAATTATTCATGGAGAGAGCATTGTAATGGCAGATTTTATGGAGAAAAGATATGCCAAGTCTTGTTTATTACATCTGAATTGCTTACACCTGTATTGGGCTGCTTTATTTAATTGACAGTATTGTTGTTGTTTATGTGGCATTTTCAATGTGTGCCTTAAGAAAGTAAATTTCCTCTAAAACATAAGAAGTCTTCTACAAAATCTCTTTCCTGAGGACTTTTTAAAAGCAAGGTATATGCCTTTTTTGTCTTTAGTAAACAGCAATAAACCCAATACAGTAACAAAATAGGTTTACAAAACAAGATGACAGGAATTCAACAATGGCTGTAATATTGCATATTGTTACCTAAAATGAAGGTTTTTTTTTATTTCTGCTTTCTGGGTTTTTTTTCTTTTGTTTTTTTGAGGCAGCATCTCACTGTGTAGTTCAGGCTGGCCTTGGACTTGGGGTGATCATCCTGCCTCAGCCTTCCACGTGTTTGGGGTTACTGGTGTGCATCATCATGCCCAGCTCAAGTGAAATGTTATTTTTAAAAAATTTTTGATGAAAATGGAAAAAGTTTAGTAGTAGCTAGTTTAATATGCATTTTGCTTAGATTTTTCAACATGTTACTATTAAGATTATATATTCTAAAGCTGTAATTTTATATGTCAGTGACAGAAAAATACCTAATGAAAGAATTTTAGAATAGAAAAGTGCTGGGGAAATTTATTATGGCTCACAAGGTATGCCTTTATATTATATGAGACTAAACTTAATTAATTCATGAAAAAATTAATTTATGTAGTTGTGAATGTTAAATTGTATCTATTTAATAATCCTTTCCTGGTACCTCAGCAGTTTTCTTTCAATGTTAACTTACATGTTTATATTTATATTGAATATGCAGATATTTTTATAAGATTTCATCAGATTTGATAATGTAATCATTAAATCTTTTAAAATGTGAGCTATTTAACAATATTCTAATAACTGAGGACACAAAACTTGAATTGTAATGTCTACCTAATGTGATAAATAAGGTTCAAATTCTGCCTAATCACTTGATTATAAAAGTATATTTCTGAACTTTCTACGGCCTCCAGTTTTGCAATTACAATATAGTAATAATTTTTATGTCCTAGAAATGTAGTGGTCGCTTGTTATGATACTTTTGTCTTTTGATTTCTCAGGTGAAGAGATTTATATTTTGTAATTGTGATAAATTTGAAAATTTCTAAAAGTACAAATCTGCCTTTCTTGGTTTAGCCTTACTATTTAATGCCAATTTCGTTGAATATTTGCTTAATTGTGTCTGATTCTGGAGGTAGAGCACTTTTTTAAAAACTCAGGCTTTTCAGCATTTTCAAAATCTTGTTTTCTTAACTTCCTGTTGGGAAGGTGGCACATCCTGCTGACCAAACTCATTAATGTGATTACTTTCTCCTAAACCCAGTGTTTTGTGATAATGTGACTTTTGACTTTTCTTTGGTTGATTTTTTTTTTTTTTTTTTTAATCTGTGAGCTGCTACTCAGATTAAGTCTGTAATTCCAGGTACTTGTGAGGCTAAGGCAGTAGAATTGATGACAAGTTGAAGAACCAGACTGGGCAATTTAGTGATATTTTTGACTCAAAACTAAAAAGGGTTAAGGGTGTAACTCAATAGAGAGTTTGGCAAGAAGTCAAACATAAGGGAAGTAAGAAAGTATGCAGCCTTTGTAGCAGACAGGACACTCAAAAGGCAGTGTTTGTCTTATGGAGCTTTAAAGGGAAATTGTTCAGAGGGAATCACTAGTAATTCTTTTTTTTTTTTTTTTTTTTTTTTTGACAGTCTCATCCTGTAATTCAGGCTGGCTCACTCACTATGTAGCCCAGGCTGACTTCAAACTCACGGCAATCCTCCTGCCTCAGCCTCCCGAGTGCTAGGAGTGCAAGAGTGTGCCATCCCACCTGGCTTATTTTTTGGATGTATTTGGTATCAGGAATTGAACTCAGGAGCTTGCGTTTGCCAGGCAGCCCCTGTGCTGCCGAACTGTATCCCTGGCCCTGGCTCATTGTTTTAAATTGAGATTTTTAATCAGTTTCTTTTCTGAGCACTGCTTAAGTATTTTTAATTTCTTAGCTTGTGCTGTGTTAAAATCTTAGTTTGTAATTTATAGCACTGATTTTAAAGCTGTCATGCAGGTCGCTTTGGGCTAAGACAGGCAGGTTGTCTTCTGGTGCCTCTGAGACTATAAAATGTGTGGTGGTAGAGGTGGGGCTTGGATTCAGGGCTTCTAGCGTGGTTGGCAGACCTTGTACTGCTCAGCTGTCTTCCCAGCCCTGTGCTTTATACTGTTTTATCTGTTGTGGTTTGCCACTGTTTGCCATGAGATTTGATTTGAATTGGCTTTTTTTTTTCTCCTTTTTGTGGTATTGAGTTTGCCAGGCAGGTGCTAGTGCCGCTGAGCGGTACCCTCAGCCTGGGTTGGCTTTTGATAATCCATGATTTTACGTTGCGCAGTGCTGGGAATCCAGCCCTGTCCACCCCTTGGTCTCACTGCGGGGTGGGGGTGGCATTACCTCAAGGGCAGATCTGTCAGTAGAATTCAAGAAATGGAGTCTGCTGAGCATAGGATTGATTCAGCACAGCTTTGAAGACAGGAATCCACCGAATTCAAAGCAAAGGATTTTTAAAGCAAAGTTAAGGAATACAAAGACTGATTTGTGTTTTTGTTTTGTTTTTGTGCCAGGGATCGCACTCACGACCTTGTGCTTGCCAGACAGTTGCTGTGCCACTGAGCTGTATCTCTGGCCCCAGAGACTGATTTGAAACAAAATTTGGAAAATTATCAGGGGTAGCATGTGAGTGGCTTAATGAACACACAGAGTAGGAAAATACTTACTTTATATGTAGAAAATACGCATGTTCAATAGAAATACTAAAATTTTGATTTCTGATTATGAGATATTCTGAGGAAATTTTGTGTCTATTGGACATTATGGGCAATACCAAATGAGATTAAATATTATAGGTTATAGCAGTAGGGTAGAAAATGGCTAAAAGAAGACAGAAGATTTTTGTCATCTAATTACATGTCTCAAAGTGATGAATAAGGTTTAGAGATGATTTAAAAGCAGCATATTTAGCTTTGAAGCAAGTACTAATGCTATTAATCCTAACTGCATATTGGAGTTCATAATATGGAAATTATATGAAGTAGGCTGTTAACCACAGCCTTAAAATAGTTGTTCCTAAGTTTGTTGTAATGGTACTTGTTTTGTTTTGTTCTGGAGACAAGAGTCTTGCTTTGTAGTGCTTTTCTGAGCACTGCTTAAGTATTTTTAATTTCTTATGCTTGTGCTGTGCTAAAATCTTAGTTTGTAATTTATAGCACTGATTTTAAAGCTGTCATGCAGGTTGCTTTGGGCTAAGACAGGCAGGTTGTCTTCTGGTGGACAGCTTAAGTTCACTGTGTGGCCAGGCTGGCCTCAGACCCATGGCGATCATCCTGCCTCAGCCTCCTGTGTGCTGAGATTCCAGACGTGCACTACCACACCATTTGTAGTGGGACTGTGTAGGAGACAGTTTGAGTGACTCCCCTTGAATGCAGAACAGTCGCTGCGTCATTGGTCTGTCTTCTGTATACTGATAGGTACGGAGTGGGCTGTGCTATTCTCTCCCTCCAGTTGGCTCCAAGCAGTGCAGATAAGGTCAGCTGAAGTACTGATAGGTAATCTGTGGGCCATTCTGGCAGTCTCCGGCTTCCTCCCATAGTGCTCTCTGCAAAAGATGGCACAGCAGGACGGCGGAGCCATTCAGCTCCAGGAATGTCACCTGGGAAGGAGCCCCCAAGGGGCAACAGCCTCCAAAAGCAATTCAAATGCTACCTCAACTGAATTATGCAGATGGATCCTTCTCCACGTCATTCTCCTTGCGTTTTGCAAAGCTGCTTTACCCCTCACCTGGCCAGCCAGCTCAGTTACCATCCGCACTGCCACACACCCTCCCGCCACCTCGTTCTTCACAGGATGAGAAAATTCTGGGAGAGGCCTTGGATCAAGGCCTTTGTCCGCACAACCTGCCTTGGACTGGGGTTAGGGGCCCTTGGCTGCCCTCAACCTGAGAATGTCTTGGTGTCTTTACTCTTGGGTTGTATTGGCGGTGGTAGCTTGAAATTAATTTGCTGGGATTCCAATAACATCTCAGGGGATTACAAATAGAACTTTCTGGATTGTGAAGATGGTTAGAAAAGGGATTACAATACTCAGTATTCGGATTACAATAGGACTGTACTTAAAAAATTAAAAGTTTCGGGGCTGAGGTGAGGGGGGTGATGGTGTTGAAGCATGTACTTAGCATGGATGAGGCCCTCTCTCCAATCAGGACAGACAAGACTGAAATGGTTTTAAATATTATTTACCTACCTTAAAATTCAGCCGCTTAAATGTACAATATGGTAGTTCTAGCAAATTTTAGAGTTGCGGTACATTTCCATCAGCCCCGGAGCTCTCCCCTTTGTAGTTCTCGCTTCTGTCCCCAGCCCTGTGCGGCCCTGTTTACCCGCTTTCTAGATAAATTCTCCTTTCAGCCAGGCGTGGTGGCGCACACCTGCAGTCCCCCTGTGTGGGGAAGGGCCCTGCCGCGTGGTGTGTCTGTCTGGACATGTTCTCCTCGCTGAGGTCTTTTCCGAGCAGTGAAGTTTGTGCTGTGTGGTAAATTTATGTTTAACATTTTTGAAACGGCTGACCTTTTCCAGAGTGGCTGTAGTATTTAGCAACACTCCCACCGTGACCACGTGGAGGTGGCAGTTCTTCTCCATCCTGGCCAGTGCCTTATTCGTTCTGGTGGATAATATATTCCAAGTGTGCACATCACAGCTGCTACCCCAGCTCCTGTCTAAGGGACGCATCAGTTGGGTGCGTTTCAGATGGCCTGTGGCTCCGTGAAATTCGTGCGACCTGGACTGACGTGGAGGCAGCACTTCTGTGGCCATTGCTGGAGCCTGTCACCTCCGAGATGCTCAGAGGTGTTAGAGGAGACCGCTGAGGGTAGTGCTGCGGCAGCTGGCCTGTTTGCTGCAGCCGCCCAGTCGCTCTTGTGTGAGGAGATCCTGCTGTCACTACGGGACATCACCCAACCTGCCCATCTTCTGCTCTTGTGATAACACGGGGGATTAATGGTGCCTTAAATTTGTGAAACTAGTTGGGGCAGGCCAGCTGGAGGCGGAGGAGGAGGACCAACATGGGGCCAGGCTGAACTGCAGAGCAAGGGCCGGTCAGAAGGGAACTGAGCTGGTGTCATTTAGGGTTGCAGGACCTGTGCTTTTGGATGAGGTAGGTGTTGGAAATTTTTTTTTAATGGAAAATTTCAGACAAAAGAAGAATATTGTGAGCCCATTTCAACATAACTGAGGGCCAGTCTTGGATTTTTCTGTCTCTCTCTTGTCTGTCTTTTGAGACTGGGTCTCATAATGCAGTTCAGGCTGGCCTCAAACCCACGGCAGTCCATGTCACCAGTGACCGCTCTCAACCTTGATTTATTTTGGAGCAAGTCTTTAGCAAATCAATTTGTAAATATTTCAGTGTAGTATAATTGTATTGATAGGTATTCACAGTCTAATGTAGCCAGAATAAATAAGGAATTGTTACAAGTTAATAAGGGGACAGCTCAGTTCACAAAGGAGAGGGTTGGGTGTGGTGGCACATGCCGTAAGCCCAGCCTTTGGGAGGCTGTGGCAGGAGGATCGCTGAGAGCTCAAGATGGGCCTGGGCCACATAGTGACTTGGAGGCCAGAGTGATACCAGTGAAGATTTACATAAGACACAGATGACCAGTAAACACACAAAAAGATGCCCGGTGTTGTTAGAGAAATTTAAATCAGAAGCACGATGAATGCCGATTCATGCTCACTAGGACACCTTTAACCAGGAAGGCGGGTGTGGGGCTCACAACCGGCGGGCGTGGACTGGGGGGTGTCGTGGCGCTGCTGATGTGGAAGTTTGATGGTTCTTAAAGTTAGCATTGTGACCTAGTAGTTCTTGGTATTTACTTGAAATTTAACATTCACATATAAATATTTATAGCACTGTGTGTAATAGCAGTAAAGTAGAAGTCATGTAAGTGTTAACTGTGACAAAGTATTTATAGATCCAGTTACTTGGCAGGGAGCAGAAGTACTGGCAAGTGCTGCAGCTTGGGTGATCCTTTAAGTCACCCTTTATTAGGACAGTCAAGGGCACATATTGTATGATTCCATTTATATGACATGTCCAGAATAAGCAAAAAATCTATATATTACATATATTGACGCAACGAAGTATATATTTTTATATTTAAAATATAACGTTTGGGGGGTTACGAGGCGTTGAACTCAGGTCCTGTGCTTGCCAGGCAGGCACTTCTGCTGCTGAGCTGCATCCTTGACCCCCGCTCCACCGACCTTTTTTGAGACGTCTCAATGTGTACTTCAGGCTCACCCGGAACTCACTATGGTAGCCCAGGCTGGGCCTTAGCAATCCTCCTGCCTCAGCCTCCCTAGTGCTAGGGTCACAGGTGTATGCCACTATGTCCGGCTCAGAATAAAGGGTCCACAGAGAAAGGTTAGTAGCTGGAGGGGGAGGTGAACAAGGGAGTGGCTGCTAAGGGGATGCGGGCGGTATCCGAGATGCAGTAATGTAGGACTGCACGATTCAGTGAAGTCACCAGTGAATTGTATCCCTTAAGACAATCTTACGGCATCTGAGTTACACACCCATAATTTACTTTTAAAATAAATACAGGCACACACATCTAAAGAGGTAGGATGGAACTTGGCACGCGGCACCCCTAGGTGTCAGGAAGACGTCTGTCCCTGGCTTCTCCTGGTTTGGAGGCAGCTGATGACCTGTGGGGTCTCGGGCTCCTATTTGTGTGTGTGCGGCTTTGAACGGCACCAGCCCAAGACGCTCACTGTCCGGATGAAGGAGCCTACGGGCACCTGAGAGGGGAGCCCACCGGCAGCGCTGAGGGTGACGTGCCCACAGGCTGCGGCCTGCCGGGAGCTCAGGTTGCTGCCCAGCCTGCCGGGCGGCCGAGGCTCGGCCTCTGCCACGTGGCTCCTAGTGGGCAGGGGGCCGGGCGATGGCTGCGTCCTGCCTTCGGGGAAAGAGTGGTGTAACAACACCCTTTTCAGCCCGAGCCTGCACCTTGGCCATTGCAGGGCTGTGGACGCTGGAGCCCACATTGATAACTCCGAAGATTTCAAAGACTGAAACAGTTACCTGCCTCTTCTTTGCGACTCAGGAATCTGATCGCATCTCAGCTAAAAATAGCAGCTCCGCTGGGTCTGGTAGAGCAGTTGGGAAACTCGAGTGAACGGGAACGAGGAGACAAACAAAAAGCAGGCTGGCAATCTCCGGGCTGTCTCCGGGTGAGAGCGGAGATTTCCTGCCCGCCCCTGCGGAACCCGGCCGAAGCCTGGATGACCGACTTCATTTTGGTTTGGTAACCTGGATGGAACTTCAGCAGAGCCCTGGTCTGCAGCGCTGCCCGAGGCAGCTTGTCCACCGGCCCCATCCACTGCCCCCTACGTCTTACCCAGCGCGGTTTGAGGGGTGCAGGCTGCTTCTTCATAGCAGAAGACTTCTGATTTCCCTGATGGGTTAAGAAGATGAGGTTATTTTAAAATGTTTTCCAAAGTTAATTATGCACTTCACCGGACCCTTCTAGAGAAATAGATTTTATTTGTATGCGTCCTTCGGAGTGAGAGCCCAGTAAGTTTTGTTTTGTTTTATGTGAGACAGGGTCTCACTGTGCAGTTCAGGCTGGCCTTGAGCTCACTTTGTAGCCCGGACTAGTTTTGAACTCTCAGTGACCCTCCTGCCTCAGCCTTCTAGGTGCTGGGATTATAGGCGTGCACCACCTGGCCAAGAGCCCAGTAAGTTTAATTTCACTGTTTTGAAAAATGTCTTCTGGGCCAGGCTAAGGTGAGGCGTTGGCCCTGCAGTGTGGGGCTGTGGCCCCGGCCAGGAGCTGCAGAACTCTGTGGGAACACAGGTTCCAGGCCCAGGGAATGGATTAGCATGCAGGCTCTGGCTAGTCTGGGCTACAAAGTGAGTTCAAGGCCAACATAATGGCAAGTTTTTAAAAACAAAAATGAGCTGGCATCGTGGCACACACCTGTAATCCCAGCACTTGGGAGGCTGAGGCAGGAGGATCGCCATGAGTAGGAGGCCAGCCTGGACTACGTAGTTCAAATTCAGCCTGAATTACACAGTGACGCCTTACCTTTAAAACAACAACCTGAAACCCAAAATGAGCAAGGTTACGTCACATACAGTATTTGTCACTGTGATTCTAACAGTAACAGTGCCTCGGTCTGAGGTTGGGCGGACGCCCTGACAGAGGCTCTTGTGAAAGACTGCCGTGGTGCTGGTTTGGTTCTGTCAGGCAGTGTGTGTAAAGCTCCTTCCTTCATGACCTCCTGGCTTTATTTACCTCTCTGTCTCTGTCTCTGCCTGTCTCTGTGTCGCTTTCCTACTTTCCCTCCTTGGGTTCAGTGTCACACAAGTGACTGCATTTTGATTTCTGACAACTTCCCCATGCCTGTCAGGGCTTCCGGGTCATCACGTGCTCCTTTTCCACACGACCAGAGCTGCTGCCACTGTGTTTTGACACTGATGCCACAGTTGTCCAACTGTGCTTTCATAAAATTTACTGACTTTTCTAGACCCTTGGCATTTACGTGTAAATCTTAGGGTCAGTTTATGATCCCAGCACTTGAGAGGCTGAGGTGGGAAAATTCGAGGCCAGCCTGGGTTACCTAGTGAGTTCAAGGCCAGCCTGGACGACAGAGCAAGGCCCTGTCTCAAACGAATAAACACGCTGAGACTCAGTGGGGCATCTGCAACCATGCGTTAGCCATTTTGTGGTAAAGCTGGGGCGGGGCAGTGCTGCTGTATCCCAGGGCCAGAGATTGCTAAGCCAGTGTCCGGCAATTCAGTCACCACACCGTACAGAGTACCTACCCCAGGGACTGGGCCGAGACCCAGGACCCTTGCCTTCCACCGGCACGAGCATTTGGGAGAGAACCGCTGTTTTACAAATACTGAGCCACGTGTGCTGGCGCAGGCCTATCGATCCCGGCAGTCTGGGAGGCTGAGGCAGGTGGAGTGCGAGGTCAGGGCCAGCTGGGAGCAGTGCAAGACCCTCAGGAAGAGAGCAAGACTGAGCCCTCCCGTGGGAGTGCAGGGTATGCCCCTCACTCAGGTGTTTAAACCTCCCTAAGTGGTTCTACTTATTATACCTTTATTTTAAAATATATTTTTAAAAGATATACTTTTATTTTTAAAATTATTTTTGAGCTGTTGTGAGTTCCTTTTAACAATTGCTGTTTTGTTGGTGGTATGTACAACTGAAATAGATGTTTCTTTCTTTCTTCTTTTTTTTTTGGTCTTTTTGAGATAGGGATTCACTATGATTCACTATGCAGTTCAGGCTGACTTTGAACTCTGTAACCCACGCTGGTCTCAAACTCACAGGATCCTCCTGCCTCAGCCTCCTGGGATTACAGGTATGAGCCACCACACCCAGCCTGTGCTCATGATTTACATTTCTTTAATCAGTAAAATGTTGGACATCTTCTCATGTGCTTGTTGGCCATTTGTGCCTTTTCAAGTATTTGTTCACTAAGTTTGGTGTGGTTTTTGTTGTTGTTGTTTTTTGGTTGTGGTAAAATTAGTGCAGCTCAGCGGTGTGAACTTCCCATCCTCTCCTCCCACTCAGCAACTCTTCACAAGTTGTTTATCCACTCATCACAATGGGCCTTTGGATCACTGCTCCCTCTAACTGTTATCAATTTGTGCTTCTAAGAACACAGGGGTAGCTGAATGCATGTCTGTAATCCCAGCACTCAGGAGGCTGAGGCAGGAGGATCACCATAAGTTGGGGGCCAGCCTGGGCTCCATAGTGAATTGAAATCAGCCTGCATGGCACAGGGAGACCCTGTCTCAAAATAAGAAGGCACGTGTGTGCGCGAGTGTCTCTTTGGGCCCTTGCTTTCAGTCTTTCTGTCCTGAGATACAGACCCCCACTGAAATGGATGATCATATGGGAGCTGATTTACATTTCTGAAGGACCACCATACGTTTCGTCATGGTGGCTTTAGGATTTTACAGTCCTGCCAGTAGTCTGAAAAGGTTTAGCTTCTCTACCTCCTCTCAAGCACCTCTCTCTCCTCTTTTTTCTTTTCCTTTGGTACCGGCAGTGGAACTCAGGCCCTCACACTTGCCCGGCAGGCGCTGTGCACTGAGCTGTCTCCCCGACCCCCTCTTTTCACAGTGCACATCCTAGGAGTGTGAGGCAGCGGCCGGCTGTGGTTTCCACCTGAGTTCTTTGATGGTCTGTGACGCGGGGTCTTTAAACATGTTGTATGTGGTCTTTGGAGAAACACCTGCTCCTCTGTCCGTGTCTGCTGCACTGTAGTTCTCCGTATGTCCTGGTTGGCAGCCCCGTAAGGAACACGGCCATTTCCCGCTTCCCTTTCCCTGCGTGCTGTGCGCATTTACACGCGAGTCTCGGCCTGACGGGCTCCACGTGTGCACGCTTTGCTTTTGCTGTCTGAGCGCTGGGGTCATGTCCGAGAGCTCACTGCCGCGTCCAGCGACTTGAAAATCTCCCGCTGGGCTTCTTCCTGGCAGTTCTGTCTGGGGCTGGTGAGGCTGTGCATCTACTGTTCACACTGCGTGGGTGGGAGAGAGGCCTCACTTCCTTCTCCTGCATCTGCGTGTCCAGTTTTTTCAGTGCTGTCCATTGCAAACCCTCTCCTTTCTGACTGCGGGGTGCTGGCACCTTAGCTGAAGATCATTTGACCACTTAGTCATGGGTTTATTACTCTGCCTTTTCTGGCCCCTTGGTCTATATTTTTGTCTAACTTAACGTCACACTTATTTCCATCACTGTAACTTTGTCATATATTTTAAAACGAGGAATTGTTTTGGGGCAGCTGAGATGGTGCTTGCCTAGAATCCCAGCACTGCGGGAGGCTGACGCAGGAAGATCATTAACTTCAAGTCTAGCCTGGCAATCTATTAACTTTAGCAAAATCCTGTCTCAAGAAAAAAAAAGGAAAACTGTTTTGGTTTTGGCGGGCTGTCCCTTCTCGTTCTCTTCTGTGGCCGTGGCTGCGAGTGTGCTCGGGCCTCCTCGGCTCCTGCGTCCCCCTCTATGGCCAGAGGAAAGCCGGGCTGGACCCGGTGAGCTCCCAGCTGCGGACCTGGAGGCGTGGTGAGATAACTCGGCACTGAGGTTTCACCCGAACGTTAAGTCGGAGTTTTCTCTTCCCGCAGTGAACGCCGCGTGCCCACAGCTGCTCTGGCTGTGGCCACCGTGGCCGCAGGGCGTCTTCCCGTCTGCGCACGCGCCGTGTCCAGGCCTTTCTTTCCTTCTTCCAAAAACCCTTTCAGCAATTTTATTTCTTGCTTAGGTTTATTCCTAGCTGTTTTAATCTTTCCAATACCATTGTAAGTGGAATTACTTCTTAATTTTCTAGTTGGGACTGTTAATTTAATGCATAGAAATGCAACCGATGTTGTGTTGGTGGGGCGCCCGCGCCCCCAACGCTGGGTATTGACCCCAGGGCCTTTGCAGAGTTACAGCCCCACCCCCTGCCCTTTTCTCATCTCTTATCGTGGGACAGGGTCTCCCGAGTCACTCAGTTGCTCAGGGTAGACTCCAACCTGTGATCCCCGTCTCAGCCTCTCCCATCCCTGCCTTCCATTTTTAAATTATTAAATACTTGCATGTATTTTTCTTCTAAAACAAGATTATTGGAGGGAATGCACGTATCGTACTTTCTGTTGCTCATGAATTCAGCACCACGAGGCCGTCTGCTTATTGCAGTATCTGGGAAAGAAGCGGCCTGGCCTCGCCCTGCCCCGCAGCGGTCCGGAGGTCCCGGGACCGACCAGCGTGCTGATGAGCGGTCCGCCTTGGGTCCAGCTCAGGAGAGCTGGCTGCCGTTGGCGGAGTGTGCTTGTCTTTCAGGGCCCGCCTTCTGGCCAGGCTCAGAAAAGCAGACGCAGGCTGCACTTGGCTGCTGGTCACAGTGACCTTGAGGGCGACTGTTTCAGCGCCGAGCCGTCTCCCGTCTCTCCAGCCAGGCTTCCCTCTGCGTCCGTGGTCTGCTGCCACAGCCCCTTCAGTGAAATAGATGATGTGAGTTCCCAAACTCTCAGTGTTCCACTCTATCAGACGTAATTGATAGTGACTCGAAATGTTCTATTAAACTTGCTTTTCACAGGCTGGGTGTGGTGTGCACTCCTGTAATTCCAGCACTCTTGGGAGGCTGAGGCAGGAGGACCTCAAGTTTGAGTGGCCTGAGCAAACTTGACTTAGTGAGATCCTGTCTCAAATTTACACAAGTGCTGGAGCTAGGGATGTAGCTCAGTGCGAGGGCCCTGGCTTTATTCTCTAGTAACCACAAAATCCAACCAAACCCAACCCCTGCGGTCCACAGGGGGCGGCAGTCTGTGGAGACCCCTGGCTTCCTCGGCTTGGCGGCGCCATCCGCGCACTGCCGGCTCACCCGATGTCTGCCCCGGGCCAGTGCCCTGCAGTGAGCCCTTTGTGTTCTAGAGCCTGGGACAGTGCAGTGCGACCCCGCAGGCAGGCGAGGTCCTGGTTCCGGGCAGCCGAGCTACGGTAGGACAGAAGGATGCGTCCCCGGCGGCCACCACCGGCTCCAGGCAGACGGTGCCAGCGTCTCCTCCCAGGGCTCTGCACGGCCATGTCTGCTACAGGTCCGTGGCCGCACTCTCATCACACGCACCGACCGTGGGAGGGATCTTTCAAAGGGAAACAAAGTGACTGACAGATTTAAATGCTCTTCTCTGGAGTCCCTGAGAAATCTGTAACTCGCCTTGAGATTCTGGGCCGAGGGTGGTGCGGGGAGTTGAATTCAGAGCCTTCCTATTGAGCAACGTCCCCAGCCCTGTTATTTTTAGACAGCATCTCGCTAGGCTGCCCAGGCTGGCCGTGAATTTGCATTCCTCCTGCTCCGGCCTGAATTACAAGTGCAGGGCACCACAGCTGGCGGAAAACGCACGTTATTTTTACAGGCCTCGCAGGGTCGCTCTATTTCAGGTATGGCTTTGCCCATGCAAAGAACATTTATATTCTTATGTGTGTGTTTTTCCAACCAGTGGATACTAAGGTGCAGCCTGTACCAGAAATTCTACAGAATTTTCTCAGTATTAAAAGGTCCTGGAGAAGACTGTTCCACACTAGGCTTTTGTCCCAGCCCGTTCATGTTATTTTCATTCTCAATGATCAATTATCTGTTTTTGTTATCAAGCAATTTAAAATATTAGATAAGGTAGTATATAAAAATGCAATCTTAGCTGGGAGTGGTGGCATATGCCTGTAATTCCAGCACTCCTGAGGCTGAGGCAGGAGGATTGCTGCTGAGTTTGAGACCAGCCTGGGCTACAACACGGTGACTTCAAGGCCAGCCTGAACTACATAGTGTGAGACCCTGTCTCAAAAAAAACAAAAAACAAAAAACCCAAAACAACCCCCCCCCCCGAAATAATCTTGTGACATTTGTTAGTTTTTAAGTGAAAATCTGGAAAGAATGAAGTCGGTTGTTAGTTGCAAATGTAAGTAAAAGCTTTAAAAATATTAAAAACTGGCTGTTTTAATAAAATGCTTCATGGGTTTTATAAAATACTATATATGGACATAGTACGAATACTGTGGTTATATTTACATCAGATAAACAGGGTCATATTGGAAAAAGAATTCATCAAAACACAACAATCATAAATACATCTGCACATTAATAGCAAGATGCCATGAATAAAAACTGACCAGAGAGCTGGGTGCAGTGGTTCACTCTTGTAACCTGGGGCTTTGGGAGGCCGAGGCAGGAAGGTGCACTTCCAGCCCAGCCTGGGTAACTGAGTACAGCTACACACGACCAAATACAAAACAAACAACCAAACTAGGAAGAATACGGATTTGTGTTCCTTGAGTCAGTGCCATTTGTGGACTACGGAGGGAACCAGGCCTCCCACGGAGGTGATCCCCACCTGGAGACCAGTGCCACGTGCGGGCCACTGCCGGAGTGGACACAGCCAGACCCGAGCCCCTCTCCTTGAGTCAGCGCCACTCACAGACTGGGGGGACATCAGGCCTCACCAGGAGGTGGTCCCCACCTGGAAACCGTATCATTTTCATTGTTTTCTTGGGGTAGGTTTTATTCTCTTTTGTTTTATGTCACATCTGATGGCAGGAGCAGCTATTTCAAAGGTAGCAAGAAATGTTATGGTAGCCATTTTGGATTTACTGTTGGCTTCTTCCGAAGTCCTTTATTACTTTCATTGTTTTGTTTTTATTGTTTCTATTCTGTTCAATTTTTACTAGGTCCGAAGGTATCTGCAGCTATTTTGAATGCCGACAAAAGGCATTATGGTAACTACGGTTGATTTCTGAAGGTTTTGAAGTCCTGTATCACTTATACTGGTTTATCTTTGGTTTTATTTTCCTTGGTTTTATCCTCTTTAAAAAAATACAGATTTGAGAAACACTATCAGCCAAGCTAACGTACTGGGTATTAGCAGAACTCGAAGGCCACTTGCTGCCGAGCACGTTTTACGGCTGGGATAATCTCCAGTCCACAGTGCACTTGGGACGTTCGAGATTAGACAGCAGGCGCTGGGGCTGGGGAGACTGCCAAGGAGGGTGTTCTGAGGATAGCTGGGTAGAAACCAGCTAAAAGGGTGTGTCACCTCAAAATGTTTAGAAGCAAACAAAACACCTCTATCTAAATCAACTAGGGGCCAAAACATGGGAGAAGAAAGACAACAGGCCGACAATGAGAAAGCAGCCTACTTGGTGCATCTAAAGCACCAAAAGGGAAATGTCTAATTCTAAACGCTTTCATCAACAAGGCTTAAAATCAGTCACCTAAGCTTCAAACAAGTCATAGAAGAGCAAGTGACAGTCAAATGGAATAACAAAGATGAGAGCCTACAGCAATAAAATAGAAAACAAAGGAAATGAACACAGCCAGAAAGGTGGTCCTTTGGGAAGATTTTAGAGTAGTTATTAGCAGATGGTTTGGAAAAAAGTTACTAACCTCCAGCAGAAAGCAGGGACATTACTATAGATCGCAGAGTGGCGATGAGGCTAATCAACAGTCTGAATTAAGTTTGTGTCAAATATACCGTAGTTATGGGAAAGAGACAACGTCCTTGCCAAGTCTGACACAAGAGCTACATATGACAGATGGCTGAATTCAGCGATCAAATGTGTAATACGAAACCACAAGCAGACAAACTCTAGGACCAGAGGACGCTGACGAATTTTGCAAAATTAAAAGAAACGAGGGCCGGGGATTTAGCTCAGCGGCTTAAGCGCCTGCCTGGCAAGTGCGAAGGCGTGAGTTCAATCCCCGGTACCAAAAAAAAAAAAGAAAGAAAGAAATGATACCAACCTTACCGTAAAGTCGTCCAGCAAACAGAAGAGGGAAACGATCCCTTCAGTCATTTTACGGGTGAGCTTAACCCTCACACCTGTCTGGCGAGGCTGTCACATGGAAACGAGGGGAAAAGCGGGCAGCATCACAGGCAGACACCGCATCGGCAAATGCTGGGGTCTGAATCACAGTGAGATTCAACTGCTTATTTATTATCCACTTATTTGCAATGCGGGACATTGACCCCAGGACCTGTACTTTAGTACCTTGTACAGGGCTCTGGCATGGAGCCAACCCCAGCCTGCATCTGCTGCGGGGAGGCAGGGAAGACAGGACTCACAGGAGATAGCAGTCTGGCCACAGCCCCTCCTCCCAAGTGCAGAAGTGCAAGGGCAGGGTATTTAGCTCAGCAGCATAAGCACCTGCCTGGCAAGCATGAGGCCATGAGTTCCGGTGCCCACCCCCCTCCCCAAGTGACTAAATCCAAGTGCAGAAGCCCAGCCTGACTCTTCTGTCATGGAAAGTGCCCTGCTTAAAAAAAAAAATCAACTGAGATAATCCAACATATCATCAATCTATAAAAAACACATATGAAACCAGTGTGGTGGTGCACGCCTGTAATCTCAGCACTCAAGAGGCTGAGGCAGGAGGACTGCAAATTCCAGCCCAGCAGGGGCAAAATAAACTCGACTTCAAACTTTAAAAAAAAAAAAAAAAAAAAAAAAAAAAGGGCCAGAAATACAGCTCAGCGTGAAGGACTTGGGCTCAATTCCGGGTAGAGGAAAAGCGGATCAAGGAACAGAAGTCCACGAAAGACCCACGGTTATACGACCAATTTGCTTTCAACAGGATTTAAGAAAAGTACTATCAAAGTAAAGCACTTCTGCTTTCCAGTGTTACTATTAAGTAAATAAACAGGCAAGCCTGTGGGGCAAAGTGCTAGCAATACTGTATCTGTAAGGAACGATTCCTACTATTTAATTGCTAATGAGAAAATGACCACAGCCGGGCGAGGTAGCACAGGTCTGTATTTCCAGCATTTGGGAGGCTGAGGCAAGAGGCTCCCTGCGAGTTCGTTCAAGGCCAGCCTGAACTACATAGTGTGAAACCCTGTCTCAAAAAACCAAAACGAGGTTAAATATTTCAGGAAAAAGTCATTAATGAGTGTAAGAAAAAGAGGGTAAACATCACTCATGCAAATTAAAATGACAGTGAGACATTTGACATCCGTTAGAATGATTAGACGGTGATCGCTGTCCAGGAGCCGGCAGTGAGTCTGCTAACTGCTGGTGGGGTACAGAGTCCACCCGGAGGAGGACGGGAAGGAAACTGGTACCCTCATGCAGGGCAGCCCTGCATAGCCGCGGCTATGCAGCACGGTGTGGACGCGCTGCCGAGGCTGACGGGCCAGGCTGGAGGGAGAGAGAGCACCGCACAGTTCTGTGTACGCGGGATTTGAGGCCAGAAAAATGCAGGCACGACATCAGAAATTAGAGAACTGGCAGGAAGAGGGGAAGGAGGTCACTCGACAGAGGCACCAGGGAACTCCCTGGAATCTAGATTTTCATTACGGGTTAAACAAATTACACAGATGTCAAAACTGGCTGCATGGCAACCCTAAAGCCTATCCCCCTTCCCGTCCACATTTCCCATCGGAGCAGGAGCCATCTCACCTTAAACGGGTGCACGAACCGCGCCGACTCACCGGAGGCCGTCCTCATCTGTGCGCCTCCTCCTGACACCCCAGCTGCTCTTCATCAGTCTTTGCCAGCGGAATGGGTTTTTCTATCCTGAATTTCTCCTTCAGTCAGAACACGCTTTGTCGCGTTCTGTTTGTTGCATATTAGGACTCGGAAGTCACCCTAGGGAGAATCGGGGCACTCCACTCTTCAAATATAAAAGACGCTGAGATACACCGACTCTTCCAGACTCCTAGCTTGAGAATTAAATGATGTAACCTACGTGCTCCCAGCTTTTGCAAATACCACCACGTGAACAAAGGGAACAGCTGAACCTTTAAAAGCACATACTTTTCACAGCGCACTTCCCAGTTCCACGGTGGCTTGGATGCTTCTCATGAATGACGCAGTTTTCTCGCTGAAGTGCATTGGTCTTTACTGCAGATGCATTTCTAGGGGACCCTTTTTTAGGAGCTGTAGTGATGATTCATAAAATTTGGGTATTCAAGTAACATATACCTTAAAAAATGTGATTAGTGAAAGGCATGATATTCCTGCAGTAGAATGGCGCGACACTGAGGTAAATTGTAACTTGAAACAAGTTAGGCACAGCTTGTTACAATGGGTAGACTCTTAACATACTTAAATAACAGAGAAATGCTTTGTTACATAGGAAAAATTTTATTTGATAAATATAACTTCATAAACCTTAAAAAAAATACTGGGCACTGTACAGTAAGAATACTACAGGCAGCGACAGTGCAGAGGATTTTTAAAGGATTACATTACACAGCCACAGTGTCCCAGGTCTGAAATTATAACTAAGTATTGCTACAAGACTCCAGCTGCTCATTTTTCATAAAAATCTATCACCATTACAAACAGATCATTAGTTATCATGTTTTTAATAGGAATAGCATTTGAGTTGTTTTACATATCAAACCACATTTTAATATTTTGCTTTTATGAAAACAGATGACTCATTTTAATATAGAAGACAATGATGTTGATAAAGAGCAACTAAAATTAATAAACACGTTTTACATAAAACTCTTTGGTTCATTAGTTTTATCAGTACCTGCCTTTTAAAAATTTCCCTGTAAAGTGATTTTTTTACAGGGAAAACACAAACCTGACAGATTCCTCCTTTCCCTCAGCCCCTAAGGTTTTCATAGTGGATCCGAACACCCTCCCGCCCCTCAGGGAGGACTTTATGCCGCCTGCCTACTGAGTCTCAGGCTTCCAGACGGTTGAGTCCCACCGCCTTCCGCAGTGGAAGTGAGCCGAGTCTGGGCACTAAGAGCCGAGGGCCGCCGCTCTGGTGGGAGATGCCTGCCTCCTTCTCACCTGCTACGCCACGCACCAGGGCTGGGGACCCCACAGCACGTCAGACCCTCAGGCCGCAACGTGCCCCCGGCCCCAAGCAGACCCTGGCAGCTGAGCTCTCCTTGGACCTCTCTCCCTCCGGACCAGAGCCGAGCAGGGTGCTGAGTCATCTGCCTAGGGCAGCAGACGGCAGCTGGGGAACAGACTGGGTGTCCTAATCTTTAGGGCCCAGGCCAGCGAGTGGGGCTCGTAGACGTGTGGCCACTGCATAACTAGCAACAACACACGCAGCGTCTTACCTTGGCCCCGGCAGACAGAAGGACGTTAATTTTCAGCGTGTACTTTCCAAAGAATTTGGAAGAAATAACGCAAAAAGGGAAGCTTCTGCAATCACTGACCACAGAGCCGAGTCTCATCACATGGATATTAGTACTGGAACACTCCTGAAGGCTCGTGAACTACAGTGTCACCTGCATAAACAAACACAGGAAAACCCTTCTCTAAAAAGCACCAGGTGGCCTTCCGTCAGCAATGGAGTAAGTCTCGGACTGTGCAGCAGGAGGGCGCCAGTGGCGGCACGGACTGGGATTCTGTGCCGGGCAGTGAGCTCAGGGCCTCCTGCACTCTGCAAGCCCTCCACCCCTGGGCCACGGCCTCGCCCTTATTAGAAATTTTTTTAAAAAATAAAAGGGGCTGAGGTTGTAGCCCAGTGGCAGCGCGCCTGCCCGCCCAGCCCTGCGAGGCCTTGGATTTGGTGTCCAGCACCAGGAGAAACAGATGTTCTCCTCGGCTAACTGCAGTGGCGAGGGGACAAAGGCCCAGTCACATCACTGAGCCATGTGGAGGCCACTGGACTTTAGCGCCCTCATCTGGCGTTGTGGCAGGTGGAATGTGTGCCGCTGAATGTCACTTTCAGTGGGTTTTCATTGTTTTTAAGACGAAGTCTTACTATGGAATCCAGGCTGGCCTCAGACTCATGACTGTTCGCCTCCTGAATGCAGGGATTTCAGGCATGTGCTACCGTGCCTGGCTATCACTTTGCACATGTACACTGCAGCAGACACTCTAGGAGGAAGCACATTTCCTATTATCCTCTACTAAACTATTGCACCGAATATTTCCGCACTACTCGCCCTTTGGAATGCGTATCAGTGAGTGTATGTACTGTACACGTGCCATCTATCCCTTTAATGTATTTCCAGAATAAAAGATCTTCCTAAACTTAACTTTGGAATATCCAAGAAGGGCTGTTTATGAAAATTAACATTTAGCCTGAAATGGAAAATGTAACATCTTGCATTATTTAAAGACAAATGGCACACAAGCAAGCAGATAAACACCAGCAAACACAGGTAAAGTCTTAATTCTCGTTCTACTGTTCTTAATTCTTATCTACCAACCCATGTCTCAAATTTATATTTGTGATGTGAGAAAGGAAAAGTTGTACAAAAAAATCTCCAAAAAGGAGTTACATCCTGAAGGGATAATTTGGCAAAACTTCATTTAACTGTTTTCTTACAATTTTTATTTTGTATATGCTCATTATAAGCTGAGTAGATAAGCATTCTTAAACCAATGACCTTTCCAGGTCTTAAAACATTACTTTTCATGAAACAAATGACAATACAAATTTAAGATGGAAATTTAAGTTTTGAGATGCAAGGAGTTAACCAGACCGACTTGTACCTGATCAGTCATTCTAGCAGTTTAATTTATTGTTAAAAATTCAGTATTTTAGACTTCGTTTCATTTACATTCCATAGTCACACCTGACAACACACCTTGTGATGCACACTGGGCAGAATGTACCTGACGGTGGGGGTCCACAGTAACTCCCGTAACATACGCTAAGCTAGAAATAACAAGGTTCTTAACGAAAATCCTTTACCCTAAAATGTAGCTTACAGAAAGAAGGATAAGAGTAATTCTAAGTTGGTCCCAAAGAGGTCCTCTTGTCTTATTATGGATCTAATTAACCATATTTCAATTTGTATAATCAAAACTATTTGCAATATATACTGTCCAAATTTGCTTTTTATTGATAGAGCTGAACTTTACAACATTGTCATAAAATACTATTATAAACAGAGCCTTTGGATAGAGGGAAAATTCAAATTTGTATTAGCCAGGTTACAGCATGCTAAAGAGCCAATGATAAAGACATTAAATTAATAAAGAAAATGATATCCAATTAACCAATATAGGTTCCTTATATTCGAGCAAAAACAAAAACAAAAAAACCCCACAAAAAAAAAAAAAAACCCCACTGGTAAACATCACTTCGAGGTCTGGTGCAGACCTGGGTTCTGACTTCACCCCTAGGACGCACCCTGCACACACACAGCTTCCTGGCTGAGCCACTGCCCGTCTAGAGGAATTGGGCACTGCAGTCAGTAATGGCAAAACGCGTTCTCCTGGTTTGCTCTGCGCGCTTAAAATGCACTAATGAATTAACAACACAAGTTGCTGAGGTACCAAAATTCCTTATATTCACATTAACTTTCCCCATGAAAAGCTTTAAATATAACTCTAATAAAAAAATAGAGTTCTCAAGGCAAACTTTCAGCATAATTTACAGAAGCAGATTTAAATAGAATAACCAATCTAATTCTAAAAAATACATACATAGGAGTTATCTCTTGTTCTATCTTGACATTAAAATGCAGCGGCCTCAGCAACATGCTGAAATGCCATTAGGAGTCCCATATGCACAGGGACAACCTGGACCAACCAAATGGAACTGTCTTTAGTCACAGGTTTTGACGTGTTCATAGTCAGATTAGGGAGGAGAAGGGTTCATGTTTCTGTTTGTTTGCCAAACAGTCTCGGAGTGGGTCTGAACTACTCCACAGTTCAGAGAGTGACTTCAGAACCAGAGTGGCCATTTACGGGATGATCAGCCCTGAATCTGAGGGAAGGAGGTGACATCGCTCTACAAGCACTACTGCCCTTTAGCAAGTAGATGAGTCCATCGTGGAGAGAGTCAAGACGCTCCTGTCGTTGGTACAGAAAGGGTCCGAGGCGCTCCACGATCTAGGGTAACAATAAGAGAAAAGTTTGGCTCACCAGGGCCTATGTTTGAATTGAGAAAAAAACTGAGTCTTAAAACGTAGGACTGAAACACAATTTGAGTTCTAAAATAATTATGGACAGGTTCATCTATTAAACGCTGACGAGCAGCTCTTCACACTAGCGCTGGATCCCACTGTATTTACATTTTACAAAAGCTTGGGAAGAGTATGCGCTAGTTATCCTATAAAAATATTAGCCAAAATTCAGAATTCAACAGTCTTTAGCATTAAAAAATCACCTGTGGGTTGTAAAGCATAAGATGCTCTTAAAATCTTAATAATCCAGAAAGAAGTATGTTATTAAGACTTACATACAGTTTTACTGAAAAGCAACTAGGCTGTAGGTTGTCATTACAGAAACAAAACAAAACAAAACAAAACACCCCAAATTCCCACTTACCAAAGCCTTGGAATGAAACAGCATGTTCATATTATCAGTTACACATTTGAGCTACTGATTCCGCACTAGCCACTCTGCCTATCAGCTGAGTGCAGTCACTGGTTACTCATCGACACGTCACTGGCACTTTCACTTAGCTAAGGAAAAAGGATTCTCTACTGGTTTGGAAAAGTGAACGACTGTCTCAGCGAGAAGGTTTTTTGTGTTTTTTTTTTGAGAAGGTCTTAAGCAATCCAAAGCGTAGTACTTTATTTGCAGCTCTAAATTTAAATTCACTTGAGTTAATTTAAACTAAAATAACACATGACCATGTGTAACACTTAAACAGACCAGTTTAAGGGCGGAGTTGGTCACCAAGGAAAAGGTGGTCAGATTAACAGCATGCAGCGATGAGGGTGTTTCACCTCACTTCCACCAAGGAGGACACTTTCCCCGGAGCGCAGTCAGAGGGGGCTGGCGTTCAGAAGGGCCCCACTCGTCACCAAATATCTTGTTTTCCAGAAACTCCCGGTGTCTGGGATGAGCCAAGTTTGAATCAGCCACTGTCAAGTTTGGAATCTAGACACATCACAGAGCTGGTGCACGAGCAGCCAGGCACGGCTCTAATTCTCCTGGCCTCCAAAAAGCCTGGACATCAGCTACCTCAGCCTGAGAAAGGGCCGGTTCACCTCCGTCTCTCCAGCACCTGGAACTGTGCCTGGCATGCATTCGCCACCACGTATTTACAGAATAAATGGATAAAAATAAGCATGTGGAGACTTCTTACAGAGTATTTATGGGGATGGACTACATTTTATAATGTTAACTTGGAGTCAAATTACAAATTGCCAACATTTTATATTATTTTTTCCCATTTCCAACTATTCTTTACACAGAGGAAAGCTTTTTTTTTTTGGTGCCACTGGGGATTGAAAACAGTACATCCACACGAGACAAGCGCTCTGCTGCGGAGCCACCTGCCCAGCAAGCATAGGAAGTTTTCCTTTATGTCCCAGCTTTCCAAGGACACATGTGCACTCGATGTCGAAGATCATTTTTGACAGATATTAAATACCTGAGCTGCACATTAATTCCTTTCTATGTCAAGGTCCCTGCATTAGAATAATCAGTACCTACAGTGAATCATCGTGGCTGCACCACAGCCCTCTAGACAAGGCACGACAGACCCTCCCCAGAGCACCAGGGCGCTTCCCTCGGAAGCTGAGCTTGCAATATGGCACATGCCTTTGAAAACATCAAATGAGAAAATGCAAGTAAAATTTTTGTGTCTAGATAAGAATTTTTTTTTTGGGGGGGGCACTGGGAATCGCTAAGAATTTCATCAGCTGAGAAACCTGTCATATAAAATCCCTGGGCTGGGGATATAGCTCAGCGGTACAGCGCCAGCCTGGCCAAGCCAAGGTCCTGCGTTCATTCCTAGTACACCCGTATTAAAGAACAATCCCTGCTGTGTTTCTTAGATGACGCCCATTAATGGTGACGTCAAGGACGCACGATGCCAAGGGCTTCCGTCCGCATCATGTAATGGAGCTCTCTGCTCTGTCCCATCCTCAGATCAGACACAGACAGAGACGCAGGCTAGAGGCTGCTTGAAAATCAAATGGAAATCCACACACACTTCACAAATGTAGCTTCCCACAGAAACAAATCCAGCCTGCATACCAAAATGACGTTTCGCTTTAGCTATAATGTTCCCATAGCCCTTTGTTAGTGCACCATCTAGCTCTGTATATTGTACAACTTTATCCCCTAGAAAACTGTAACAGTAACTGACCTCAAAAGACTTAGATTCATCTACAGAAAGAGAAAAATGACAAAAGTCATTAATACTATGACAAAAGTCATTAATACTACAACCTGAAATGTTGGACAACACTGCAAAGACATTTATAATCTGTCAAATATGATATTAATTGCTAAGTTAAACATTTTATTAGAAAAACATGTTAGAAAAGAGTACAGCACACTCGAGTGGAGGGACACAGATGGCCAGGGTCCCCGGGAGAGTCCACTGAGCCCAGCCCAGCAGCACCGGGCCAGCTCTCGGGGCGACCCACAGAAGGGGGCCATGCAGGGCAGGGGGGCCCAGAGCCCGCACGGTTTATACCAAAGAGCTGGGCACATGCGCAATGCAGGAAACATTTCTGGCTCTTTTAAAATTAATCTAAGTTTTAAAGAAATCATTAGCAAAGATGTACACTATCCTTAAAGAGGAATTTATGTTAAGGTAGAGAGTTTTAAAATTAAGTTCCTATCATGGTATCTTGGTCTATGTCCCATTTTGGTCTGTGTGGGAAAGCCGTCATCAGCTAAGACAACCTGGTGCGTTAGACCCTTCTGGAGCATCACTAGCTCAGGGGTGGGCAACTCACTCGCCTAGGTACATGAAAGAGCTACCTTTTCATAGTGTGCTTTTATAGTACAACTGGGTAAGACATAACACAATCTAGATAAAGTTAACTATCCACAGTAATCCTTTTATGTGTGATGAACTTACTCCAAAATAATTACAGCATTATGGAAATATTTTGAATCACGTTATAATCAAGCTAGAATAAATGGGAAGTGAAACCATAGGCGTTATGTTAACATAAAAATGCTGTTTATCAATTTAATTGTACCATAAACACATGGCCAAAAGTGAAAACCAAGAGTTCACCAATAAAAGTTACCCAGATTTTAATACATCAATGATATCATAATCATTTTTTTAAAACGCAAAGGTAACCAAACCCTTCTTTATCAATGGGTCAAATTCCTTGCTCCTTGCCTCAAGGAATGAAGCTTTTCAAAGCAGTGGCACACACAGCGAGTGCTGCTACTCAGGTGGCACCCTGGGAAATGGTCATTTACGCCAGTCTGTGCCCTCCGTAACCCTTTGTGTCCCCCGGGAAATGCGACTCCCGTTTTATGAATATGATATCATTCAGCTAACCAACACCAAATGCAGAGAAAGTGATTATTCTGCAGTTTCCACCACAATAATGATACACAGCTTGGCAAACATATGAAGAAATATGAAGAAATGAATCCATTCACCTTCAAGTGATTTTTAAATGGCATTTACCAAAAATTATCTTTTTGGTTATGATTCATAAAAGAAGCTGTTATAAGTCTAATTGAAGAAATAGATTTGGGAGGGGACAAAAATGTTAAGATCCTTCTGATCTGTAATTTAATCCATAAATGCCAAATAAAAGACACTGAGAAATCATAACTCATTCTAAAACTTCATTACAGACATTAAAAAGGGGCAGGAAACAGAAATACAGCCTTTTGTGTTGAACGCTGAATGACTGGTAAGAAAATATACATGAAAAATAAGAAAAGCAAAGACCTCTGATTTCATTATATGTGGAGGTTATTTTGTAAAGACAAAAGCAGGGGGAAATATCAGCAGAAAATGAAACAGCAGTATAAAAAATAAAGTTACACAAACCAAGAGGAAGTAACACACACACACTCCTGTGCACCACATCTTAGAATGACCATAAAACAGGGCTTTCTGTTCACCAGATGGAGTCTCTTCCCAGATGCCTTTTCTTCCTGTGAGTGAAAGAACCTCCCCCAAGCCACAAAGGGAAATCTACCATCAGTGCTACCCAACAGGAGACTTGCCCGTCCGTCCTGCTGGGTTTTCAGGGTGCTCGTCTGCAGCAGAGGCTACTTAGGGAGATGTCACACCTGCTGAGGTGGGCGGGGCCGCACCGTCCTAGAGCTCGTTCCAGCATTCTTCTAACAGACGTGCTCGCTGCTTCTCCTGGGAAACAGCACATGGAGTCCAAGCACTTGACACTTGCATTTGTTTCAGTAAGCTGAAGGGATTGAAGCAGAAACATTAGTTATGGGCAGATTGCGACTTCTAAAAGGTACTAACATAGTGACGAGCACTTTACAACCCAAAGTCATGTATATAAATGTACATGTTTTCTACAATATGGAAATGTATGAAGCTTCCATAGAATATAATTGTACGAAAATATTTAAAGACCTCATGTCCTAATTACAACTCTAGTGAAGGATTTTAGTCTTTTATTATAGTCAAATTGATTTACATCAACCACTTGAACTTAGTGAATTCTAATTCTTCTTGGGGCTTTTGTTTATGTGAAACGCTCCTACAGTTACAATACAGATGTCCAGCAACTGAGAAGGGGAGAGTATGAACTTCCTCAAATACTGGGAAGTAACAACCTGGCAGAACTTAAATCTCCAAGAAGAATAACACCAGTGGCAAAGGCTTCATGCAACCTTTAAGCATGCCACATTTGTCTACTCCACAGTCATTTCTGAAAAAGGTATTGGTTGCTTTAAATTGCTAAACAAGGATTAAGTGGCATTCATACCAATAATCAGCTTATCTTGTTTTTTAAAAGTAACCTGGTGACATACAGATTAAAATGTATTAAACTTGATAAATAGTACTATTAAAGTTGAATTTCTCAAATATGCAAAATTTATACTGAGTCATGCATAAATAGCGCAGCAAGACAACTTAATTCCGTACATCTGACAATTTTAATCGTGTGAAAATGAGGAAATAAAAATGGTCTGAGCACATCTCATGAATCCCAACCTCAGCTTCTCTACTCAAAGAGTGCTTCTCCAGTTTAAAGGGTTGTCATTTATAAACACAATCCTAAGTCATTTTTCTTTACGTATATAACATTCCATTAACAAATCTTTTGAATAAAGGAAGAACATAAAATGAATTTGGCAGAAGAGGTTGGGAATCACTGGTGTGACGTGGAGCATGGTGACAGAGGACGTGTGTGGAGAAGCTCACAGTGGACAGGGATGGGGAGGGGAAGACACCAGCCTCTGAGGGCAGCGACCGGGGCCTGGGGAGGACACCCAGCTCTGGCTCGGCAGCCGCCAGCCTGCACGAGTGCTGTGTGATTTGCTAAGCGGTGCGATGCAATGAAACCTCCTGTGTTCTCTCATTCAAATACGTGTGCTTTGGGATCCCGCAGGGCACTGTTCCTTAAACTGATTTGTGAGATGTTTACAGGTATCTCACTAAAAAAAAAAAGCTCTATGGCTAATTTAAGTTGGGGAAGCACTAAATTCAGTGAAGCTCTAATCAGACTTCAAGTAACCAAGTCAGGTTCAAGCCTATGAAGGAAGCCTGGGCTACCGCAACTCTTCAAATTCTCTGTGTGCCGCCTCCTCCATCTCCGTGCACCAGGAGACACTAATCTGCACCCAAAGGAACACTAGCATTCCAAAGAACAGCCCCGGAAACTCGGATTTAGGTAATAAGGCTTCATCGGTTTCTCAGCTTCATCTTTGGGCCCTGGGCTCCAGTTTCTCCTAATGTTCTAGTCATCCTCGGAGGAGCCTGGACTCCGTGCTCCCACGCCGTGGAACCTGCAGACACCTGTGCCTGCCACGAGGGCCCTGGCTAACTGGGCTCCCGGCTGCCTTTCCTGCCCCACTGCATGCCCTGTGCTGGTTCCACCCAGCCAGCAGGGGTGGGGTGGGGTGGTGGTGTGTGTGTGTGAGCGTGTGTGTGTGAGCACTGCCACTCTTCAGGGCCCGCATGTGGCCTCCGACATCAAGGTCCAGTTTAGGAAACTTCCTGACCCTTTTCAACTACTAGTTATCACTTCCTCTGTGTTCTATTCCACTGCTTCTCAGCATCACTTTCTAAGTGGCATGAGCACTCAAATCCAGCTTAGGTACTGGGCAGGGTATTGCGCCGGAGCCCGGCAAAAGCAATCCTGCCCTCAAGGGAAGGAAAGCGGTGGGAGAGACAAGTCAGCAACACACAACACCACCGGCTGGATCCTCCCGGATCGGCTCACTTAAAACGTACACAGCAGCCCTCTCTACAGGCACTGTGGCCACCCTCATTCTGTACAAGGAAACAGAGGTCAAGAATTTGTTCAAGGTCACTCAAGCTGGAGCTTCAGTTTTAATTCTTAAATTCCCAAGCTCTTTACCAAGTACTTCCTGCTTTCTTATACCATGGCCTGAGACAGACTACTCTGAAAAGACAAGGCAAAGCTCAGACCCAGATGCTGCTGGTAGTACCAGTAGGAGAGCACGAAAGAGCTAATGAGAAAGACGGCATTTAAAACGTATACTGGAGCACGGGCAGACTTCAGCAGCTGGCGGTGGGGCAGAAGGGCTTTCTGGGCTGAAGGAAGAGGATGAGAGTCCTCGGCACAAGCGCTGCGCGTCTTCACCCAAGCTCTGCCAAGGCCCGAGAGAGCAGCAGCCACGCCTGTCCCCTCACCTGCGGCCGCTCTGATCCCTGGCTCAATGCTCATGTATAATCGGGCCATGAAGTAAGTGGTCCTAGTCTGTGAGAAGGGTTCGGAGCGCTCTGTAGCAATTTTACAGAACTATTTGATGGAACTGCTAAATCTAATAATTTAAAAACTTGGAGTTACTTCTGTGTTTTTTTAAATTTCATTTTCTTAATAATTCATTTTTATTGTATTGATAAGCACTGGTCCATGATGGACAGGAAATTACAAACATGGAAACAAACTGTCCCCTCGGCACATTTATTTGGGGACTGATGAGGACAGGGGGCTTCTCTGGTACTTCCTGGTCCAATGACGTGATTTGCTTACAGCTGCTGCTCAATCCATTGAAAGATTCACTACAGCTGACATCTGCTCACCAGCACTGGGTGTGGATAGGTCTGGGGCTGACCTTAGGGTATTTTCTTGTTTTGCATTCACTGTAATCTAAAGACATGGATTAAAACATGGACAACCGGAGAGAGACGGTAACAATCACAAAATGTCAAATGTATTATGAAGAAATGACTCCTTCAGATTACCTTCTGACTTAAATCAAACCTATTTCCTTTTCTTTTCCTAAACAGAAAAAACAAAAACAGACAAACCACCTAGCTGCTTTGAAAATGCTGAAAGCTGGCTGTTGTTTCTGGAAAGCTCTCTGCAGAAAGCACTCTACTGTTCTCTAGCAAACCTCCAAGCACTTCTACTTTCCCACATGTACATCTTTGACCTCAGCCAGAGAACACATAGCCACCGCTGCCAGGAGAAGTGGGATGGGACGTTTAGTCTTGTTTCACTCAAAGAAAGGGGAGAGAAGCACAGCACTTTGGGAAAAGACTAGAAAAGAAAGAAAAAGCAAAATTAGAGAGCAGAGCCTACCTAGTGAAACCAAAAATAACTTTTACTTTACCATAACTATTGATCTATGGCTACGCCTCACTCTACTACACTTGCTTTCCAGAAACAACACATAATTCAGAGGCAGGAGGGCTGCCAAACAAAACGTCCATGGAACTTAACAGGCCTATGCAAGGCCAATGCAAACAGTTGTCATCTTTACAGAACTTCCTCCTAAAGTAAGTCTAGGCTCACTGCCTTTTTTGTGGTTTTTTTTGTCTTTCTGAGATAGGGTCTCACTATGCATGCAGTTCAGGCCAGCCTTATGCTCACTTTGTATAGCCCAGGCTGGAGGACTAAGTGGTCCTCCTGCCTCAGCCTCTTGAGTGCTGGGATTATAGGCATGTGCCACCATGCCTGGTACTTTTTTTGTGTTTCTTGAAGACAGGGTCTGTTATGCAAGGTTGACCTTAAACTGTCTGTGTAGCCCAGGCTGGTCCTGCCTCAACCTCCTGAGTGCTGAGATTATAGGCGTGTACCACCAGGCCAGGCTGGTCTCTGCTCTTATTTCCATTATTTTCCTATCAATGATAGCAAATACTCTGAAGTTCCTTTTGCTGCTTACCAAATGTCTTCCTTAAATCTTATAAATGTTAGAAAATTTTCTTACGTTTTTACCGAATTATTCTTATGACATCAAATAAAGTTTTCTTAGGTTAAGATGAAAGCTGTGAAACTATTAACCATATTAGTATGTTTTTCTCTTAAAATTGTTTTATATACTGATCAGTGTAAATACCTTGTCTAATCTTAAGCCTTAAACTCTGATTATGAAAAAAAAAAAAAAGAACAAAACAAGGAAATAGGTTTGGGTTATAGAAATGTTTTCTCTTCAAAAAGTCATCAAGTACTACACTGCTGCAGCTATGCGGAGAAGGACGCAACTCCTCCAGGGAGCCAAGGCAAGGGTCGTGCTGCGCAAGGCTGGAGCGGGGGCTGCAGCAGGCTGGCGCGGGGCGGGGTCTCGGGCCCCTCACGCCGTCCTCTGTCTTCCACTAAGTGGAAACTCCGGAAGATGGGCTCAAACAGAAATACTTCCTTGCTGTCTTTTTGGGTTTCCTAGAGAGGAAGAGATTTCTGTATGTGTTGCTTAAATTCAACTGTGAAAATAAATGTAAGTATTATATAAGTCTGTTTTGAGCATTTGGCTTATTCCTAGAGAGGAGCCTGGACTCCCTTTTTTCTTTAATGATGTGCTTATTCAACTGGTCGTGTAAGGGTAGATGACCAGGGATTTATACTTCAGGCGCAGGAGAATCAGTATCTGTGAAAAACTAATTCTCCCTAATTTAGTGGAGAGGGTAATCGGCGTTGAGATGGCTGGCAAGGGAGGAGCCACTTGCCATCCCTACACCAAACTAACCCTTAGTGGGAGAATTTTTTATTCCTCATAATTACTACCAGTCGAAATATTCTGCACATCCTAGTAAGGTTTAGAAGTGATTATAGTTTATTTCTCAAAAGGGGACTAACCGAATCTATTATCAATTCATATTACAAAGATAAAACTATAATTTATTAAAAGAACTAAGTTTGTTAAATATCAACAGCAAATCACTAAGTCTAACCACTCAGAGTATTCAGCTCAGGAGGTAGTCTCAGATAAGCCAATCAGTGCCTACCCACATGAACATGTATAAAATGATATACAGCTTCAAAGGGGAAAACGATTTCAGAAGTAACAGATTCGGCATATTTTCAAAGGGAGTCATTTCTTGAATGTAAGGTAACAGGTTGTAAGAATACCACACTAGGTTAGCGTATGAGGTAAAGAATGATTTATTACTATAACCCTAAAGGAAGATTAATAAGATATTCAGGGACAGACAAGATGAAAATGTGAAGACCACGACAAACGGAAAGCACTAAACCAAAGCAGCGGATGAGACACGGTGCAGGGGACGGTAAGGTGGCAGGGGACGGTAAGGTGGCAGGGGACGGGGCCGGTTCTCCCGAATGTGGGGCCCGTGCAGTACTACCTAGTGCACGCAAGTACTGTGCTGCCGGCTGCAAGCCTCAGCTAGCAGGCGCCTACTGTCCTCCCCTCTGTGCTGGCTTTCAGCAAATTCATATGCTGAGCTGACTGAACCCTTATCTTCTTCCATCTAGAAGAACAGAGAAACAACAAATCTCATATTACAGAAAGATCTTCTCACAGCACCTAGGATTAGAATCAAAGCAGTAAGTTGGGCCACAAGCCGCGATGCACAAATCAATGTTCACACCACGGCACGGGTGCCGTGACAGACAGGACTGACAGGCACTTCTCAACGGGACACAACACAGCACACAAGGCTGTGAGTTCTCAGCGCACGCAGCTTACTACACTACAGCCAAGCTGAAACCAAGTTTCTGTTAACAAAACACAACTTTTTTCTATGAAATTCATCGCCACTGAGATTTAGACTTCTTACTGCAAATGTCCAGTGTCTCACCTCACCCCCCTGCCTCAGCAGTATCTACGCTGGCTGCATTTCAGCACAGCACAAGTGGCAGATACATCAACGAGGGGCTTGAATTAGCTGCTGACAAATTAATTTACCTTTGAGATATACTTTTAGTGAAGGTCAATAACTTAGATGAAGCTTTTTTTTTTTTTTAAATATTTCAACTAGACACCCAGGGAAGTTTAATCCAAACACATGCTATATAGTCATCCTCATTTTTAACCTTTTTTCAGTTATAAGAAAATGTCTACACAATGAAAACATTCTACCTCATCTGTTTTTCTTATTTTAGGTTTGACCAAAAACCAGTTCTATTAAAAAAAAAAAAAAGCAGAACTCCCTGGTCTCTTTCTTCTTCTTCTTTTTTTTTTTTTTTTGGTACCGGGGATCGAACTCACGACCTCACACTTGCCAGGCAGGCACTTAAGCCACTGAGCTAAATCCCCGGCAAACTCCCTGGTCTCACGAGTACTGTAAGGTTATGTGACATTTAACTGTAATAAAGAAAAAGAAAATACTTAAAGTGAGCTTTATCAGTCAAAAGCTTCTTAAAAAGTATCAATCTAATTAAAGACCCGAAAACTCTGAAAGATATCTGATACCTATGTAACCTTTCTTCTTGTCAAAAGTTACGCTCCCACAGACGTGTCCATGGGATCCCCCTTATCACAATTTAGAAAACAAGGTGCCTTCAAAGTTCACAGGCGCCGGCAAGAGGTGCGTGTAGACCCTCCTGGTCCATGCAGCTTCGAACAAATGGCCACTCACTGCTCAGCGGAGTAGCTGTTATTTCTGCTTGCCCTTTGGTTTGCTTTGCTGTTAACAGACTGTGTTAAATATTTAAAAGGATGATTTAAGTGAGGAAACTGGAGACCCCGAAAGCGGAATGCATTTGGGAGTATGTTTGGTTAGACCACCGGGGTTGGTGACCAGTGTGGCATGGGCCTAGGGTCACTGCTGTCTCTCCCCACCTGACTGGGAGTGGCCACCGGAAGAGCACCTGGCCGATACATCCTGCTCTCATTGTGATTCTTTCATTGATACGTGTTAAGCCTCCCAATCTGCTATAGGATCAGAGCGCTTGCAATCACTTAGATTTATGATGTCTTTTCCTCATTCATTTTAAGCCTAGTATTGCTCAGAGTAGCCTGATTTAACATCAATGTGATGTGAAAATATGATTTCATAACAATATTATTCAGGATGCAAAATGTTATCCTCACTTGACAAAAGAATTGGCCAGTGTTCTTTTAAATGAGCTCTCTTATGAACTCAGAATAAAATAAATGCTAAATAATGTGGGAGATAGCTATTGTTTTCAGAAAAATCATCCACTGACATAACTGGGATGTACTCAGCTCATCCAGAAGTGAAAGTGAACCTTCACATTTGTCTTGATTTTAGCACTGGCTTTAAACATGAAATTTAATTTACTAAACACCCATATGTATATTCACCTAAAATTATATATCTTTGTGATTCAAACTAGAATTTGAAAAAATCTTGACAATCAAAAACCCTAGGCTTGATAAAGCTTAATTTTTTTTTTTGGTACCGGGGATCGAACTCACGACCTTGCCCTTGCCAGGCAGGTGCTTTGCCAGTGAGCTGCATCCCCAGCCCAGCTTAGTAAAACTTTAAAATGGCTCAAAATTATAAACTCATGGTATTACATAAAAGGTTAAGTGGTGCCTTGTCAAAGCTATTCATTTGATCAAATGAATGTAAACCGAAATACAGAATAAAAAGAATTTAAAAAGCTGGGTGTGGTGGCACACATCTGGAATCCCAGTACTTGGGAGGCTGAGGCAGGAGGATAGCCATGAGTTTGAGGCCAGTATGGACTACATAGTAAGACCCTGTTTCCAAACAAACAAACAAACAAACAAATAAATTAAAAAATTACATGATTAAGAATCTGTAAGACACTGGCAAGGCAAGAAATTAAAAAGTGCTAAAATAAAAAAATACTACTTTTTCTTTTCAAAAATTAAGTAGAATTAAACAATGCATCATTTTGGCATATTATCAAATGTTTCAGGATTTCTTTTTCTTTTCTTTTTTTTTTTTTTTATACCAGGGCTCGAACTCATGACTGTGCGCTTGCAAGGGAGGCGCGTATGCAGCTGAGCTAAATTCCCGGCCCCAGGATTTAAGTTTTCATTCACATCTCTCAAAAGACATCTCTAGACTAGTGGGTTTTTTTGTGGAAATTGAAGGCATTGATGTGTCTGTGGAGATAAAGGTACAAGACCTGTAAAGCATATCATTCACGTTATAGATGCACTAAGTAGGAGCAGGAACATGAAATGCCCAGTAGCCACTGCAGTGTACAAACACAAATGCACACAAGCATTCACAACACAGATTTAAAGCAAAACAAATGAGTAAGTCTTACTTCCAAGTACAACTTAAAGGTTTAAATGTTATGAGAATTTTCGGTAGTTTTCATTATTCAACATGCAGTAGCAGCCTTAAATATGAATATGACAAGCAGAAGCATTAGAATTATGCTAGAAAAAAGTTAAGATATAAAAATATATAACAAGGTACAGATCTGTCCTGTTCTGTTGAAATTTCATTTGAATTTTCTTCTCAAAGAAGAAATGCATTTTTCAGGTTTAAACACCTGTATTAATAAAGGTCGAATCAGTCAGAGACAGAGCTGTGCTGACCAAGCGCCCGCTCTTTACACATGCCTCTGCCCATCTGGGGACCCTCAGTGACCGTCAGCATGCAGAGGAGTAGCGAGGTTTACTCCTACTCTACCTAAGTCTGCTCAGCTGATCCCTTGCCCTGGACAAAGGCTGCAGTGCGATGAACTCGTCACTTAAAGCGACTGTGCTGGAGTACATCTATAAGTGGACAGAAAAGGGATGGACACACAAGTCAGTGAGCGGCATTCATCACCTAGGAGAGGACACAGGACAGGCTCTGTCCAACACGAGTCCCCTCACGAGGAGCGCAGACACATGGCACACATACACGACCCACGTGCAGGGTGTTGGCTTTGCCCCCCAAAACTTCACTCTTCAATCCTAACACCACATTGTAATTCTACAGAAAAACAGAGCTCAGAATAAATGTGGACAGCCCTTCTTTTGATAGGGCTTTTTCTTGCTACTCTTGGTAAGCAAGTAATTGACGACTCTCCAGCCATTTCTCCACCATTTGAAACCGTAAGTGATAACAATGACCATGGCCTGCAGCAAAGGGGTAGCATCACATACAGGATGCGTAACCATATTGTTTCAATTTAAAAATGACAAAAGCAAACAAACAACCTCCCCCAACAAACAAAAAAGCCCACCAAAAAAACCACCTCAGCAGGCTAGATCTGAGTCAAAGCGGCAATTTCCTTCTTCTTACGTCATTTAGAAATTACTTTAGTGAGCCAAGAGATTTTATTTTCACATGCAAGTAAGTTCTGACTTGCTGCACATTTTATTTTAATTCCTTTTTAACTTACATTAAAAAAATACTTATATGATATGTGTCATTAACTTTTTTTTTTTTGGTACCGGGGATCGAACTCACGACCTCACGCTTGCCAGGCAGGCGCTTACGCCACTGAGCTAAATCCCTGGCCCTTAACTTTTTTCTTAAGGGCCAGTCTTAAGGAACAAAATATTTCCTATGAAATCCCTTAAAGAGACTAGCAACAGGGCCAGAGGGCAGGGAAGGGACAGAAAAAGAATTAAGACGCGCAGCCTGCATGAATCAACGAACGCCCCATGACGAGTATCATCATTGTGTGCTGCACAGATGGACTGATAAAAATTAAAAAAAATAAAGACGACAGGAAATATAGGAACTCTCAGCGGCACAAGTGCCTGACTGGCTAGTGCAGGGTCCTGAGCCTGATTCCTGTCAGAGTGAGAGAATGTAATAAGAACTACTATTACCACTTTTTATATCATTCAGACAACTCTATGCAAACTACATAAATTTGCAAATGCTCCACCTATCACAGAATTTGTAAGGATAAATGTAAATCTGATTACTTGTGCAATGGACTACATTTTTAAAATGATATCATTCACATTTTTGGTCAAATATATGTATGTAAGTAAAGAGGGGAGAAAAACTGTTTTCCATCAAGGCTTAGAAAAAGTGTAATAGCCAGGCACAATGGTGCATGGCTATAATCCCAGCACTTGGGAGGCTGAGGCAAAAGAATTGTTGCAAGTTTGAGACCAGCCTAGCCTACAAAGTGAGCTCAAGGCCAGCCTGAACTGCTCAGTGAGACCCTGTCTCAAAAAGACAACAATAACAACAACAACAACAACAAAGACAACAAATAGGCCGGGGGTTTAGCTCAGCTGCATAAGTGCCTGCTTGGCAAACGTGAGGTTGTGAGTTCGATCCCCGGCACAAACAAACAAACAATGTGTTAAAATTAGTATTCTTGGGCCATGGATATAGCTCAGTGGTACAGTGTCTGCTTGGGAAGTACAAGGCCCTAAGTTCGATTTCTGGCACCAGAAAATATTTTTTTTACTATATTTATTTATTTTTATTTTTTTGAGACAGAGTCTTGCTATCTAATTCAATCTGGACTTCAATTCAATACATAGCCCAGGCTGGCCTTGAACCCACAGCAATCTTCCTGACTCAGCCTCCTGAATGCTGGGATTAGAGGTGTGCACCATCATGCTTAGCCTCTTTTATCTTATTTTGAAGATCAGAAACAGTAACATAGACAAACTTTTCTGATCTAGATTTTAAAAAAATACACAAAAGCCTGTCTGTAGTAATTCGAATAGATACAAAGGCAGATGTAATAGGATCATGCCATTTTTTCCCCCTTTGGAGATGTGTATCACAAAGCAGTATCTTCATCTTTATCATACTTATGATGGTAATTTTCTTATCAAGGGTTAACTATTATTCTGATTTTACACAATAGAAAACTGAAGTCTAGCAAAGT
The DNA here is from genome assembly GCA_004027295.1 of Dolichotis patagonum. NCBI lineage: Eukaryota > Metazoa > Chordata > Mammalia > Rodentia > Caviidae > Dolichotis > Dolichotis patagonum. Next base: position 220,913 of record PVJX010000267.1, on the reverse strand, counting down.
GATTATGGTCAAGGACATACACCTTACAAATGGATCCAGAGTGAAACACTATTTGAATTCAAATCTTTCAGGCTTCACAGGCCTGTACTATCTCAATGTCAAAATGTTTCTTGTTAAGGATTAAGTTACCAAAACAAATAAATTGGGCATAGTGGTGCGTACTTGTAATCTCAGCACTGGGGAGGCTGAGGCAGGAGGACTGGTGTGACTCTGAAGTCAGCCTGGACTACGAAGCAAGACTCTGCCTCAAATCAAACAAACCAAAACACCAAAGTGAGTACAAGTTAGAGAAATGATGCTGACTGATATGACCAACTGAAATTAAACCAGTGTACTGCTTAGGAAGCCTCACACAAATTATCAAAAACTAGGGACTAGTTTTTCTGTTTGTAGGTAAGTATACAACTACATTTTTAAAAAAAAAACTGGGCATGGTGGTGCATGCCTGTAATTTTAACAGGCAGAGGCTGAGGCAGAAGGACTACTGTGAGTTCAAGGCCAGCCTGGGCAACAAAGTGAGTCCAAGGCGGGCCTGGACTACATAGTAAAACCCTGTCTCAAAAAGACCAAAAAACCACAAAAAAGTGTTTGGCATCAAACAAACCTGAAAACTCTAAAAAAAAAAAGAAAGGTTAAAAATTAACCTAGTCAAAACCTAATTAATGAACTCAATGTTTACCAGAGTATAAAAGCTGATGAGAATATATTCTTTAACATACATACCTTATACTATGGTATAGTTAAAAGATGAATACGTACAGATCTCTAGCTCATGTACTAGTTAAATATACAAAAAGAGCACGGTCAAACAAATAGCTCTAATTTCTTTCTTTCTTTTATTTTTTGGTGCTGGGAATCGAACTCACGACTCGTGTTTGCCAAGCAGGCACTTACACCGCTGAGCTAAACCCCCAGCCCCAGCTCTAATTTCTTGATCGACTATCTGTGTTTAAACATTCTTTCATTTAATACTTAAAGAAAACAAAAAGAAAAGAAAAACACATCTGTCATGATTTTGCCAATGAGGAAACTGAGATTCAAAGTCACAGTGCTGCTAAGCAGCAGAACTGGGATTTGAAATGAGATCTGTCAGCCCCCAAATCATATTCTTAAGCACCATGTAGTTTAATATTTATTAAATATTTAATATTAATTTAAATATTCACATGCATTATGTAAAACTTCATTCTGTAAAAAATATTTTAGATTCTTTTGTTAAATCTGGAGTTTTATCAATAATGTAATTTTTAAAATTAGAGAATTTATTGGTAATTAAAATGTTTATATTGCAAAATACTTCATACAGGGATGGGTAATTTCCTATTTTCTTTCTTTCTTTTTTGTATTGTGAATTGAACTCGCGACCTTGCACTTGCCTGGGGTAAGCTGAGCTAAATCCCTGGCCCTAATTTCCTATTTTCAGACATAAGCAAATTATAATCACAGCCTTGATGACTTAACTCCTAATGAAAAGTTACTGAATATAAAAAGTGCTTACTTGTGCCTTTTCAGTACTTGTAGGATGAAGTTGTCGGTCGAATACCTTCTTCACAACATCAAGAAATAGACACGTAACAACCATAAGGATTATGGCAAACCAAGCAGAACCACTTGACAGAAGCTGAATAAATACAAAGTACATATTCTGGGAGCTCAAAAATGGCCTGCAGAGAAAAACAGTGGACTAAATAAAAGTGCAAACTAAAGTGACTGAAATCAAGACATCATGGAAACTTATTTCAAAGCAGCAATTTTAAGAGTACTCCAAAAAAATGTTCTAACCTGAAAATTAGCATAACCTCTTTGAACAGTTAGTAAAGGCAAGACAGACATTAGTTATTAAAACATAAAACCCAATTTAATGATTTAAATATTTTTAATAAAAATCACAATTTTTATTAATAGGAAAGAGGCAAGCAATTGATTAGATAGCTCTATTTTAGTGCTAGGACATTGAAACAATTTAGTGATACTGACTGAATACCAAGAAAATAGTATTAACAAGGTATTTTTTATTGATTTAATTAATCAGTTAAAAAAAAGTAAAAGACAGATTACTCAAATCCTAGGTTGAGAGGCTTTTCTTTAAAACCTACTTAAGAGAAATGCACTAAACACACCCTGGGCAGCCTCTGTATCCACCAGCCCGATGTGCACACAGCCCAAATGTTCTATCATGCACAGACACTGAGCTGGAACCAGAGGTGGAGGCGGGGTGGGGTTGTGATAGTGGCTGCGAGGCGGGGTGGAGCTGTCAAAGGGGCTGAGCTTCCTGTACGTTGTGCCGCCACAGGGCTGCTCCTTTGGGGAGGTTTCCATCTCCAACCTTTCTTCCTATCTGATCCTTTCTGTTGGCCTGTGCTGCGGTGGGCTGAAGGTAACAGCTAAGAGGCTGGGTGTCAGGAGCGGAGACCTCTGCCTGTCCACCTGTCCCACTCCTCTCACCTGTGCACTCAGGCCTGGGTGGTGGCTCTGGCCTATCTAGAGGGCCACTCTACTAACAAAGCAGGAATGGCTGGCAGGATCACAGGGTGCTCCTTAAGAGTCTGCCTGTGAGGTGTGGGGCTGGCAATCAATACTTGCTGGGCTGGAAAAAGCCCCATAAGACAGTTCAAAAGGGGCTGCCTTGGACTCAGGGTTGAGTTCAGTGTAGAGCACTTGGCCATATCCCTGAGGCCCTGGGTTCAATCCTTGCACTCCCTCCTCCCAAAAAGGCAATGGGATGTGTGGTAGTTCCAGCGGGGCCACTGGGGTAGTGGGTCAGGTGTGAGCTTGGCTTTCAGAGAAACCTGCTTTGCCGGGGCACTTGGCCCTGTGGGGAGCCCCAGCACACATCCCAGTGACCCTGGGGCCTGCAGTGGTATTATTTAGGGAGTTTTGCTATCTATCACTTCCAAAGACTATGGAGAAATACAGAACAGAGAAAAGAGAAGGGTTACAATGATATGCATGAGAGCATCTTTTATGATCCCACATGGAAGCTGATGATTAGCTAATCCAAATTTTTTGCCTGATAAATGGATCAAGGACATTCAGGCAAATGGAAGTTCTCTAAAAAACAAGCAACACATTAATGTCTAGTGCTTATCAAAAATTCACAGGAGAAACATGAGCCCCCCTCCTCCAGTACAGGGGATTAAACCCAAAACTTTCACAAAAAGCTACATGCCCAACCCAATTTTGTTTGTTTGTTTTTTGAGACAAGGTCTTGCTGTGTAGTTCAGGCCAATTTTGGACATACTATGTAACCCAGGCTGGCCTCCAAACTCATAGCAATCCTCCTGCTTCAGCCTCCCAAGTGCTGGGATTACAGGCATGAGCTACCACACCTGGCACTTCCGGCCCCATTTTTATTTTTTATTTTGAGACAAAGTCTTGCTGGGTGCTCAACTGCCCAGGCTGAGCTGGAACTTTTGTTCTTCCTGTCTCACTCTCTGCTGTGCTGGGATTATAAACAGGTACCACCACGCCAGCTGAGAAGCATGGATTTTAATCAGAATATATTAGTACCAGACTTCACTACTGAATATACAATAAAATTTGAGAAAGAAACTAACTCAGCAATCAAAATTTGATGGTTACATGGGACTTATTTCAGTGCATATATAAGTAATTTAGAAATAATATGGTTATTCTAAAGAACACTGATTATAATTACTTTTTAACCTTTGTGACCCTAAGACTCAGTTTCCATACAGGAAAAATACAAATAAGGTTACTGTGATGAGTCAATTATTGTCTTATATAAAATGTCTAAGTATTCAAGAAATGATTTATTTTTTTCTTCCCTACACATTAGTAAGAATAATGGAAACAAAGGAGTTTATTAGGATAAGATCTCAAAATGATTCTGAGCAGAATCTGCTCATATTATAACCTAACACAATAAATGTTTGCTACGGTTAAACACAAGCTGGTGTGGTGGTGCACCCCTGTAATCTCAACACTTGGTAGGCTGAAGCAGGAGGATTGCCATAAAAGTTTGAGATCAGCCTGGCCTACAAAATGAGTTCAAGGCTAGACTGGACTATAGAGCAACCCTGTCTCAAGAAACAAAAAACAAAATAAAATATACTCACCAGAGAATCCCACTATAAAATAAAGAAAATATAAAATAAAATATAATAGATCCCCACGTAACAAGATGGTTGATCCAAGTCCAAAAATGAGTTTCCAAAGCCATCTAAAAGAAAAAAATTTAAAGTCTTAGAAATATAAAGTAACAAAGCTTTATCCTCCCAGATAAAGCTTCACAATAAAATATTAATTATAAAGAATTTAAAGAAAAGGCACTAGTAGGAAACTAATTTCACATTTACAGTATTTTTCTTCTATGAGGGAGCAGCATTGAAAATTCACAGGATGACTCTATTTTAGTTTCAAGGCATAAAACAGTGGTTTGTATTATACATAGAGAAGCAGAATTTCATTGCTTTTTAAAAAAACCAACTGAAGCTTTCCAAAATAATGAATTTAAAGACTTTTCTGAGAAAAGTTTAAGTGAATCATTAAAATAGTAACCAAAGTATTCACTGATGAAAAAGGAAAAGGGAAAATACATATTTATGGCGAAAGACATGAAGGAAACTATTAATTACACACACACAAAGTATGTCCACATTTCTAAGTTTAGTACCATACCTTTACTGTAACTGTAATAACCATGACTGTGAAGACCAAAGTGCCAAATGTCCAGTTTCCAAACATCTAAACAGAAAGAGCAGACTAGCACATTATGTGGTAACATGATGTTAAATAAGATGCAAAGCAATTTCACCTCTACTGAAAATCTTTCTGTTTTTGGCAGTACTGGGGATTGAATCTAGGAGCTTACATGTGCTAGGCCAAGTGCTCTGGTACTGAGTCACACGCCTGACTCTGAAAATCACTTTAGTTATTCAAGCCTGTTACATACGAAATCTGTGACTGTATGAATGAAACTGAAAGAGTATGAGACAAGTGTTGTGCTTATTATCATGTACAATACTCCCTTTTACTATCATGTACTGTAATATTCCTTTGGACAGTATCTTCAGACTTGAAATCCGAAGATGGGTTTATAGTTGTATGGCACAGAGGGATTTTAGTTAGAATGTTACAGGCTTTACTGAGGGCTTTCATTCCTGTCATACTGTAAAATGGTAAGAAAACCTTGTGACCACAGCTATTTTCTGAAAAACTTCCAACCAGAAGTTACAGTAGCTCACTTGGCACAGCATTTGTGGACAACATATGCAGAGTAGGAAAAAAAAGAATGAATGGAAACTTATTGGTTCTCTAAACAGATGAAACTTTATACTCTTTTAAGTGTAAAACTTCTATGTCCACATCTCCAAATGTACTTTGGAAAGCAGTAAGTGTTGCCAATTACAAAGGGAAACCACAGGTAATAAGCCCTTCTGGTCCACTGTAGCACACTGCTCCTCCTCCCTCAATCTGCTATGACGGACGAGCCACCTCACCCCACCTCGCGTCTCCAACAGGAGCAGGCACTGGGACGCAGGGAGACAGCCCACTGTTTAGCATGCTTTCCCAGTTTCACAGTTCAAACTCATGCTCATAATGAGGCAGTAACTTATGAATTCATGACTTTCTGAGAATTGCCAGTGCAGTCAGAATACAGTAACACTCCTGAAGTAAGCACACAAAACCATTAGCAAACAGACACTAACTCCTCATTTCTCATCTGAAAAATGGGGGTAATTAAACCCTTCCAGAGGATTATTGTGAGGATTAATAGGTGTGGGGCACATAAACACCTGCACAAAAATAAGCACCGAGTGAACACTGTTACTGATACACCCTGAGACGGCCAGCATGCAGGGACAGTAACGTATCTCCTTTTGTGAAATAATTTTTGAAGAGCAAAATTATCTCTTAATGAGTTTCATTTTAAAATTACATTGTATTGCCCCCCTGACCCCCAAGACAGGGTCTCGCTATGTAGTTCAGGCTGGCCTTAAACTCACTATGTAGGTCAACTGGGCCTTGAACTTGGGGCAATTCTCCTGTCTCGGCCTCCCAAGAGCTAGGACTACAGGTGTATGCCACCATGGCTGGCCATCTTCATGCTTTAATTTTCATTTGTATGAAGCTTCATTATGTGAAAAATCTGAAATCTTTTTATGCTTTCAATTTATTTAGGTACTGGGAACCGAACTCACAGCCTGCCTGCCAGGCAGGCGCTGTGCCGCTGAGCTAAATTCCCAGCAGTTTTCACTTTTAATATATGAACTTTTATATAATTTAACATGAATTTTACTTTTATTGTCCATGACAGAAAATTATCAAAAACCAAACCAAATCAAAATACTGACAAGCACTCTCTAAGAATATATATTTACCTGGCCATTTCCAAGCAGAGATGTATCTTTCCCCATCAGAAAATAGGATCCAAAAAAGAAAATAAAGGCATGACTGAAGCCCAGGAGAGTCCAATAAAGAAATGTTTTAATGCTTAAAAGACAATTTTTACTAATATCCCTGTAAGTTAAAAAAAGAAAAAGAAAAGATAAAAAGGAACACATTAGAAATCATTTATTCTTTAACTATTAAACAATTATTACTTTGATTTAAAAATCAAGGTGAAGTTTGAACTTAACATGTCTTAAAAATCTTAGAAGAATAAACCCACATTTATTAAGGTCTCCTACTGCCATACACCTGTGATAACAGCTGCAGTCCCACTCCAATACGCTTTCTTATCTGGTAAGAGACACAGGCACAGTACTTCAGCTTGGCTGTGAACAGCTGACTTCTCAGTATTACACTGCTAATGTCCAGCCACTCTGCCAGCAGTGTCTCTGCAGTGAGGTTCTCTGAGCTGGGCTCAGCAGTGAGCTTCTGAGTAACGTCATGGTCCACAGCTGCCAGCACGGAGAAGCAATCTGCACGAATCTTGGGGAACTCTTGTCCTACACCTCGGAAACTGAAGTGATACTGCACCTGGATGACCGGCTGCCTGTGGAAGTGGAGCTCCACATCTCTCCAGGGGACTGAAAATTTGTCCTGCCAGGTTCCACATCTCTGTGTTGCTTGGGGCTCCGGGAGTATTCTCTTTAACTTGCTCTGCACTGAGTACTACACAGTGCAGAGCAATAGCGAGACAAGAGCTTGTTTTTTAGATACTCTAGAGATCGCTAAATAGAGAATAACTTCTTTTGTGTATATGAAGCCAACTATCATTGGTTTGTAACACTAAGTGTAAACCATACAACTGCCCAGTGCATTTCTAGGATCAAAGAGTTCATTTCCAAGACCAGCAGAAACTAAGCACAATTGTTTGCGCCTATAATCCCAGCACTTGGGAGGTTGAGGCAGATGGACTGCTGCTATCTTTGAGGCCAGTTTGAGCTACAGAGTGAGTTCAAAGCCAGCCTGAATTATAATAGTGAGACTGTGTCTTAAAAAACACATAGAACTGGAACAATTATTCAAAATTTCTTTTTGATATTAAAAAACTTCAAGCCATGTAACTACTGTACTTTTGTTGGTGAAGTATCTGTCACCAAGATACTGCCCATATACCCATTTTTCAGGTACTTGTGGTGCCAGACCCAGTGGCAAACGAGGGGACACACTGGATGTTTTTACGAGCCTGCATTCCACTGAATGGCACCCAGCAGAAACATTCACTATATTTTTAATCACATCTTCAAAAGACATGAAGACTTTCAGATCTGCTTCGGAAAGATGGGGTAAGAGTGTTCAAAGCAGACCATGAGTGGTGGAACACATCTGTAATACACCAGCACTCAGGAGACTGAGGCAGGAGGATCGCTGCGAGTTTGAGTCCAGCCTGGAGTACAGACAAAGTTTAAGACCAGCCTGAACAATATATTTAGTGAGACCCTGTTTCAAAAACAATGTGTGTTCAAAGTGCGGGGGAGTGTTTTTGAGGGAGATTAAAGGCAGCATGTCTTTCATTGTTTAAAAAAACCCACACAAACCCACACTGTGTTCTTCCATCACTTCTGGAACGTGGACGTTTAACACTGAGAAAGACTTACCGATAGAGAGTAGGCTTGTTCTGTAATACATGAGGGTCTACATGCTGTTCCAAAAGACTATAGATCAGAACAGGTAGGGAAGTAAAACAAATATTGTACAAAGTCAGGTACATGCTGTCATACAGTGTCTATAAAGAGAAATTGGTAGGAATTTTAGGATTCGAAATTATATCTATCATACTTAAGCATATAATTACAAAAAAGCATATTAAAAATAAGCATAAAATTAGTTTTCAGTTTATACTTAAGTCCATTTTAATAATTCCAACTTGTTTTTAAGATAAATGTATAGTGTTCCCAGATTTAAGTACTTTGTGGGAATTGGAATATTTTGTAGTATCAGTTATTTCTTGAATTACAGTGAACTGGATATTCTAAGACCCTCCACAGTGTGGCCACTGTGATGCAGTGTTACACAAATCTCCCACATCGATCCTAGGCTTCTTACTATTCCTTTGACACAATACAAGTACGGGTTTTGTTTAAGACAGGGTCTCACTATGTAGCCCAGGCTGGCCTCAAACTTGTATGTGGCGATCATCCTGCCTCAGTCTCCCAAGTGCTAGGGTTACATGTGTGTGCCACCACACCTGGCATGCTATACATACAGCTTTCCTGCTATACTCTTTGCAAGACACTGAATAAGACTCTTGTTTTCTTCCATAAAAATTCACAATGGCCTAAGTCCTTTATGATAGCATTCGCCTCTAAAAACTGCTAGTGTCGGTATTAACTCATATTTTGCTCTGCTTTATGTATTGTTTTTATTCTTATTAATATTATGGCCAAATTACACCAGAGACTCCTTGAAAGCCCAATCAAAGTTCATGGCCTTTCAGCACCCTTTATTTTTACTCAGGTGAAGAAACTGTTACAGGTCTATCACTGCCTATCTATGCAAATACCTGGCAGAGCTACAAGTCACAAACGGGAGGAAACAGTGATTAAGGAAAGGAAGAAGCCCTGACTAAACTCCTCATTCCGCTCTTTTCTCAGTGGTTTAGATCCACTGTGCTGTTCAGTGTGCGGCATACAGTGGGAAGTGAAAAGGGAGCTCAGTTAGAAGCAGCAGGTCCAAGCCTGGTTTCGTCATTAACTCTGCTACGCGACTCTGGACAGCTACCTCATTTCTGCAGATGTAGCTTTCTTTTTCTATTAAATAGAACAGCAGATCAGGAATGGTGATATGTGACATGTGTACAACCTGAGACCGACCCTACGCTCATTACAGTGACTGCTGACAAATGATAGTATTTTCCTCTGAAATTAAAGGTTCAGAAACCTTTTCAATACAGCAATCTAGGTTTTCCTATCAATTATTTAAGGCTAACTTCTGGGACAGAACCTAAGACAATCCCTGGACTAAATCATAAATCACTAAAGGTGCCTTCCAAATTTAAAAACAAGATGAGTCAAAAAAAGGAAGTGAACGTCAGTCTACCAGCTATTTGGTCAGCTTGATGTGGATTCTATAAGATATTACAAGTTGAAAAAGTTATCAACCTTCTCCCACATATTGTTGAGCTCTTAATACCAACTTTGTTTTGTTTTGTTTTGTTTTGTTTTGTTTTGTTTGAGACAGGGTCTCACTATGCAGTTCAGGCTGGCCTTGCACTTACTCTGTAGCCCAGGCTGGCCTCAAACTCAAAGCGATCCTCCTGCCTTAGCCGCCTGAGTGCTGGAATTATGGGCACGCACCACCACACCTGGCTTAGTATCAATTTTTTTAAAAAAACCATCCAAAATTGTAACATATGTTGCTATCTGCATTCATCTCAAATTGAGAACTGGAATAAGTATTATGAATGTTATGTTGATCAAAACTTCTTGGGGGAAATATCTACTTTTCTGTAGGACTAATAAAAACAAAAAAACTCCTCTACATGCCTGTTAAAACCTGAAGATATATATCTTATTCTAAACAAAATACAAGCTTATATTTACTTACTTGTTGAGAAAACAAACAGTAGAACTGATATAAAAACTGGGGTGTGATAAAGCACACATTCTGTAAAACAAGATTAAGTGGGATATAATTAAAATATGAGTTCTGAAAGAAAAATTTTCTAAAAACAGTTATTACACGTCTAGAAACAAAGTTTATATGGAAGCAGTGGATCTTCCCATAACGACTTGCTAAATAGGAAAGGAGGACTCTTGTTTTATTAACGATGTCTAAAAGAGCCGTAAGGAGCAGTGCAGGTATCAAAACAAAAACACTCCTATGTCCCATCACTGCCCAGCAATACCACAATTTTGAAAATATAAGTTTCCAACTCTTATTCAAGACTTTTCATATACAGTATTCAACAGGTAAAATTAAACTTTATGTCTATGATAGCTTTACAATACAAATGATGAAATTTTTGTTTGTTTGTTTCTGTTTTCTTGAGACAGGGTCCAGGCTGGCCCTGAACTCACTGTGCAGCTGAGGCTGGACTCAAACTCATGGCAGTCCTCCTGCTTCAGCCTCCAGAGTGCTGAGATTACAGGAGTGCACCACCACCCAGGCTTCAAAATATTTTTCTATCTTAACAGACTCAATATTACAAGGAAAAAGCCAGAAAAAAGTTGGAAGAAAACTGCCACATTATCCCATAGTTATATGCAATCTACTTATGTACTTCCAGTGTTTTATAACCATCAATTATAGGAACATATGCAATATGGGACATCTTATATATTAAATGTCTTGGCAACAGGGGTTCTTAACCTGTTCCATAGCCTACTATATTTTCCAAGAGGGCCACAGATAGAACAGTGTTTAGCACCATTAGTTCCTCTGTAATCCTAGGTATTTTATTTTACGCACATAAAAGCCCTATGCTGAGATGCTCACAGCATTTCAGTAGTCTACTAATGGGTTATGCATGTACAAAAAAGGTTAGTAACTTCTGCTTGAAACCATCACACCGGAGTCAATTTAGAACTTACTACTGGCGCACGACAAAAAAGTCTCATTTATTGTGGGCTAATTTGCATAGGATAAAACACCAAATTTAAGTAAAACATAATTTATACACCACCACTATCACTGTAAAATGAGAGACTTTTCCCATCAACTTTGAAAGTTTTCTTACATCCCTTCTCAGTCCACCACCTGCAGCTTTGGCCCTAGACCCTCGACTGTGTTGTGTCGCTAACGACTAATTACAAAAGCATGTTATTTTTACTCACTTACAGAAACTGTTTAACAAGAAATGTATGGTAATAGCAGTCCTTAAATTGAAACTTCAAAGAAATATTAAACTCACCTTATAAAAAAAATACTGTACAAGGGTAGCTATTCTGATGTAATAAAAATGACCATGAACAAAAAGGAGTTTGGAGAGGAATTTAAATCTAGCTATTGCATAGTCACTGTTTCTCGCAGCCTGTCTTCCTTCTTTACCCATGATTCCTGTAATAAAGAAGAGAACATGTATACATGCCGATAATAACTAAGGGTAATCTTCATTATAAATATTTATAGTTGCTGAACCTGGGCTTAGGAACCCTAAATTTATTACGATGGTGGTGAATAATTTAGAGGTTTCAGTAACAAACTGCCCACTGTGGTACCTGTATCACTGGCTTGCCACCACTCTTCTTCTACAGCAGCTAGCAGCTATCCAAAAGGTCATTCTATTTAAACAATTAATAAAAAGCTACAATATGTACCAGACATGCAACACCTACAGAGTCCCCCCCCCCAAATATACACACTTCAGAAAAGAAAAACAGCATGATCTTTTTTCAACAAATGTTTTACAGATAGAATGTCATATGGGGGGCCCTGGAGGATGTTCTATACCACCGATAGCCCACTACACTGCCGGCTGCTTGAGAAGAAATAAAAAATGCACATGCAGCAATCTCAATGACCAAGGTTAACCAAGCAGCAACTCTCTGTACTATGTTTAAAAGGTCTTTCCACAACTCAAATAACAGGATTATCATTAAATCTTCTTAAATTACCTTTTATAATCTTTTAAAATGATTCACATCCTTAATTCATCTAAAATTTATTTTGCTATTAGTAACAGAAAGAAACCCAACTTCTCTTTTTCCAAATAACTAACTAGGTGTTAGGAATATTTTTAACTGAGCAATGTATTTCCCTATTTGAAACATCTCTAAATGTATTATTTTATGATTTAATATATGGCACAGGAAGTCATCAAACTGTGGGGTGATTTAAGGGAAAAATATAGTACATAAACTAGAAAGAAAATGAATTTTCATAGCCTGGGCAATTTAGTGAGACTTGGTCTCAAGAGGGATTTTAAAAAAAAGGCTGTAGATGGAGCTCAGTGCAAAGGTCCTGGGGTCAGTCCCTAGTGCTGTGCACAAATGGAAAAGGAAATAATTAATTTTCAGATTAGTAATTCATTAGTCCAACGAGGAAGAGTTGATCTGAGAGAGAAATTGGAAATATCAGGCCTCGTAACTACCTATCACAGGAGATTATAGTGAGCACTCCAGGATAGGACTAGCCTGACTCCTGACTCTCAGTTTCATCCTTCAGGAGGAAATTCATGTCTGTACTTCTCTCTTTTGCTCTGCATTTGTAAGATAAAGTGATAGAAGAAAGCAGAGCAGAATGTTAAAATAGGGAATGATTAAATTTATCATCATTAATACAATGACACAAGCATTCTGGATTTAATAAAAATCTTAGGCAAAAGTAGATAAGAAATTAGAAATAAAGCTTATTAAAATCAGAAAATTATCTGAGATTTTATTATGATTTGATATAATTTCTCATCTCTCAAACTGTTCAAGACACACTGTAGAATCTTTAGTTTGACAGATGAGTAGTTATTTAAAATAAGAAATGAGGGCAATTATGTAAATCATAAATTTAGTTCAAAGACTAAAATAAGGTGTGAAAGCACTTTACAAGGTACAAAATGGCATGTAAAAGCAGCAACTTTTCTTATCAAGGAAAACTGACAAACAATAAAGTTCATTACTGTAGTGTTTATTTCCTCTAATATTCTAGATGGTGGGCTTAACTGTAACAGGTTTCTAATGAGGATGCACTGTGCTATATTGCCATTTTGCATTTAGTTGTCACTCACATTTTTGACATTGTATTTTAAAAACAACCATCTGAAACCACCAAATAATTATATCAACTTGAAAGTTCAGGGAAAGATCAGTCACCTATGCCAACATGTGCTTCCTGGATCATGCTTACATCATTAGCACCGTCCCCAACAGCCAATGTTATGGGTTTCTCTGGTGAGATTTTTATCAGTCTAATTACCTGGAAGACATACAGTAAAACAGTTCCTTATGATAAAAATTCAATTTTCTGAAATTTGTATAATGTCATTTATCTGAAATAACCCTACAGAGTGAACAGTAATGAAAAAATGCTTGTATTAGACAATAATATGCAGTACGTTCATTTTTCTAAAGATATCTTAAGATTTTAGGCATGTCTTTCAGAAATATAACAGAAAAACTGTGTTTGAATTTTATGATAAAGAAAAACATAAAATACTTTTTTTTTGAAAAATAATTGTGGAAAAATTGAATTCATTCAGGTAAAATTTTCTTCTCAAGAAACTGTAGTTTTTATTTGATACAGAGGAAAGCCAATTGCTTTGTCTTGTAATAAACATAATCTGAAGTTCATAAAAATATGAAATCAAAATGGATTTCTGTGGAACTCTTGAATGTGCTTTTATTAAGTACCTAGCTTTGTTTGGCCTGCAGTTTCAGTCTTCACAGACCGGGAAACAGTGATTTTAACAATTCACTGTATGTAATAAAGCCCCATGAAACCAGAGAAAAACTGGAGGCTGCCTTTACTTGCTACATATGTGAAGCATCAGTAGTATTTAGATGTTCACTGCAAACAATATTTATAAACGATACATTCTAAGAGCTCAAGTTCCAAATGTGAAATTACAAAATAAAACTGTGCCATATACTTTCATTTAGGTAGCTGAAATTTAAATATTTCTTATGTACAACTTTACAAGTTAACTGGCTTTCAACTTAACAACAAAAGTCCTAATTATCACTTGATAGCCATTTTTAACAAAGAATCATCAATTCACAAGAATGTAAGAATAAGCAGCAATCAACAGAACTGCCTCAAGGTTCAGATGAATTCAAGTTTCCTAGGGTGTCCTTCAGTTGTTAAGTAACTAATTTGGGTAATCGTAAATTACTATACTTCAAATTTGTGTTTCAGCAAGACAATAAGCGTAAAACAACAGACTTTCCAGATCATTATGAATAACTGAAACATGAATATTTACTCAGAATTCTGAAAGTCTCATATACCTGGTTACAATTCACAGTACAGGAAGTGATAGATTTATACACTGCAAACCACCAAATAAAACTACGAAAGACATTAATCCTAGAGAATACTTTTAGATCTGAATATCTTTATGGAACTTTTGATAACATGTACATACTTTTGCTTTCTGCAATGGTGCCATACGACAGCATAATACAGCTGAACAATTTCTGCAAACTTCCATAAATAACTTTTCATGCTCCCTGAGTGCAAGAGATAGGCTGGTCCCATCCACTACCAGCCCATGCTGAATCACATGATCCTCTTTAATTCTGAAAGAAAATAACTATCTATAAGACACTTTGAAGCCATATTATTTATACTCTGAACAAAAGATTGTTACTGAAAAATAATTAAACCACAGATTTTACTATTGATTACAAAGTAATACACCAGGGAACACACTCAGTTTTATCACCTGAAGATTTAGAAAAAGTAAGAGGTACTGACATGGTGAGTAAAACAGATGATATTCAATTTTACCATGAGGTGATACACAGTAAGTATATTTTCTAATGTGTGCACTGTAACACAATCTGAGGATATTCTTCCAAAACAAAATGTACGAAAGTCTTATAAAAACAAAAACATTTATTAGCTCTGCCTTTAGAAACATCGTAATGTAAACATTTAATGAAGTCAAGAATGTTCACGAAAATCCAAGAGCTCGATTCAAAATACCCATAGGAGGCAGGAAAGGAATGAAGGGATCAGGACGGCATCTCCCCGACAGGAGGCCTGATATGGCCCTCAGCCTGCAGCCGTGCCTGCTAGCCCCACCTTGGCTGAGGAAGAACACCCAGCTCGCTGCAGGCATCTGCTAAACAAGTGCTACTTGAAGCATGGTCTGCTTACTGGCAGCTGGGCAAACTCTCTGCTGCTAGGAAGAGATAAGGTGTACAGACCAGTATGTAAATTAACCTAGTCACTAAGCACTAAAATGTGCCTGTGACTGTCTCTTCAACCCTCCAACACTCCTTTGGCGGCTAGGAATTTTCTAAAGAAGAAAGTAATGTGTATATCTCCTTCTAGTGCAAGCTCTTTTATGCTGTTGAAAGCTAGCATGTTCTGTAGCCTTGAGGTTCATATACCACCAAGAAAGCAGGGATTGTACAAAACTACAGACTGCTGTGGGAAAATACCCATGTGTGTCCTCCTCTCCTTTTTGAGGCCAGCTGGCTTTGAACTCATTATGTAGCCCAGGTTGGCCTTGAACTTGTAATGATCCTCCTACCTCCGCTTCCTGAGCACCGGGATTAGAAACTTTAAAAACTACACTTACACTGGGTGTGGTGGTGCACATCTGTAATCTCAGAACTTTGGAAGGATGAGGAATGATGATCACAAGTCCAAATCCTGCCTGGACAACTCAGTACGACCTTGCATCAAAACAAAAAAAAGGGCCGGGGATATAGCTCAGCGGCACAAGCGCCTGTCTGGCAAGCACGAGGTTGTGAGTTCGATTCCCGGTATCAAAAACAAAAAACACAGAAAGGGGCTGGGGCTGTAGTACAGTGGTAAAGCACGCTTGAATTCAATTCTCAGTGCCATGACAAAACAAACCCTTCAATATAATTATCTTTATTTATTTATTTATTTATTGGTATTTGTTTTTTCTTTTTTTTTTCTTTCTTTTTTTTTTTTTTTGGTTGAACTCACGACCTCATGCTTGCCAGGCAGGCATTTACACCACTGAGCTAAATCCCCAGCAATATAATTATCTTTAGATGTTTGTGTTTTACTCACTATATAGTCTTTATAATTGTCAGTGTTTTTCAAGTAGACATTTTTATAATCAGGAAAAATATTTTAGAGGCATAAAGTAAATGAATTTAATCAGTTAATTTCTATGTTTTAGGGATTTCTCTTGACATCATGGCCCTCGATATATTTAAGCAGCCAGGATGGTGGTAACATTGCTCCTAAACTGAAGCCTGAACAGCAAAGACCTTTCTAGCAGCAATACTGTCTTTCAAAAATATTTTAAAAAAGATTTTCTTTGATGAAATTTAGTTAAGTACCACATTAATACTTACACAACAAATATAAATAAAGCACTGAATTTCTTTTCTCATTATATAAGTACCTATGTAACATCTGAACAAAAGATTGTTACTGAAAGATAGTTAAACCACAGATTTTACTATTGATTACAAAGTAATACACCAGGGAACACACTGTTTTATTACCTGAACATTAACATTATACATTAATAATTGTGGTCCTATCTTTTGGGGCTTATTTTTCTGGATTAGTATACGAGACTGCTACTTGCAGCAAACCCAGTGTGCATGCATACAACTAGGCCTGATATTCACACTAAGGCATGCCTTCGTTTATTATGAAAAGTTAAGACTGTGTTAAAGATACCAAATAAATCTGATGTCCCTGTAAATAATTTACAAAAAAGAACTGAAGTATAATCTTTTAAGAAATACAATCTTTTAAGAATAGTAAAGTGCAGATTAGTTCCTCGTTAGTTGCACGTCTGACTAGACCAGGGCTCAGTGAACGTTTTCTGTAAAGGTCCAGACAGCAAATATTTCAGATTTAGGCTTTGTGGGCCAAGAGGCAAAACTAAAGATGTTACATAGGCACTTATACAATAATAAAAGAAATTTTCTAAGCACCTGCCTGGCAATTGCAAGGTCTTGAGTTTGATCCCTGGTACAAAAAAAAAAAAAAAAAAAAAAAAAAAAAATCAACAAAATTTTATTAACTAAATTAAAAATAAAGTAATAACTGAGTACATTTTAAAAAATAATAGCAGTCTATAATGGTAAGGATTGGTAATCTTTTAGGGGGAGTATATTTTCTAAAGTGGGGTTGAAAGTTAATGTTTCCTAACACCAAAATCATCTCAGAGGTGGGAATGCAGAAGCCACGCTGGGTCTGGGAGGACCACACCAAGAAGCCAGTTTGTCCTTTCGGTAAACTGGGCAAACCACATGGGCCCAGGAAGAGCCAGTTCACCCTCCCTGAGAGCCAACCCACATGTGGGCCCAGAAGCAAGAACTACTCTCCTCCCCCATAAAGCACCTGACTAGACTGGAGGACAGGCTGAGTGGATAGCAACTGAGGTACAAAACATTGTAAGTCATTGATTGACTTTGCAGGCCTAAGGCAGGTGGTCTGAGCATTAATTAGGAGGGTAACAGTGTGTAATATAGCAAATATGGGGGATTTCCTTCTGTCTTGTTTTTGAAATCCAATATTGATCTCACTGTTTTGTTCTCATTTATTGTTTTGTTTTATTCAATGTTGTGTTTTGATCGGTTTTATTGTTTTATTTGATTTTACTATGTCCAGTGGAATGGACAACTATTGTGAAGATAGCCTTGCTATATATTATTGTAGCCATTGCTGATTTCCTGTTATTCTATTTTGAAGTTCTGTTCCACTTTCACTACCTTGTTTTGATTGGCTTTACTGTTTTGCTGGGTTTTAGTCTCTTTAAAAAAAAATAGTAAAATGTCACGATATGGTGCCATGTGTAGCACTCGGAACACTGCTGAGCTGCAATCGTGTCACTGTGGCCTGCAGTGTACCAGCAGCAGTGTAAATGACAGGAGGCCTCTGTGGCAGTGAGTGCAGTGACTCTGACGCTGCAGTGGGAAGCGGTCACTGACAGGAGGGAAATGAATTTGTGTGCCTGAGTCTAATCTGACTTGACTTATAGATACAGAAATCTGAATTTCATATAATTTTCAAATCATGAAATACTCTTCTCTGGGTTATTTTTTTACCCATCAAACATGTAGAAACTACTTGGAGGTTATGCGCTGTAAACAATGACCCAGGGGTGACTGTTTGCTGCCCACAGAACAGCAGGACCAGACACCGACCTTACCTTCTGGCGAGCTGTCGCAACTGTTCAGCACATTCGCTGTCTGACTTTTGGTTAATAAGCTCAAGGATGTTCATAGTTCTATGGAAATGTCCACATGATAAACTCACACTAACTGCGGTTTCATGTTTATCTCCAGTGAGCACCCATACTTTGATACCAGCCATTCTCAACGCTTCAATAGTTTCTCGAACTTTATCTTGCAGTCTACAAATCAAAGAAACCAAATTGGTTGAGAAAAAACTTCTTTTCTGACTGAATGTTAACTTACAAACCATATAGCATAAGCAAGTCAGGATCTGACCTAGGAATGTTATTTTACAACAATACAACTGCAGAGCTGGGGATTTAGCTCAGTGGCTTAAGTGCCTGCCTGGCAAGCGTGAGGCCTTGGAGTTTGATCCCTGGTACCAAAACAACAACAACAACAACAACAACAACAACAACCCCCCCCAAAACCCAACACAACTGCAATTTTCTCCCATTCTGAAAAAACAATAAACTGACTAGTAATCATCTAAACCACACAAAAATCAACCAGTTAAAATCTACAACTTCACATTTTAAGAGTGTATCTGTAAAGCTGATTTTCATGAGACCAAACTATGCAGTTTTCATAAACTTCTATTTTATCTGAAAGTCTATTATTCTGGTGGTGCTAGGGATTGAACTAAAGGCTACATGCATGCTATAAGTAATCACCCTGGCACTGAGCTATATCCTCACCCTCATGCATTCCTCAACTTCTTTTTTTTGGTACTGGGAATCAAACTCACAACCTTGCATTTGCCAGACAGGCGCTGTGCTGATGCACCATAGCCTTGGCCCTGAATTCTTTTTTTTTTGGTACCAGGGATTGAACTCACGACCCCACACTTGCCAGGCAGGCACTTTGGCCACTACACTAAATCCCTGGTCCCTGAATTCTTAAATTTCAAGTCAGAGGAAATTTCTCTCTTCCTCTTGGCAAGAAAGTCTCTCAAGTCACTCTTTTTGTTTGTTTGTTTTTGGAGACAGGGTCTCGCTATGTCGGTCAGGCCGGCCTCGAACATGTAGTGATCCTCCTGCCTTAGTCTCCCGAATGCTGGGGTTACAGATGTGTGCACCACCATGTTCGGCTTCAAATCATTCTTTTTTTTTTGGTACCAGGGATTAAACTCATGTCCTCATGCTTGCCAGGAACAAATCATTCTTAATAGTTAAAAAAATTAGACTGTAGAAATTAGAAGATAATGCCAGAGTTACAAACATATAATACCAGAACTACAATAATAGCACGTACAAAAACAGAGATTTGGAGAAGAAAAATTTTGATTGTTCCATGTCCAGAAAGGTCTTTCTGGAGTAGAGCTAATATCTGAGCTACATTTTATAAACAGGTATTTGTAAATGTATAGACCAGGGAAGGATCATCGGGCAGAAGGCAGACCCTTGCTGAGGAACAAACACACAGAACAGAATGGTTCCCACCGTCGTGGGCGTGCAGTGTGGCATTACTGAGGCACGCAGTGAACAGAAGCGGCGGTGGGAGGTGAGGCTGCAGCAGTTGGCAGGGGCGCAGGGTTGCCCGCCATATGCACCGGGCTGAGGCGTGTGCTCAATATTCCAGACCAAGGGAGAACTAGAGTTAATTGCTTTTCTTTCACCTATTCAGGTATCTGGCTGGAACAAAATAGTATATATCGACTGGGAAACAGGCTTTAGTTATCTTGATTTTAAATAGCTTACGTTACTATAGGATGTTAACAACCAGAATGTTTACTGTGTCAGAACACTTGGTTAAAAATATAAGAAAAATCATCCTGATCATTTATCTGACACTCACCTGTCTTCCACTGCTGTAGCCCCAAGTAATATCAGGTCTTTCTCTATGAACTGGAAGACTTCAGCCAATTTCTCTTCCCGCTGCTGCAAGGCAGTCCTGGCTTCAAAAAGGCGTCTGTCTATTTCTTGATACTCTTTAGATGTAAACTGCCTATAAGCTATACACAGAGTTCTTAACCCTTTCTAAAACAAACAAACAAACAAACACACACAAATTAAATATAACTAATGAAAATCAAGAAGTTACTGAAATAAACTGAGGTCCCTGGATTCCATTCCTAGTCCTACAAAAACAAACTAAAAATGAACTCTCCCTTAAACTGAGAACATATTATCAAAAAATTCAATTGTAAATTATTTAAAAAGTACTATTGCCCTAGAGATCTCAGTTATGGATTAATCATATTATTATCAAGAGCTCTCTCTTTCAGTTTCTGATCAGTTCTTAAACAGTTGCTCCAAATGGTTAAGGTTATTGAATTGTATAATACAAGGACCTAGAAAGGACCATAACAACAATCTTATTTGTGGTTTTAAAATTGTAACATGGAAAGTTAGAAAGTTCTATATTGGAACCTCAAGACTATCCAGAAAGAGAGCACCAGGTTCTATTCACCTGTTTTACTTTACCCATTTTAGTTAAGTTGTGAGATTTGTTTTTTTTAAGCAAGAGACAATAATTTCCTATGAGTTCATTGTATGACAAAATTTGTCATTCAAATGAAGAAGCCTACGAAATACTATCAGACCGTATTTTCTAGATCTATCAAATCTTTTTGGGGGATAATACTTGGGATAGAACCCAGAGGCACTCAATTACTGGGCTATATCCTTGGCCCTTTTTATATTTTATTTTGAAATGAGGTCTCACTAAGTGGCCCAGGCTGCCCTCAAACTTGCCGTTCTCCTGCCTCAGCCTTCTAAATACCTAGAACAGGACAGGTGTGGTGGTGCAGGCCTGTAAGCCTAACACTTGGGAAGCTGAGGCAGGTGGATTACTGAGAGTGTGAGGCCAGGCTGCACCTCACAGTGAGACAAAGGAGAAAAAAAAAAAGCTAGAATTCCAGGCATGCACTGAGCATCTGCCTCACTGAATATCTTCACCTGTGAATTGGAATTCATTCAAATTTAGGAATATATATTGGATTATATGATTCTAGTGCGCTCAAATTTTCTGTAATTTCTAAAAGTTAGCATCTAAATCTAAAGGCTTAGATAGGCCTTTTCTTATTATTTTCCTCAGAAAAACCCATAATAATGTTCTAATATGAAAACTAAGAAGGGAATATGTTTCTCCAGTCCCTGGCAATCACTAAGATACCCAACTTCTTTTTTATGAATTGCCTAGTCTGGATATTTCATATAAATGTGACATGTAACCTTTTGTGACAGGCTTCTTTCAGCAGTCTTTTCAAGGTTTACCCTTGTTGCAGAATATACAAACACTTAATTCCTGTCAATGGCAAAGTAACATTCTGTTTTAAGAGTGTTTCACATTATGTCTATAAATTCATCACTGGGTGTCTGGGTTATTCCATTTTTTTTCCCATTTCTGGCTATTAAGAATAATGCTGCTTATGAACACTGATATTACCTTCTGAGGAACTACCCAATTGTTTTCCAAAATGGCTATACCACTTATAATTCCGCTAGCAATGCATAAGCTTCTGATTTCACTCTATTCTTGAAATTCTCCTATATTCTTTCAGTAGCCCTTTCCTATGGAGTGAACCCAGCCTTGAACATGCTAAGCAGGTTTTCTATCACTGAGCCATATCCCAATCCCCTTTTTGTTTTGTTTTTTCAAGACAGGGTCTTTGCAGCGCAGTGTGGCACATGTCTATATCCAGCTGCAAAAGGCTGAGGCAGGAAAATCCCTGGAACCTATGACTAGCCTGGGCTCAAGAGATTCTCAGCTGCAGCCTCCTCAGTGGCTGGGGCTGTAGGTGTATGCCAGTCTGCCTGGCTAAATCCGTTTATTTTATTTTTTGCAGTGCTCAGAATCAAACCCAGGTTAAGAAAGTGCTCTACATCCCAGTCCCCAAGCCCTCTTTTGAAACTGTAGTTTGAGGCAGGAGTGAGGGTGCACAACTGTCATCCCAACATTCTGAGAGGCTGAGGAGGATCCCAAGTTCTACTCCAACGTAGGCAACTGAGTGACTGAGACCTTGTCTCAAAATAAAAAATGAAAAAGAGTGGCAGCACTGGGAAGGTAATTCAGTGCAAAGGCCCTGGAATAAATTCCCACCACCAAAACAAACAATGTAGTCCTTGCAACCAGATATATCCTACAATAGATGAGAAAACCGGTATTTTAGCAGAAAAAATAGTTTTTATAGCATTGTAGAAGTTCCATAATTTTTGACAATTAAAAAAATGAAGCCTCAAATTTTTCATGAATATGTCCTTTAGAGCTTGTTTTCCCCCTTTTTTTCTCCTCCTGTATTAACGGTAAACTGAACTAAGGTCCTTCACACTGAGGTACATTTCCCAGCCCTTTATTTTTTCACTTTGATACAGGGTCTTGCTAAATTGCTAAGTTGTCCATGCTGGGCTTAAACTTGTGGTCCTCCTGCCTCTGCCTCCTAGAGTTCTAGGATTTCAGGTATGTGTTAACACACCTGTTATAGTTTTTAAACCATAGTAATTTGTACTCACCAAAGCGAATTCATCTACATGAATTCTAGTTTTCTCTATTTCTCCACCTATGCATTTAGGAAGAATTGATGATTCTGCTCCTTTAGCAAATAAGAGCTTCTCACCTAAAAAGAAAAAATTAAGTTATCAAGCTCTTACTAGGTAAATAAAAGCTCATAAAAGTTGAGACTGGTTACCTGAAGATGCTTGAACAATTACACTCATTCTCCTACGATCTGAATCAAATTCCAGAACATGAAGAAGTTTGTACCTAAAGAAAATAAGAAACACAAAAAATCTTACTCTTTAGCATAGTAAGTGACTATTTGGAAAGAATCACTATAAAAAATAAGAACACTAATATCTTCATGTCATGGGTTATGAGTCATCAATAATAATACTGGGAAAAAAGAGTAACAACACTGGGCAGAAACAGGAACTGCCATTGAGTCTGCTCCAAATGCCACACACTTTACAGAGCTTACATCATCTAATCCCCCGTGTACGTCAAGGAAGCAGGCCTATTTAGACAGACGAGGACTACTAACATCAGAAACATTTGCCTGAAGTTAAACAAGATTGTGAACAGCTACGCAACAACTAGAATCCAGTTGTTCTGTTCCACGCTTTTCTCACTAAAAGGTGACCAAATTCTCTTTTCTGCCCTAATATCCCCAACGACAAACATACACACGAGCTAGTATCAGAGGTTCATCACAGCAAGGGATTCTGAACATGGGTGCACGCGTGTGTGTACGTGTGTGTGTGTGTGGTAGATTAGGGAGTTGATGCCTATCTCAAGAACTGAAAAAGTGTTTGTGTGGATGGGTGAGGTGTAGCCTGGACATCTTCCAGGTGAATCTTATACAATGATACACATATGGAATACTTTACATAACTCAAGGAAAAAGAGTGAGTTAAATGATATACGCTGATGATATGAGCCAGACGAGCTTCCACATGAAAGCAGCCAAAGGGCTTTGGACATGTCTCAATAGCTGAGAGCTCGCCTCTCATGCATCATGCCCCAGGTTCCACCTCTAGTCCACAAACCAAACCCAGAACCAAAACCAAAGAGAGTAATCAAAGAATGGGCCCCCCTGTAGGTCATATATAGTTTCTGCTACATATGCTTTGTTCTTTTTTTTTTTTTTAATTTTAAAAATAAAACATAGTTTATGGACTGTACAAAACCAGATTGGGGGAAGAAAAACAGATTTGAGGCAGATTTTCCTGTGGGCAACAGTTTACCGATTTTTATTCTGTACTCTATAGCTAATAAGAATATCACAATATATGAAAAAGATTACCGTTCTAGGTTTCCAAGTATTTTAATTTCCATAATTTCTTCAGAATTGCCCATAAATACAATGCCAATTCTAGGGATTAAATGAACAAGAGATTACAATTTTAAGGGATGACATTTATTTTTATTACAGATTTCACAGTAAGCAAATTTTTAGAGACCTTTAAAAACTTAAAATGAATTTACACTTAAAAACTCTACATGATGATTCTTTA
Organism: Dolichotis patagonum; assembly: GCA_004027295.1. NCBI lineage: Eukaryota > Metazoa > Chordata > Mammalia > Rodentia > Caviidae > Dolichotis > Dolichotis patagonum. The sequence goes on along the minus strand of PVJX010000267.1, from coordinate 196,774 downwards.
CTATTCTAATGTTAGCTTACAAAGTGTTTTCTGTGGCTTCAAAAATGAGACTGAACTACCTCGCGGCAGCTTCCACTAGAGCCTTCTCGTCTGGGGAAGATGCATAGTATTCCATCTGGGAGGACTCCAGGCTGGACTGCCAGGGACCATCACCGATGCTGTCGCTTTGAATATTGCTGATCTGCACAGTGTGGCAGAGACTAACTGCTTTGAAGAAGAGATCATGTCCTTTAATCTGCAGAGACAAAATATTTAAGACATAGAGTGCCGGGGATTTAGCTCAGTGGCATACGCAACTACCTGGCAAGTGCAGGGTCATGAGTTCAATCCCCAGTACCAAAAAAAAAAAAAAAAAAAAAAAAGAGAGAGAGAGAATATTTAAGATATAGGCTCCATCCCCAAATACCACATAAGAAACCAGATAGAGAGCCTTTTTAATTTCTTTAAATAATTATTAATCATAGGACCTCATCCACGTCAGGCAAGTGCTCTGACACTGAGGTACATCCCCGTCCTTTCATTTTGAGACAGGGTTCTGCTAAGTTTGCCAGGTTGGCTTCAAATGTGTGATCCTTCTGCCCCAGTCTCTTGGATAGCTGGGATTATACGCATGGACCCCTGTGCCTAGCTCACAGGCAGAACTGTAACTGCTAGAATGAAAGTGTCACAACCTGGATCACCTGAATAAAAGCTGGCTGTTTCTGACTTCAAAATGTGAAATGTCACACTGGCTCTGAACCCTTCAACATGCGTACACCTTTCTGGGAGGCACAGCCAAACTGCAAGGACAGCAGGATCCCCACTCCTCTGGTGGAAAAAGTGAGGTCTCAAAATAGTGTTAAATAACTTTAAGTACTTTTCTCATTAAAGTCTTTCGCACTTTAAGTTGGTTCCATTTAAATATCTGGTGAGCGAGGGAAAGCACACTGGAAGCGATGAGTAAAACTGGGCTGTGACTACAAATTCTTATGGTTTTATTTTGTAGTACTGAGTCAAATACACACATTTCACATATGTGGATTCCTTGTTCTAGTTGACATCTGTTAACCTTTCCGCTACCACCCATAATTACTGAAGAGAATTAATTCATGTAAAACCCTATTTATATGGCCCCAAAGCAAGGCCAGCAGATCGCTGTAGCTGCTGGTTTCAAACAGGAGCCTAAAGAGAATTCTTTCTGTGGTCTGTTAGGCATTTCAGAACTTTGGAAATGGAATGGTCAATTCATCAGAAAGAAATAGCAGGTGAGTATGGCGGACTTTAGGGGCCCTGCAGGGGAGAGACCTTGGTGCCTCGGGACCTGCACCGTGCAGTTGACTCGGGGTGCCGGGAAAACAAGGAGCTCCAACCCTCTCTGGGGGCAGCTGAGTGTGTGGCAGACTTTCGGGAGCCTGAAGGAGAGAGACCCTGGCGCATCGGGACCTGCACTGTGCGGTTGACTTGGGATGCCAGGAGAACAAGGAACTCTTCCTGTCTCTGGGGGGCAACTGTGATCCTGCCTGTGTGTGGGCTGAGAATCAGACATCTCATGTCGTCCTGTCCCCCATCCCGTGTCACCCCTCCACCTCCCTCCTGCCTAGCAAGTGGGAGCCAGTGAACTACACATCTTGTGAAAAGATTGACTATGTTATTCAGTATGAGCTCTCCATATGCAAAGACAAGGACAACCATTTGGAAGAAAACAAGAGACAATATGACAGATAGTGAAGATCTCTGGTTGTCTTGCTTTGAAATTTATGCTTTCTTATGTCCCATTCTGTTCTGTTTTGTTGTTTAATTTTACTCCCTTAAAAAAAAAAAAAACCTATTTATTCATTTAAAAACCACTTACCAGTTCAGTTTCGTTTTCAGGACTGGTTCTAAAAGAGGAACTGCTTGTAAGATGGGCTAAGTTGCTAAGGTGCGATAAACCACTAAGGTAAGATAAGCTTCCTTCTGAAGAGTCAGGAGTTGGTCCTTCAGGTACAAGTCTTCCGTTGATTTCTTGGTATTTTATGCCATTAACTGAACATTCTCGGAAGTGCATCTCATTTTCTGTCAGTGTTCCAGTTTTATCTGTAAAGACATAGTCCACCTAGAGAGACAGAAAACACAAAATAAACCTTTGTGTTCATATTTCTATGTTGAAAAACATGTCTCCTAAACTTTAGTTACAAAAAAAATACCAACGCTGAGATTCTTATAATCCAAGCATAAATAACAGAGATGCTAAGGAAACAAAATAAAGTAACACCAATATTTTAACTCTGCACATATTCTGAAGTTTGCAGCATCTATAGAGCTGATTGAGAAAGAGGCATAAGAACTTCATTTTTATCTCATGGTTAAACTGTTTTATAAATAGCAGGCTCAGGAATTATTAAAGTAAAGGTGGGGAGAATGCTTAACCTAGAAAGCAAAATGATTTCTGGGCCAGGAAATAAAGCACAGACCTGGGAATTGGAACATAAAACAATAGCAATGCAAGTTAGAGGTACGAAGCTGTCCAACATGCATAGAAGAAATTGAAACTGGGGGCAGGAAATAAGTACAGTTTTTAAAAATGTTTAAAAAAATGCATTTTAAAAGGTAGATAAGACAAATTCTTTTACTACTCTTGGAGATTAATTCCAAGAGTAATTTTACCCAAATTAATTCCAAGAGAAAATCTACCCAGGAGGAAGGTAGCCCTGTCCCATTCATGAAGAGAAGGATGCAACAGTAAGTCTGGGTACAAACAGGATTGCCAAAAAACAAAACAAAGCAAAACAAAACAAAACGAATGAACAGGATTGCCACAAGTGTTTGGTCTGCTGCAATGATAAATTTTTTCATATCTATATATTATATATATATATTTTCATATCTATATATTATATCATGTAGATTTCATATGTATTTCATATCTATCTATATCTATATCTATATCTATATCTATATCTATATCTATATCTATACCTGTATCTGTATCTATATATATTATATATAGATATGAAATACATATGAAATCTATACGATATCTTATGATATATATGAAATATGTATGTATTTTAAACATATAAATGTGCAATTTACCCCAGGAATATTAAGATTCAACATAAAAATCAGTAAATATAATCTACCATATAAATATAATGGTATCTGTCTTTTATTCTGTGAATAAAACCACTATCCCAATACAGGTAGAAAAAAACAAAACCCAATACTCTTCATGATAAAAACACTCAGTAAATTCGGGATAAAGGGGAACTACTTCAACCTAATAAAAGGGATCTACAAAAGCCCTACAGGTATCATATTGAATGTTTTCTTCCTAAGAGCAGAGAAATAAAACAGATTTATGTCACTGTCACTTTTATCAACATTGTACTGAAGGACCCAAGTGTGGTGGCACATATTGGTAATCCCACCACTCTGGGAGGCTGAGGCAGGAGCTCCATTTGCAAACGGCAGCCTCACTTTGGCACCTCATCGACTTGTTATGTAGTGGTATATACCAGTGTGAAGGCCCCAGGTTCAATTCCCAACACCACAAAAACAAACAAAATATACTGAAGGTTGTTAGGACAATTAGGGAAGAAAGAGAATTTATCCTGATTAAGAAGAAAAGGTAAAAGTATCCAAGTGTATATGAAATGACTCTGTATGAAAAAAAAAAAAAACCTAAAGAATTCACTAAAATATTTATTACAACTAGTAAGTTCAGGAAGGTATCAGGATAAAAGATTAACAAAGGAAAGGTAGACAAAATAGGAAAAAGCTGTTTGGCCAAGATAAAAAGATGAGTGAGCAACCACTTTAAGATCCATGATACAGGAATAGTAAAACATAAATACAACACCTGACATGGAAATTCTGCCGTGTAAAATAAAGAAACTCGGGAAAGTGGCACATGTCTGCAGCCCCAGCTACTCAGGAACTGAGGATCGAGGTCAGCGTGGGCAAGAAAGCGAGGCCTTGTCTCAAAAACGAAACAAACAGGACGAACACCAAAAATGAAAAAGGGACAGAAAAAGAAAACCTTAGATTTACTGATGTGTTTGGCTATATAGAAACGCTTGAGGTATGTGTCAAAGAGTTGTTTTGTGGTATAAGAAAGTAAACAAATGAAAACCAGAGCAGTTAAATCTAGGCCATGTATGTTGGGGAGCACGCATTATGAACTGAGTCTAGGGCCTGTCCTGAGCTTGTTCTTGTCCTGCCCTTGAGCAGACTGCAATGTCGGAACTCCCGTCCTTTTCTGGTCACAGCTGGAAGCCCAGGGCTAATGACTGCTGTGGAGCTCACAGGGCAAGAGGAAACCAGCGCCGGGCATAAGGCACCTGGGGGAACTGCAGCTTCCTCACTGCCCCTGGCTCATCTCGGACCTTGTTCTTGCCAGAACGCTCTGCTCTTCTTGCCTAGCCTGTAGTCATCATCACTGTTCCCGGAAACACCCACTGCCCTTCACCCACTGTCCTTGTCTTGGATGTAATGAATAAACACCAAGGTTCTGGGCACCTTGTGGCCTTATGTTTCCTCAAGAACAACTAGTCATCCCAGAACCCTGCTGCAACCCTCATTTTTGTCTCTTGCTCTTTCTTTCTTGCTGAGCACTATAACACTTTGCAGGAGACTGAGGACTCACTACAGGGGTCCCTGATAACTGGTGCTGTGGAAAGGGCACCAATATACATATATACACCTATGTGTTTATGTATATATGCATACATATCCAATATACATATAATATATATATATGAAAGGAAATATAGTAATATAGGGAACCCATAAAGAACTGGGAATATTAAAAGTCATAATAACATCAATAAATAAATGTTTACTAAATCCCAATTGTGACATAACAATACCAGAGGGCTTTGGAGAGGCAAAGTGGACATGTTACCTGGGTATGTGTGTGGGAAGGGCAATGTTGCTATGTCTGTGTGTTCTGTAACACAGAATGCCTAAAATCTTAAAATCAAGAAAGAATACCCCATGTAGAAATATATAGGTGAATAATGGAAGAAACAAGATTTTTAAATGAGAATAAAAATTAGGAGTGGAACAAACCAGAGCTGTTTTTGGTATAAACTTTGTATTAATTTGTTATATTAGCTTTTTATGTGCTTTTCTCTAAAAGAAAAAAAAAATCACAAAAATAGAATCTCAGGATCATTCTTACCTGTCCAAGTTCTTCATTCAGGTCGGAAGTATTAACTTGAGCTTTCTGATCTGATTCTTCATGATAGAGATCAAGATCCCAGCCAATAAAAAATGATCCAAGAAATTTCTGCATTTCAACTGTTACATATAATGAAATTGGAATGATGAAATTGTAGAGTACCAGAAAAGCAAGGAAATCAGAAATAAATCTCAGAATCTAGGAAAAAAAGAAATGATTATTTCGTAAAGGAAAATACAAGACAATCTCTTCAGTATTACTAAAGACAATGATCACTTTCATGCATAAACAGACCACAAAATACTGTGAGGTGCAATAGTGTTATGAATTGAAATTCATTTACTGAATTTATCTTCTTAGTACTATGTTTCCTGTTTACTCAGACTCTTGATCAATGTAGAAGGTTAAATTGAAATAATTTGTTAATTCTTCAGAAGAAGCTGAGGTCACCTAGCATGACTGAAACTACCTCTGGGAAAACTGTAACTACCCCTTTTGGAGTGCAACTGTGCATTCCATTACTCTTCAAAACCACAATGACAAAAAATGGGAGTTTAACTTTAAAACATTACAGCATAAACACTACACTACACTTGTTAGAAATTAAAACTATGATGTGCAAATGACATAGGAAACACCTCAATCAATGGCATGGGAAAAGCATATTCATCATGCTTTCTGCAAAAGCCTTTTGCAAAAGCACAGAGTTATGGGTGAGAATGATGCAGAGAATATAACCCTGTATTTATCTGTTTTGTGGTCTCAAGATCCACTTAAATCTTCCACTAGTATTTATATTTTAATCTACAGTAAAATTTGGAGAACAATCTTTAAAAACTGACAATAAGACTTCTTGAATTGGGCTGGGGATTTAGCTCAGTGGCTTAAGCGCCTGCCTGGCAAGCGTAAGGTCATGAGTTCGATCCCCAGTACCAAAAAAAAAAAAAAAAAAAAAAAAAAAAAAGACTTCTTGAATTATTCAGACAGAATTAAAAATAAATTCACCTTAATTCATTTATAAGATAGGAACAGAAAACTGAATCTGCAGTATTAAAGTAGAAAGCAAATATTGCTGGATTTAAATTTTCGTGATGTTTAGCTACTGCACAGGAAAGATGCCCTAAATTAGGAAAAGCATTCTGCTACAAACGAGCTGACTGCTCTCTGTTCGCAAGGTCATTCTGTCAGTGCGGACGGTTTTCTGAGATCACAGTGGTCCTTGCTATCAGAAGTCATGACCAAAGCATTAACTGTTTTACAGGAAAGTTACAAACACCATAAAATACCTTACTACTATTTCTCTGGTGTTCTGTTTTTTGGTTATACCAAGGTTCATCCCATTTTTCTTGAGCTTGCCATGTGTATTTCAAGATAGTACTGATGATGGCTTCAGAAATAAGTATTATTAGATAAATTATCAAAAATGTGTTCATTGACCTGAAGAAAAAGACAACATGAAACGTATCAATCTGTATTACTATAACTGTTTGCTTAGAAATTAATATTTGTGTTAAACATATTACAATACATAAAGAATTATTATAGGACTTAGTCTTCGTTTTCATGAAAAGATCATTCAATAGCATCCAATACATGCAGGTGTTACAGTAGACAATAGTTTTGCAACTTACGTTTGCTATAACTATTCTAAGACTTTCGTCTTGTATTTTCAGGGCCCATCTAATTTTAAGTGTAATGAATAAAAATAATGTGTAGGCTGGGGATTTAGCTTAGTAGCATGAGTGCCTGCCTGGCAAGCATGAGATTGTAAATTTGATCTCCAGTACCAAAAGAAAAAAAAATGTTGTACAGCATTAAAAGTTTACAGAATTTGTCATAACCATTATTTTACTTCATCTTTATAAAAACCTATAAAGAAGAAATTACTACATCATTTTACGTGATGAAGCCCAAGTCTAAAAGTAATTACATACTTTCTCCAAATCAGCAGAAATCCACTTCAGAGCCACTCCTCTTTGCTAGGCAAGCTTAATGTGACATATCTGATACTAGGGTTAAAACCATACATTCCTGATATAATCAAAGAAATGTTATCTCATTTTAAAGTTCAATATAAAATTGGGTGTGGTGGCACACACCCGTAATCCCGGCACTTGGGAGGCTGAGGCAGGATTGTTGCAAAGTAAAAACCAGCTGGGGTGGGTAGGTGGGTGGCTCCCTGGGGATTTGGCTCAGCTGCACAAGTGAGTTTGATCCCTGGTTCAATTAAAAAAAAAAAAAAAGCTGGGTGTGGTGTGGTGGGGCACGCCTGCAATCCCAGCACTGGGAAGGCTGAGGCAGGAGGATCATTCAAAATTCCAGACCAGCCTGGGCTACAAAGTGGGCCCAAGGCCTGCCTGAACTGCATAGCAAGACCCTGTCTCAAAAAGACAAAAAACACAAACAACCCCCCCAAAACTCAAAAAACCTCCAAAACCAAATGTAAATAAAATAACGAACCCTCAGGCATCCTCAGAAAAAACGCAGGTCACAGGCACTGTAAAGGCTTTCACTGATGGGAAATGCTTGTGTTCTAAGTTTTCTCTCTAGGCTTTCCATAATTTAGCTTTCTCTTAAGTATGCAAGTAGTTGAAATTCAGGTATCAATGCTATACTACAGTGAGAAGGGGCCCAGAACTGTTCTTTTGTTGGGTTATTACATATCAGGAACTATACTGGCACTTCATCTACAGTACTGTGCATTTTAAAATATGAAAACAAAGCTGGGTAAGGTGATGCATGCCTGTTATCCTAGCAATTGGGAGGCTGAGGCAGGAGGATCGTTACAAGTTTGAGACCAACCTGGGCTACAAAGTGAGCTCAAGGCCAGCCTGGATTGCATAGTGAGACCCTGTCTCAAAAATAAATAAATAAAATTCTGGTTCTACTGAATAAAACAACTGATTTAAGGTATCATAGCTAACAAGCAGTGAATGTCAACTTCAAATCTCCAAATTCTGACCTCTTTTTACTACCCTTGCTGGGTCTCCTTTCTCTCACACTGCCTAGTTTATCTGTGCCTTCTGTCTTTGCCTATGCTTGTCTCATCAAGATGGTGACCACCATCTTGCCCACATTATGTAACAAATTTTTTATTTGTTTAACTGAGTTTTAAATTAAACGTTTAACTCAAATGCCATCATCTTCCTGGAGTCTCTCTTAAGTTTATATTCAACTTTGCCTTGTTTAAATTAAAACTAGTGTCACAACCTGTAATTATTATCTAATTTTTCATTGTATGTTAGTTTTAACTTCCAAACTGACTGGGAACTCCAAAAGCAGATCAAAATTATAGCTTAGAAAACCTAGCATTACAACACACACACGAAATGTCAATACATACCTCTAGATTATGTTTTCTCAAGCAAAATTCCTTTGATAGTTTTAAAGTCTCTTTACAATTCACAGGTTAAGACTTTAGAATGGAAACAGTAACAGTAATATTATCCTGGCAAATTTTTTATGGCTATTAAATATGTATCAAATCTCCCCGATTCTCTCTACCCAATTTCTACTTAGTATTACCAATTTTCAATTTCATTTATCCTAATATGCTTAAAAATATAGACGATGGAGTGGGGAGTTAGTTCAGCGGCATAAGCGCGTGCCTGGTAAGCACGAGGTCACGAGGTTGTGAGTGCAATGCCTGGTACCAAAACAAAACAAAAAACAAAAAACAAATATAGACCATTTCATGAGTCTGTATGTCAGCCTTGTGCATGGCCCATGCTAAATCCTTTCTATTGTTCTAATATGTATGTGCTGCTGATGCAAACACATGTTCAATTTTAAAACATTTTTGACATGAAGAAACTTTGTATCACAAAAATTGAAATAAAAAATAAAACACTATAATAAAACATCATGTGCCCAGCACAGATGAACAGCTGTTAACATTTTATCATTTTTATTTCATCTATATTTTCTTCCATTTCAATTACCCATTTGATTTTTGCTTTTACTTGTTTTGAGACTGGGTGTCGCTGTGCAGGTCAGCCTCTCTGCGTGGCCCAGGCTGGCCTCATACTCCCAGCAAAGCTCCTCCCTCAGTTTCTCCAGTGCTCGGATTACTGACCTGTGTTACCACACCCAGCTCTTCATTCTTATTCTTTGTGGTTCTTTAATCTCATCACCTCATCAACTGCTTTAAATTTTTTTTTGTTCTGAAATAATTACAGGCTCACACAGAGTTGTAAAAACAGTAGAGTCCCATGTAGTCTTAGTCACTGATTTTCCTAATTAACAGATTACAGTGAATTAAACTATAGATTTTCATTATTCACAAGATCTATTCTCATTTGTACGTGCGTACGTCTACAGCTCTACACAGCTGAATCCTACACACAGATTACCCAACTCCAGGTATCCAGCTGAAGTGCTCCACAGCCCCGAGAACTCCACTGTGTGTGTCCCACCCCCAACCACAGGCCCATGGCCTATCTCTGTAGTTTCGTCATTTTGTGTCTGTTACACAACTGAACCCTGCAGCATTGAAAGCTTGACTGCTGTCACTTTGATGCTGGGTGTGGTGGCCCATGTCTGTAGCCCCAGCACTCAAAGAGGCTGATGCAGGAGGACTGCTGAGAGTTCAAGGCTATCCGGGCTACACAGTGAGTTTGAGGATGGCCCGCACAGCAAGACCCTGTCTCCAAAACAAAACAAGACAAAACAAGACAAAACAAATGAACCCCCAAACTACGGAATAACGCCTTTGAGCTCCATGGATTAGCAGCTCATTCTTTTATTTGCTGATTAGTGTTGTATTGTATAGATGTACAAGACTTTTTGTTTAACTGTTCACTCATTGGGCTGTTTCCAGGCTTTTGCTATAACAAAGTTTGAACACGAACATGAAATATCTGAGTGAGTTTTGGTGTCAGCATAAAATGTATTTATGCAGCTGGTGGTCACATGTTAAACACACATTTAGTTTGTTAAGAAACTGCCAAACTGGGCCGGGGATATAACTCAGTGGCACAGTGCCTGCCTGGCAAGTGCAAGGTCCTGAGTTGGATTCCCAGTCCCACCCCCCTCCCCGCCCCCGCCAAAAAAAGAAACAAAGAAAGAAACTGACAAACTGTACCTTCCAGAGTGGTTGTACCAGTTTTCACTCCCACCAACAATGTATGCGTCACCCAGTTTCTCCATCTCCGAGAACACACTTGATATTAACACCATTTTTTAATTTCAGCTGTTCTAATCGGTGTATTAATATATTACTATGGTTTCAATTTGACTTTTCCTAACAAGGAATATGGCTTTTTATAGGCTTATCTGCCACCTGTAACTTCATTTGAACACTTATTGCTCATTTCTAATTGGATTTTTGTACTTTTGCTTTGAAAGTGCCTTATTATTTCTAAATAATAAGGACTTGTGCTTTGCAAATATTTCCTCCCACTCTACACCTTGTCTTTCCATCCTTCTTTTACTGTTTTTCAAAAGTTTATAATTGGTGAAATTCAATTTATGATGTGTGGTCTTTGGTATCACAGTTAATAACTGCTCCTAAAAATGTTCTATTTTCTTCTAAAAGTGTTCTGTTTTACATTAAATTAAATTAATGAATTTATTCTGGTGCTAGGGATTGAGCCCAGGACCTCACACATGCTAAGCAGATGCCCTACCCCTGAGCTACACCTCTGGCACACACTGTACACTTAATCTATGAATCCATATGCTCTGTGCAGTATATAAGGTAATGGGTTTTTCTGGACTACAGATGTACAATTATGTTGGCACCATTAGTTTAAGATTCCCCTTCCTTCATATACTGCTTTTGTGCTACTTCTCAAAATTGTATCTCTGTGTTTGTGTGTGTTTATTTTGGGGATTGTCTATTTTCCCTACACTCACCAATAACAAATCATCTTGATTACTGGAGCTGTGCTGTCTGTCTTAACATCAGATACTGATTCTTCTCACTTCATCCTTCAATTTCAAAATTGTTAGCTATGTTAGTTCTTTTGTACTTCTATGTAAATTTCAGGATAAACTTGTCTATTTCTTCAAATATATTTTGCTAGAATTTTTTTTTCCCCTTTGGCAGTGCTGGGGACTGAACTCAGGTCCTGCACATTAGGCCACAATGCCCAAGCTGGGCTTGCAGTTGCATCTTCTTGCCTCGGTCTCCCAGAGGCAGGTTTCTAAGCCTACACCACCATGCCTGGTTCTAGCTAGAAGCTGGCTAAGAACTGTATTAAATTTTGGTTGATCCGAGAGAACTGACATTTTTATCACCCTGAGTCTTTCAGTCCATGAATATGTCATATTGTTCCACAGCACAGAGGTCTGTATTTTGTTAGATGTTAAGGGGTTTTGGGGGGTGGGACTATAAATGATCCTGTGTTTCTAATTTTGGCTTGTTTCACATTACTGTTTTAATGCATCCAGTGCAACAAATTTCTTTTTCAATACTGCTTTAGTCCACATTCCATAAATTTTAATATGCTGTATGTGGTGGCTTGATAACTAGTGGTCAACTTGCAACACCCAGTGAACTGTATATTCAGGTACCATCATATACTTTTTCATAAGCTCATATTTTCCTTATGAAGTGTCTAGGCCTTTTGCTCACTTGTTCTTTAAGCTATTTCTATTTTCATTATTGATTTGAAGATATTTTTAAAAAACATATGGCTATATATTCTGGATATCTATGATGACTTTGTTTTCCTTCTGCATTTAGCCGAAGTTCATTCATAATCCTCTGCTGTTTTGGACGGCATTATGGATATCGTTACTTGCTTGTATGTGGTATCTTTTTCCTTGACTGCTTACACTATCTTCTCTTTTTTTAATGGGCTTTAGTAGTCTAGTCATTATGTGCATTTTTTTCAGCATGGCATCTGTTGACCTTGGTAGTATAAGCTAATTTTTTCCTCACCCTCAATTTGTACAAATTTTCAATCATTTTTTCAAATATTTTTATCCTGTCTCTTTTTGGGGGAGAACCAATTACACCTACACTAGTTAGCCTATTGTCTCACATAACTCTGAAACTCATGTTTCTTCTACCTTTTCCCTCTGTGTTCTTCAAAGTAAGTAATTTCTATTCGTCTTTTTCCAGTTTGCAAAGTCTTATGCTTTCCTCAAATTCCAAGTTAAACCCACCTGCTGTGTTATATTTTAGCAGTTATATTCTCTCTCTCTCTGTCTCTCTCTGAAACAGGGCTTCCCCATGCAGTTCAGGCTGTCCTTCACCTCACTTTGTAGTCCAGACTGGCTTTGAGCTCACAGCAATCCTCCTGCCTCAGTTTCCTGAGTGCTGGGATTACAAGCATGCGCCACCTCGCCTGGCTTACCAACAATATTTTTCAACTCAAGAATTTACACAGATGTAGCGTAAGCGCCTGCCTGGCGGGCTGGGGATTTAGCTCAGTGGCTTAAGCGCCTGCCTGGCAAGCATGAGGTCATGAGTTTGATTCCTGGTACAAAAAAAAAAAAAAAAAAAAAAAAAAAAAAAAAAAAAAAAGCGCCTGCCTGGCAAGCACGAGGTCACAAGTTAGATCTCTGGTACCCCCCCACAAAAAAAGAATTTACACAGATGCTTTTTCATAGTTTCCATTTCCAAGTTTCTTGTATGTTCATTTATATTTTCCTTTAGGTCCTTGAACATACTTATAATATCTGCTTTAAAGTTATTTATCTACTAATTGTAAGATTTAGATCATTAAATACAGTAATGATTCTGTGTAAGTCAAAATAGACCAGTTTTCTTACTTTTCCACAGCTGATCTTTTCTGTGACTTGCTCTTGTAATTTAATGCCATCTTAGTTTCCATTCCAGTGTACACAGCAACACCTACAGAACAAAACAGAACCCTTTTACAATTCTCTGGCATGCTCACTGGAAATGAATGTACTCATTAGCATGCAAGCTTCTGAGAAAAAATACTACCTGACAGTTTACAAACAGGTACCTGAATGGAAGATACAACTACAACTGATGGAAGAAGAGATGGGAAAGAGAGAGACATCTCAGAGATGGGCCGAGCAGAGTTAACAAAGATGCAAATGCAAACACACTCTGCTACGTTGGTGCAATGGATCAGGGCCAGAGAGGGATCAGGGCCAAAGAGGGAATGCTGGAGTCGCCCTGGCATCATTCGATAAAACTAGAGAGATTAACAAGGAAGTCTATCAGAGTGACCTATATAAACACAAACAAAATGCTGTTTTTACAATGTCCATGTTGAAGGACTGGATGAATAAGAAGGATAATAATAATAGGATTGAAACTCAGAAATGAACAAAATCAGACAAAACCAGTATTAAAAAAACCCCTGCAGTTAGACTTTGGCTTGAATACTAGTTCTTATTAGTTTCACGTTTTTGTGTAAGTAATCCAAGTCTCAATCTCCCCATCTTTAAATGGGAAAAAACACATCAGAGAGCGGAGTCTGCATGAAGTCAGTGGCACTGAGGACATCTGCACTTTCATAGAACTTTTCTTACCATCTAACCAGAGAAGAAAACTCTAGTCCCACTGAACAACCTCTCCTACTTCCCACTACTCTCTAGCTCTTGGGAACAATTTACCTGTTTTACATCCATGAATCCAGCTCTTATGAGTATGTCAAGTAAATAGAATCATACAATACAGACCCTTTATGTCTGGCATCTTTTACATAACATTATTTTCAAGGTGGGTTCCTTTTAATGGCTGAGTAATACTCCATTAGAGATACCAATTTTGCTCATCTTTTTCATTTGTTGATAACCACTGGAACTATTTCCAACCTTTGACTATTATGTGTGCATAGTGCTGCTATGAACGTTCTGTGCAAGTTTTGTTTGAACACCTATTTTGAGTTCTCTGGGGTGTACATTTAGAATGAGATTGGTCATATACTAATACTATGCTTAACATACTGAAGAACTGCCACACCGATTTTTACAGCAGCTACATCATCTTATACTCTCATTAGCAGTATAAGAGGGTTCTAATGTTTATACATCCTTGCCAAGACTTGCTTATCATCTCCTTTTAAAAATATGCATTTCAGGGCCAGGGATTTAGCTCAGCAGCATAAGCACCTACCTGGCAAGCGTGAGGTCTTGATTTCCATCTTCAGTACCAGAAAGAAAGAAAGAAAGAAAGAAAGAAAGAAAGAAAGAAAGAAAGAAAGAAAGAAAGAAAGAATTTTTTTTTTTGCACCAGGAATTGAACTCAGGACCTTATACTTACCAGGCAGGTACTTATGCCTCTGAGCTATATCCCTGGCCCAAAAAATGCATTTATCAAGAGTATTTAACACTTTGAGATAAGATATAGTACAGGTATATGGAAAGAGAATAAGGAAGATCTCAAAGGCTGTGATTATTCTACTTATTTATATTTTGAGTTTTTTTATATAAAGGAACCTTGTGAGATTTAAGTGTGTGAGGCTGATATATATTTCACTTTACATTATGGTGTCAAGGTTACATGCATTTCCCTACAAATGACTCATTTTTTCCTTCTTTAAAGCAGAGCAGTACACCATTCTGTCTGCTACATCTTTAACCATTTGTCTGTTGATAAACATATAGGTTGCCTCCAGGATTTCGCTATTATGAATTGTGCTGCTACAAACATGGGTATGCATGCAAAATAAAAGACAGACAATAGGAAGCAGAGATAGATCTTTTCAAAATAAGAAGGGAGAGGAAAATGTGATGAAGAAAAAAATTGAGGTATGTTATATATCTGTACCAACTCTCTACAAGGAATGTAATCATTATATAACGCAAACACATACTAATAAAAAAATTAAAACTAAAAAAAAAAAAAAAAAAAAAAAAAGCTGAGTTAATGGTGGGCCAGGGTACAAAACATTGTTATGCTGGTTATTGTCAATGCCACAATTTGCCCACAGTAGATTCAGAACCTACTAAGTAGATTTAGTTCTCTAAGGCAAGAGAGCTATTTTCTCATTCTTTTGATACCACCAGTACATACTCCAATACTACCTAGTACAGAGTCAGAGATCAATGGTAATTTGTTCAATAAATGAATTAGTGGTTATCAATTCCATTTTGATTATTCTTACATGGAATTAATTCCACTTGGAAGGGGTTTAGTATGCATGGTGCTATATTACACTGGCTCTCATACACATTTCTAAAAGTACAGAATTCTATTTTTTTTTTTTTCTTTTCTTTTGAGACAGAGTCATGCTGGGTAGTTCAGGCTGGTCTTGAACTCACTATGTAGCCCAGGCTGGCCTTGAACTCAAGGTAAGCTTCCTGCCTCAGCCTCTTTAGTGTTGGAATTACAGTTGTATGCCACCATCTCTGGCTGAGAATTATTTTCTTAGTATCCAGTTGCACAAGTCACATCAAAGAAAATTAAAGAGCAAGACTCTAGTCTATTATTCCAGGGCTAATAACAAAAAATACAGTATTAAAACAATCTTTTTAAGAAAATTCTAAGAAATTACATAACATTTCATTAATAAATTATGCAATCAAAAGGCCATATATGCTGAGCTTTTAAAAGTATTTCATATGAGTCAGGCATGGTGGCACACACCTGTAATCCCAGCACTTGGGAGGCTGAGGTAGAAGGATCATTGAGTTAAGAGACCATCTGGGCTACAAATTAAGCTCAAGGCCAGCCTGAACTGCACAGTGAGACCTTGTCTCAAAAAGACAAAATCAATCAATCAATCATATAAAGCATCAATACAAAAGAATATTTAAAAAATTGTAAGTATGTACAAACCAAAAATTTCTTTGGTGTTTTTTAATCTGGCTCCACGAAGTAGAAGACTCTCTGGGCCCAGAGGCCTAAGAAGAAAAGAGAAATTAAAAAAAAAAGTGGATACCAAAAACTCAGTTTAACTAAAAAGGGCATCGTTAGTAGGAAGTACTTAAATTATAGGTAATACACTAGTTTCATATAAAACCAAAACCCTAGCTATTATAAAGTTGCCTAAGTCAACATGATGTTAGTTACCATAACACCACCTACTTTAGCATTTCAGACACTGTAAGGTTAGTGGCTCAGAAATAAAACAAGCATGGAAGTAAACTCACAAAGACACTTGCTTTAAATTTTTAAAACACAAAACATAACAAAATCAATTAAGCAGTGATTTAAGAAAGTTAAATAAAAGATGGAATTTTAAAAGTTAAGCAAAATTAATAAACAGCTTTGGAAACAGCTGAATTAAAATGCAATGTAAATATAAACTGTATGATTTGTATACAAATGCATGAGTTCTAACAATTAAAATTATGCTGGATTACAAAATATAATGTAGAAAATATATTAGTGTTTTTGTAGGCAAGATCACACAGTACAATTTGACTACTTGCATTGCATACTTCTTGGAGCACGCGTCTTCTTGCTGTCTGAATTTCTCTCCATAAAGGAGATATAAAATGACAAGGAATAACTAGAAAGGAAATTGTATCTTCTTAGTGACAGCAAAATCATTAAGAGTCTGTTATGGATAAATTAAAGTCTTTATGTTGTTGGAACTTCTCATGTTTTCCTAAAGATACATATATATTTAGTGAAGCAAACAGAATTTGAATCATTGATTTAAAAATACCTGCAAATCCAAACACTGAAAAAATGTGATGAGCCAAGGAGGGCCAAGTGTTTGGGAAATGGTTAACAAGAATAATTTTATTAGATATTTGGAACACACTTCACGGATATTCCAGAATCAATGTGGCAACTATTCAGGAGCTATAAAGTGACTCTTTTCCTCCCCATTGCTTCTAACAATGAAGAAGAATGCTTTGAGTTCACACTGGGATACAAGCTTTAGATTTTAATGGCAACTCATCAGTTCATTCCAGTTACTTCAATAAAGAACATGATGTAATTTTCTAGCCACTCTAGGAGTGGAAGTAACATAATTGCTGCTTTCCTTTACCAGCCACAGTATCTTAATGCAATTCAGATGATGTATTCACACATTTCTCACTACTCCACTATGGAAATAAAAATAAACCCTGTCACAGTTATTCAGCAGGGACTCTATACATAGCAAGATCTTGTTTATAGAGTTTATTGAATGTGCTCCTATGTTAATGTTCATTAAAATTTGAATCAGCACTGACACATGATAATTTTGGTGCCTTGTTGATTTCACTTTAAGAGGGTTCAACTTTTCTATAAACTAAACATGTCTCCCAATAAAAAGTGGCATGTCAAATTTGATTAGAAATTTAGGAATGATTCCAAGATTGATTCTAATTTAAGCCCTTTGGTCATGAATAACAATGTAATTTCATTCTATCAGCAAATCTTTTAACTGACCCCAAAAGCCTTTCATTAAGATGCCGAAAATTAACGTGAAAATTGGGGGGGGGGAAGATAACCAAATAAGCCAAAAATCAATCAAAATAAGTAACCGGTTCTGCAGTGGGTACTAAATGTTCCAGTTTGCACTGAATGATTCTGAAGACCGTGGCACTTGTACTTGCTATATGGTACATGAAATGTGTGGGGGGCAGTACTTGGCATTAAACTCAGAGTAAGCACACGCTCCACTGTGCATACAACCCCTCGTACTCTTGACTAAGTCCTATGGGTTTCACTGTGTAAGGATCCGAGTAAGAAGCAGCTATTATTATAAAAAAAAAAAAAAATCAAGAAAGAAAAGAAGCCCAAATCTTGCTAAATTATTCTGACATCATTTCATAGGCTATTTTATCTTTACTTGCTGGTGCTACAAATTACTAGCAGATAAAGGGCTAAATGTCTTAAAATTAATCTTATTCCACAATTTCAATCCCTCTCTCTAACAGTTCCCACTTAAGAGTAGGTAACACAAATTTATTCTTACCTTACAATTTCTTCCATTTGCTGAGTTATTATCATTCGTCCCATGAACCTATGTACCATATTATAAAAACATGATATTGTATTACTTATCAAGTCAATGAGCAGAACACAGTAGTGTAAAACTATTTCCATCCATGAAACATAAAATCAACCTTTGTAAATATGAATGGTCTGTCCAATAGTCATGCTATAAACTATAAAAATGAATAAGCAGTGTTTATGCTTTAAAATTTTAATATTCTTGCCATCTCTCTTTCAGCTATAAATGAGGTAATGAACGAAAAAGTGTTTTCAAAATGCCAACATGTTAATATATTACTACTTTAGTCACTGTAAGAACTTATAATTGCTACACAAGGATACATAAATGATTTAGCTAACAATGAAATGTCCACATTTTTATTATAATTTACTATAGTCTCCTGTGACCTAGGAGATCACTGGAACCAGTGATTACTCATTTAATTATTCAACAGATATTCATTAAGCAATTACTATGTATGAGTCTAGTGGTAGGGACAGAGTAGCAAGCCAAAACCCATCAGTGAGCTTTTGAACTTCTTTCCCCTTAGAGTCATAATTAAACTTCTGGTTGCTTGAAACGCAGTGTGACTGATCTGTTATCATTATGAATTTTTACAGGCTGGCCTTTTAGTTCTAATTGCTCCACTGCATAAAGTCAACTCTAGCATAAAGGCATCTTTTACTAGTGTAAGAAGTAAATTCTGAGTTGAACCAAGTCCTAGAAGAGATTCATGTTAATCTTTAAGAAAAGAAATATTCCCTTCCAAATGTCCTCCATTTTCCAGGTCTCCTCTTTCCAGGTCACAGGCCATCTGTCCCTTGGAGGCTGGCTTCACTATCCTTTCCTACCCTCTTATTTCTCTTTCCTTCAGCTCCCTGGGGAAAAGTATGGTTTTTATTCTATTTAACGGAATTTTATGTAGCCTTGGCTCCAGTCTAAATCAAGGTGGATTTAGATTCTAAGGACAAATTCAGCTGATGTCTCCCTGGACACCTTTCAGAGATGATAAGTGATAAGTATTTTTGTTTCCTTTAGCTAAATTCCAACAAGGCATCTGTTTCTTTTTATCTGCCCCATTACTCATAATTTTAAAGCACTTCTAGTCTTTGTTCAGGCCAGTTTCACACTGAATTCACCTGCGTTTTATCTATCTCTTTCTCTAAATCTGTATTATGAGTTTTTCAAAGTAGGAACAACTTTATTATTTCCTTTTCTGATTTAAAGACTACAGTCATATTCAAGAATGCACTTTTTTTTCTTTTTGGTACCGGGGATTGAACTCACGACTGCATGCTTGCAAGGCAGGCACTTATGTCCCTGAGCTAAATCCACCCTTGCCCATATTTTTAAACCTTCAGATAATATACAAAGACATAAAAAGGAAGTAATAACAGCTGGTATTTCAACCATTTAAATATAAATACCACTAGTATTTTGGGGTATGCTTTTTAGGTGCTTTTTGTACACACACACACACACACACATACACAGATCTTACAAACAAAAACAGGATCATATCATAAATATTGTTGGTAACAGTCTCCAAACTTAACATGCTCTACCAAAAACCTGTATCCACATTACTATTGTTAGTAGCCACACATAATAAGCATTTTTTTGTTTCTGTATAGTTCATTTATATCACTACTGATGGAAAGTTTAGAGTCCACCCCCTCAACTTATGAACAGGCTAAATAATATCTCGCCCTGTTTGTGTACACATCTTTCCACATTTTTTTTGTCTTTCCACATTTTTAAGATAATCCTAGGAATAGAATTTTATTATTTTGTTATAAAAATTCATAGCTGTGAAAGAGTTTAGTCAGTCTAAAATATAAAGGGATAGAAACACAAGAGGGAACTAAGGCAGAGAGACAGACAGAGACAGAGACAGAAGAGGGAAAGAGTGGAGGCCGCTCCTGAACAGAAGGCTCCTAGTGTTTATTCCTTTCAGCAGCTCACCAGAAATTACCTATTACCAAGTGTCTCTCTCCCCCTCTCTGGGTGGTAGCAGAGATTGAACACAGGGCTTTCACATGAAGCTACATCTCCAGCTCTTTCCTTTGCTTGCTTTCTTTTATTACTTTGAAACGGGGTCTCACTAAGTTGTTAAATTCCCAGGCTTGGATTGAACTTGTGACTCTCCTGCCCTAGCTTCCCAGAGTGCTGGACTACAGGTGTGCTTTACCACACTCAGCTATATTTTCTTTTGATAAGCTATTAAAAATTTTAAGAGGAATAGTATGTTTTTAAGAGGAATAATAAACATGCAATTGAGAAAGAAATCATAATGTTCCCAAGGGGAAAAAACCTAAAACACAAGAAAATGCTTTATCTTTATAATAAAAAAAAATACAAATTAAAAGTAGTTTAAAAATATGAAACTATTATCTATATAATTAGCAAAAAACCTACAACCTTTAATTTTAGTAAAATTTTGAAACAAGAAAAAAATAGCATAAACTGATACTTTCACCATGCAATAAAAACTAGGTCAGGTATGGTAATGCATGCTTCTCATTCCAGACACTTGGGAGGCTAAGGCAGGAGGGTCACAAGAGACTAGTCTAGATAACTTCACAAGTTCCTACCTAAAAATCAAAAATGCAGTTGTAGCTTAGTGGTAGAGCATCCAGAGTTTGATCCCAGTACTGAAAACAAACAAACAAAACTTAATAAAAAAAATAACCCAACCAACACAAACCAAACAGTAGCTCCCCTGTAACTGATGTACGCTAGGAGTCTTGGGCAGTATTCCAAGTATTCCTGAGCAGCTCAGTGACTCTGTAAACTTAGTCAAAATAGAAATACAAGTCCTGTCTCAAAACAGGACACAAGAAAATGCCTGAGGATGTAGTCCAGAGCAAAGGCCTGGATTTAATCTCCGATACTGTTAAAAAAAAGTTTTAAAAAATTTCCCCCACTTTCCAAGATAATTTAAAACCACAGCCCAAAGCTGGGTGTGGTGGCACACGTCTGTAATCCCAGCACTCTGGAGGCAGGAGGACTGCCATGAGTTCAAAGCCAGCCTGCGCTACATAGCAAGACCCTGTCTCAGAAACAAAAAACAAACAAACAAGCAAAATCCACTGACCAAAAGCATTACTAATATTTCACTTCATATTAATCTTATGCTTGTTTAGTTCTACATCATTTTTTCATTTGTAATACTTTTTATTTGCAGTGGCCTAAGACTAGGACATAATAGCAACATAGAAATCTTAACCTTACAGTTTACATGTTCCTAATGCATAGGATTCCAAATATTTTATTTAACTGAGAAATTCTATGCTATGCTATTCTATGCTATGTTTTACTTTGATAAAAAAGCAAGATTTTTATAACACTGGACAGGGAACTCCTCCGTTATACAGATATGGATGCAAAATGAACACATATAAAAGATTTGAAGATGCCAATGATTAAAGATAAGATTTCTGAACTATTTCAACCAACAGAGGGAGACATGTACAAAAAGCTGAAGGTGATTTTTTTCAATGTGCTTTTAATTTAGTCTACCAGTTACCGTTTAGAAATGAGCTTAGTTCTTCATGTCTTCAATAAAAAGCTGTTTCCATTCCATAGTCCACAATAATAGGGGGAATCACTGAATAATGACTCACAAATTTAGTAAGATATAATGGTAAAGAGTTTCTATGTTCCTTTAAATAGGATCTTTACAAATCTAATACACTAAAAAAATTATTTTTTTACTTTATGATTACTGTGATAGGTGATAAGATATAAATAGTTTCTGTCTTTAAGGAACTTAGGACTTCAAGATAATATTTATATTAAATTTTATTTTTTCACTTTATTATGTGTTATAGATGTGAACTCCTGAAAGCTATGTAAATCATACCTAAGGTTCTAAAAATAATTATTTCTATAAGATGGTGACTACAAAGACTTCATGAAGCTTAAAAAAAATCATTAGAATTATTCTACAAAAATAATCTAATCTCTATATACTGCTATAACTATGAAGTAAGCACACTAGTTTATAAAAAAATAGGTAATAGAAAAGTAGACATGGTTACAAACATAAGTCTGTCTGAAGGACTAAAAATACACTAAACATCACACCTACCTGTACAAGTCTGCTTCTGGCTGCTGGCATTCTATTACAGCTATAAGGCTGTCTAAATTGGCAACTGTCTGTAATACTGCTGTTTCTGGAACTGCCACATGTGTCTGGGAGAAAAAAGAAAAAGAAAAGAAAAAAGGATTTATATCCAAACGTGACCATTAGACATCAATTTCTACTTGAAATCTCTTTTACAGATCAAGTCCTGTCATACTGTACTTGAGATCACTCAGCTAGACAGCAAAACAGAACTCGGAGCACGAAACAAAGACCAAAGGGATTGCTGGCATTATTTGTCTACAGAGGCTATCTGCACAAAAGGAAATTAAGTCTATGTATATTCACTACTGCTCAAACTTTATTATAAACAATTTTATACAATAAAAGTGAACTTTTAGACTTGACTATAACTTGAAACAGAAAATTTCCACTTGTTCCTTAACTAAAAAAACTCATGAAAAATATTAAAAGGTATTTTTCTTAAAAACACTTTTCATTTCCAGCTTGAACTGACAAAATCGAGTGAAGCTACTCTTTAAAAAAATATATAACCAGGCATAGTGGTGCATGGCTCCAATCCCAGTCCTAGGAAGCTGAGGAAGGAGGACTGCTGTGAGTTCAAGACCAGCCTTAAGAAGGAAAGAAAGAGAGAAAGAGAGAGAGAGAAAGAAAAGAAAAGAAAAGAAAAGAAAAAGGGAAGGAACGAAAAAAACAAGACCAGCCTGGACTACAGAGTGAGTCCGGGCCAGTCTGAACTACCCAGCAAGACTCTATCTCAAAAAACAAAAAAAAAAGCTGGGCATGGTGATGCATGTCTGTAATCCCAGCACTTGGGAGGCTGAGGCAGAAGGGCTGCTGTGAGTTTGAGGCCAGCCTGCGTTAAAAAGTGAGTTCTAAACTACAGAGCAGGATCCTGTCTCAAAAAAAAAAAAACAAAAAAAACAAAAAAAACAACAACTTTGTAAAAATTTTGTAATTTTTAAATGTATTTATCAGGAAGTTTAAAAATTCGCCTTTACCAGGTCATACTTTATTTTTTTCAACCAAAGGAAAATATTATCACCCCACCTTCAGACATATACACAAACAAACCTTTAGGTTTGTTTCTCCATCCAAACTAGCAGTTGTAACGTGACATGAACCATCGGGCCGATCAGAGGAGAGGAGCACCAAGTCTGCAGGGAAGATTTCATCTTTGGCTATTCGAACAATGTCGCCCACCTGTGAAGAATTTAAGGGAAAAGTGAATATACAGACTGTAAAAGACAAAGACATTTTCAGTGGTTTCTACATAAGTGGCCTAAATTATTAATATTGCAGTGCTGGGTATCAAACCTGGGGTCTCAAGTATGCTATGTAAGTTTGAGCCATGCCTCCGGCTCTATTACAGTGGTTACAGTGCTAAAAAAAAAAAAAAAGATTTTTAACTAAAATATAATCAAGACTAGAATTAGGTGCCGTATCAAAATAGAATTTTCTCTTATTTACCAGATACATACCCGAATGTTTTTGGATCTAGTT
Source organism: Dolichotis patagonum (assembly GCA_004027295.1). Taxonomy (NCBI): domain Eukaryota; kingdom Metazoa; phylum Chordata; class Mammalia; order Rodentia; family Caviidae; genus Dolichotis; species Dolichotis patagonum. The sequence goes on along the minus strand of PVJX010000267.1, from coordinate 173,211 downwards.
TTTACAAGGCCACCACTTCGTACAACATAGACAGGAGCTCCATTTACTTCATTATCTGAATTATGTCGTAACCAGTCTTCATAACCCTGAAAATATCAAAACAAAAAAATCCTCTTCCAGTACATATTTTTATCAAATGAGAAAAGAAAGCAACAAGAACTCCCCCAAACAGTGTTCAGCAGAATATCCTGCTATTTTGATGTATGTGCTTCTAAGTATTTGACATTCATTCCCCTCTGAAGTCTTTATTTGCAGACAACATGATCTTTTACATAGAAGACTTAAAAAAATTCCACCAGGACTCCTAGAACTAATAAATAAATTCAGCAAGACAGGATACAAAATGAACATTCAAAACTCAATAGACTCCTTCCTGTACACCAATAATGAACCCACCAAGAAAGAAATTAGAAAAATAATATCATTCCCTATAGCATCAAGAAAAATTTAATACTTAGATCTAATGCAGTCCCATTCAAAATATCAACAGTATTCCTCACAGAACCAGAGGGGGGGAAAATCCTATAATTCATATGGAACCAGAAGACACCAAAATATCATGAACAATTCTGGGCAACAAAAGCAAGGCAAGAAGAATCACAACCATGATTTCAAGTTATATTATAAAGCTATAGTAGTAAAAGATAGCATGGTACTACCAAAAAAATAGACACGTGGATCAATGGAGCAGAATAAAGGGTGCAGAAACAACCCCAGGAGCATACAGCAATCTCATCTTTTTGACAGGGAAAACTGGCTATTCACACATAGAAGATTGAATCTAGAGCTATATCTCCCACCATGTACTAAACTAAAATCAAAATGAATCGAAGATTTAAATATGAAAACAGAAACAATTTGCTAGAAGATAAATGAGAACAGGCAAGGACTTTCTGAACAGAACTCCACTTGTACAAGAAATAACATTAAGAATCAACAAGTGGGATTATCTAAAACTATAAAAGCAAAAGAACTAACCAAACAATGTGAAGAGACAACCTATGGAATGGGAAAAATGTTTCCCATTAGTCAGAGGACTAACATCTAGAATGTGTGTGTGTGTGTGTACACATATGACTCCCCTCTTTAAACTTAGAGACCTAATGAAAAACGGGCAACTGCAAAGGCCAATAAGTACATGGAAAAATGTTCAGCATCACTGAGCATTAGAGAAATGCAAAGTAAAATTCCATTTTACTCCAGAAAGAATGGCTACCATCAATAAATCAAATAGCAAACATTGGTGAGGCTGTTGGGAATGAAACTAGCACAACACTATGGAAATCAGCATGGAAAGTCCAAAAAAAAAAGGAAAGAAAAAAAAGAAAATTCCATTTGACCTCACCTTTCCCTTTCTAGGTTATCTTTCCAAAAGAATTAAAGACATCAGTAATACACTGATACATGCAGGTACTCATGTTTACAGCAGCACAACTCATACTAGCTAAATCTTGGAATGGTCTGTATGTCCATCAACAGATAAATGGATAAAGAAAATGTGGTATTTATGCATAATGAAATACTAAATTGCCATAAAGAAGGATAAATTTGAGTCACTTGGAGGAAAAGATGCACCTTGAGATCATAATGTTAAGTGAAATAAGTCAGATGCAAAAGCTTAAATATTACATGCTTTCTCTTATACAAGAAACTCAAAGTATAAGTAAAGAGTAAATACAAGAAAGGTAACAGGAAAAAGAGAGAGAAATCTTTTTCAAATGGCAAGGAGGCCAGGAGATGGAGGGAGAAGATGGGAAAGAGGTGGGGAAATAAAAAGCATGAAGATGTGCGATGCACATAAACCAAGCCCCACCATGAATGTAACTATCATGTACCGAATACACGCACTAATGCACAGAAGCACTTTTCTCTCTTAAGTGTTCACTATATACTCGCGACCGCTTTTCACAGGACCTCTTTAGCAATTTCTCTATTTCTTCTGAAGCTGCCCTCTATAGCACCTTATGGACGTTTTCTTCACACCTGACTCTCACTAGATGCTTTCTTCCTGTCCTGTCATTGAAATGGTAAAAGTATGCTGGTAATTCCTAAATTTGGGTCTAATTTATCTCCCTTCTAGATTCCAAACTTGAATATCTAACTGATTATTAACATCTTCGTTGTGATATCTCATAAATACCTTAAATGGATTCAAAACTAAATTTAGGATTTTAGTCCCAAATTTTTGCGTTTCTCATGTTCCCCATCTTGACTATGACATCTCTATCTATGGAGCTGCTCATGCCAGAAATCTGTGGAACCATTCTTGATTCATACCTTTTCTTTCTTTTTTTTTTTTTGGTACCAGAGATTGAACTCACAACTTTGAGCTTACCAGGCAAGTGTGTGAGCCGCTGAGCTAAATCCCCAGCCCACACACAGTATTCAATCACTAAATTAAATTATACTGCTTTTATAAACAAATGATTTTCAGTCATACAAATTCACATAGCATGATTATAATAAAAAAAGAACAACTTTTAAGCTTAGGTCAACTTCTTTCACTTTCTTAAACAATATTCTCAAGAATTAATTATAATTACAGGTTAAACATCCTTAATCTGAAAATTTGAAACCTGAAATACTCCAAATTCCAAAACTTTTTGAGAAATGATATATGATTCCACAGTTGAAAATTCTGCCCCTGATCTGATATGTGAACAATTTTATAAATAAAACTATTAAAAATGCTGGATAAACTTGTCTTCAGTCTAAGTATATTGCATATATAAAACATAAATTTTATGTTTAGACTTGGGTTGCATCTCCAAGATACCTTATTACATATATATGTGCGAACATTTCAAAATCTGAAAAAAATCTGAAATTTGAAACACTTCTGGTCGTAAGCATTTCAAACAAAGGACACTCAATCTTAGTATTAAGAAATATATAGCTGCATATATAGGCTATTCATCACCAAAAAATGAAACAGATACAAGCATATCACAAAGAATCCTCTGATGCTGAGGAGTGGAGTTGTAGTTTATGTGCAGTGATCCCCCAAACCTCAAGAGCACATATCCCTCCTCCCTTGATGGCTTGCTGCTTCCTACCTGCCACACCCCTCTGCTATGCTGCCCTGCCTTGGAGCCAGCTGCCTACAGACAAACCTCGTGAGCTGTGAGCCAAATAACCCTTTCCTCCTTTAAACTGCGGGTGCCAGGTGCTATGTCTCAGCAACAAAAAAGCAACTGAGTGGAGATTTTTTTTGAAATTCAAAAAAAAAGACTTTTTGTCTAAGGAAAATTTAAGGACATGGTGGTACAGCACAAATACAAATAATAAAATAATATCTAAGACATATTAAGTGATAAAAAGTAAGGGACAAAATACTCTAACATATTTATTTATTTATTTATTTATTTTCCCCCCTTTTTTTCTTTTTGAGACAGAGCACTACACAGTTCACGCTGGCCTTGAATTTGCAGTAATCCTCAGGTGTGAGCCATCATGTCTGGCCTAAGTTACATTCTATACTAGCATTTTTGAAAAAATATACTTATCTACGTGAACACCTTAAATATGCATCTGGGTTAATTTATAAACAATTATTTCTTCAGGGGAGAATTAGCACATTTGAAGTTAGGAGCATAAGGGTTTTACTACATGTTATTTTTGCACTGTATGAAAAAAAATCTCAAATTTGAAACACTTCTGGTCCTAAGCATGTCAAACAAAGGATACTCAACCTTAGTATTAAAAAACATATAGCTGCATATATAGGCTGTTTACCACTAAAAAAATGAACAGATCTTTTTTGTTAAAAAAATGTGGGGCTGGGGATACAGCTCCCAGTACAGCGCCTGCCTGGCAAGTGCAAGGTTCCAAGTTTGATTCCCAAGACCAAAAAAAAAAAAAAACCCAAAACCCCAAAACCAACATATACTTATTATTTTTAAAATATTGAAATACTATAAACCATAAAGCAAAAAAATTTTTTTTTTAGTACTGGCGATCGAACTCACGACCGCGTGCTTGCAAAGCAAGCGCTTATGCCACTGAGCTAAATCCCCAGCCCCATAAAGCAAAATATTAAATAAAGGTCATCTTTTTCAGAGGAAAACCTTTATGAAAGAACTCTTAAAATACTTACGTTATAAAGGCCCCACTTGAGCTTCAATATGTCAGTTTCAGAAAAATTTAAGAGTCAAAACAACCTTTTGGAAACTGTCAAAAAGTACAGTTCCTTTTACAGTCTGATGATATCAACAGTAGGACAGTAATAATAAAATACCTTTTGAAAGTTATAAATTCTAGGGACTGAGAGTTTAGCTCAGTGGCACAAATACCTGTCTGACAAGCACAAGGTCATGAGTTCGATCCCCAGTACCAAAACCAAAACAAACAAAAACAAAAAACCTCCAGGTATGTGTGTTTGTGTGTATATATATATTCTAATGCACTATACATATTACTGCAAGATTCATCTTCCCCAAACACTGCTTTCCCTATCTTGCTCAAATCCTCTTCAATGATTCAATGCTTAGAGAACAGAACCTTCTAGCTCCCTTAATTTAGTAACAACTCACATTTCTAGAATTATCTCAGTATTTTCCTAGATAGGCTCAAACATCAGTCAGTCTTACAATCTACCCAAAACACAGGTCTTTACCTGTTGGTGAATTTGGGCTTTTGCTCAAGTTGTTTGCTTTTGTCCTCTGCTCTTCATCAACTGTCGCTCTACCCATACTGCACACACGTCTTAATAATGACCCCACCAGGCCCTCCCCAGTCATCCAGGTGAAGTGCTCCACTCAGTCTCTCAACAGTTACAGCTCACTGGATCTTACTACTGCAGCATAGAGTTACTTTTTAATGTGGGCCTTACCTGCTAATTTATACATTTTAAGCTCACAGAGGGCAAAGACTTCTTATTTATCACGGTACTATATTTTCCATTACAAAACATGACTTTCAAATACAATTGGGAAAAGTTAACAATAATTGATAATACAGCCTTTCCTATTTTGGTTAAACTAGGAAGGACAAAAGGCAGACTAAAAGAGGAAATAAAGGAAGGAAGACACATAGCAATTCTCATTTTCATGGTTTTTCTAAAATTTGTTCTATTGATCTATAATGATACACCTACAAATATGAACAATATGTTGAAGCATTTTGCGTTTTTTAAATGAGTAAGACTGGGGCTGGGATGTAGCTCAGCAGCATAGCTGCCTGTCTGGCAAGTGTAAGGTCATGAGTTTAATCTCTAGTACCAATAAATAAATAAGACAGACTTAGGAACAGTTGCTGCACAAGAGAAAATGATGAACGTGAAATTCTGTTTTGAGAAAGGGAGAAAATCCTTACAGATCAAATATACTTTTTGAAAATTCTATCACCATTTATATTTTTCCTTTTCTCTGAGCTACCAGGAACCTCTCATTTCAACTCAGTACTTAGCTGCAAAAGGTTTGCAGCTAAGGTTTGAGGTATAATCTTTCTGGTTCACACCTTGAGAGTTTATGCATTTTTACTTACCCCATTTTTAAAGACGGCAGGTTGTCAATTATTATTAAAATTCTTATTTTTCAGATATGTACTCACTATTAATTTTTTCAGTTCAGTTAATGGTATGATATTCTAATTAAATGCAGTTCATATTTGGGGAATATATACTGGAAAATAACGGCAAGAAGTATTTTGCTTTAAAAATGTTCAGTAAGTTCATTCACTCACATTCATTTATTCAGCAAATAATTTTATTGAAGCCCCTATATGTGTATGGCCTTGTTCTGGCTCTTTGACATAATTATATAAAACAAAGTCTCTGCCCTCACAGAGCATAAAACTTATTTCAACAAAAATGACAGGTACACTAATTATTCACTACAACATGAGGTCACGACTAAAGAAAAGGATTAGAGGTAATGGGAGAATAGCACAGGGGTCGCAAAAAGCCAAGTTTAAGAATCCAAGTAAAATGAGGGACTGGGCTGTGTATCACATATCTGGTGGAAAACCTTTTCAGGAAGACAGTGCATCAAGTGATTCGGGTATGAGTTACAAGCATGCCCACGGTGTTCAAGGGCAGTGGCAGGAACATGGCTGGAGAACAGGAAGTAAGGGGACAAATGTAAATGCAGGAAACAGAAACTGCACTGTTTATGTCTTCGTCAATCACTAAGGAGTGGTGTTTTGACAGTTTGGTAAGAAACCACTGAAGAGTTTTAAATGGGAGAGTAGCATGATCTAATTCTAAGAGATCAACCTCATTGCAGTATGCAATCAACAGGAGGGCAGGAGCAGGACAGAGGGATCATCACAAGAAGGTAACCGTCCAGGCAAGGGTAATGGCTGGTGACTTAGGCTAATGGGGTTGATCTTGTAGGTAGAGATAAAAGCACTCAAAAGATGAGGCAGAAACATGGTAGTGCCATTAATAAACTGGAGAATAATTGAGAGTAGTACAGCTTTAACTGGATAAACAGCATTTGAGATTCTTTTGAGGTGTACAGGTAGAAATTGTATGCAAAGATTTGTGTATGTGTGTGTGGAGTTTAAAGAATAGTTTCAGGACAGAAACCATCAGTGTACAGATTTAAAAATCAAGGTACAGATTTTAATAACCACAATGTATAGATACTACTTTAAACCACCAGACTAGATCAAATCACCTAGGAAGGACACATATACAGAAAAGAGGTCCAAGGGACAAATACATGTTACTCTGATGAATTAAATGACATCTGCAAAGCCAAGTTAGTAATTCAGTGAGTACTGTAGTATAATATTTTGAAAGAATATTATACACTAAAAGATTAATGTAATTTTTTATGATTGCTTTAATCAAATGAACAGACTTTATATACAACGGACCTGTATGTATTAAGGAAAGTTTTGCATGGAAATGAAGCATCAATTACATCTCCATTTCCCAACTACCTTAGACAACTTGTCTCCTCAAAATGGCTATTTCATTTTAAAAAAATTTCTATCAGTACGTGTGTGCAGTACATGTTTACAATCGTCGTGTGGAGTTGGTGTATGTACATAACACATCCTAATTTCTTTTTCCTCCCTTTTTCCCTCCATCTCTTGATTGCCTTACCATTTGAGAAAGATACAGGATCTATCTTTCAATATCTATTTCCTAGATCTATCTCCCTATATCTATCTTTCACTTTGTTTTTTATAACTTGGGTTTATTATTAATCTATAGGCTCCCCTCATTCTATGTGCTAAAGAATATATTTCATCCCAGAAATTAAAGAATCTTGTCAATTTTATTTCCATGTCAACCTATATATACCCTATCCCTACATCTTATAAGATGAAAATTTATCACATAAATGTATCTTTTTGGAATTGTACTTTCTTTTAAATATCACCAAACCCCACAATATTGATTACAATAATGTTTCACATGTAAATTATCTTGTACATATAATTCTTATTTTTAGGTACTTCCTTGCTGTGTGAAGGTAATAAATATTTTAAAAGCAGTAATCAATCGTTCATGAGTCATCAGATACCTGAAATAGTGGCTAACTTAGTTTAATTTTATTATGCATCAAATAAATTTGCTGTCTTCTTATGAAAATTATTTTTACAATACACATTACATTGGAGTGAAAATATTTAACAATTTTCTCAATGAATGGGGGAAAACAACAATAACAGGAAGTATTTCATACCTGCTTTATGGCGGTTACTGTTATCACAAAGAATAATGGAAGTCCACTGGTAATTGGACTGGTAGGTGTATCAATCATAAGCTAGATTTAAAAAAATGCAGAGTATTATATTTTCATACTGTATATGTCATGCTGTTAATATTTAAAATGTCATACTATTATGCAGGGAGTATACCTGAGTTCACAATTTTACTTTGTTGACTATATCTCGGATTGGAAGAATATTTAAATTTATTGGGCATCAAAAAAAAAAAAATTTATTGGGCATCTACATATATGCCAGAGTGGTCGGTCAGCCTGCTTTCTCAACACACTGGGTGCTTAATTTCCACCTTAGTATTTCCAAAGAGTCGAGATGCAGCTGCTCAATTCTCATTTCACATTTCTTTGCACATCCTGAAAAAATGCTAAACACTTTGTCGGCAATTTTTACCCTAGGATTCAGAATAAACCTAACATTGGGGAGAAAGAACTAGGAATAGGAATATAAAAAGGTTTTTTTTTTCCTCCAAGTGATTTTGTTCCACCAGAGGCAGGGGAAGATAGCTAGGAAAATGATGCTATAATTTAAATGTAAATCATACAACTGAAGTTTGAGTAAACTGCCAGAGAAGTATATGGAGTAATTACACGCAGTTAGCTAGAACACAGATCTGATGATTTATTAATGTGCTTTCACTTTGGATAGGCCAGTTGAATTTATTCTGTTCCATAGACATGTGAATTCCTGATCACAGTGAGCATTTTCACAAACGCATGCATACTCTGTGGGTGTGGTTGGTATAATTTCTCACTTTTCCAAGAAACCAAGCAGCTGCTCCACAGACATAAAATCAGAAGTTCCTTCAGTTCATGACAGAAAGGAAATTTTCAAAAAAAGTGGATGTTTTCTCAAGCTTTAAAATGATTACCTGTGGGGCCAGGGATATAGCTCAGGGGCCCAATGCCTATCTGGTAAGTGTAAGGTCCTGAGTTCAACTCCCAGCGTGCCCCCCCACACCAAAAAAAAAAAAAGGAAAGAAAGAAAAAGAAAAAAAATGGTTACTTGACTATTTCCTCTTTGAAATCCCTGGTTCTACTGAGAGAAAGGTTCAGAGCTTATACAAAAATTTAATGTCATACTGAAAGAAATATCTAAGGTTTTTCAGAAAAGAATTACCTCCTTAAAGGAAAATACTTGCTATTTTTACATCTTGACTTACAGTAAATTCCATGGGCTTTTCTCTTGATAACTTGACACATTAAAAAAAGCACAATGTGAAAGGCTGTCAGAGCCCATGAACATGGATTCAAGCTAAGGAAAGAATCGCCAATGTAAGAATCTATATTCACTGGGGTGCTTAAAAATTAGAACTATTTTTAAAATTCTAGATTAAAGCAAAATTTACTGATTTGTTTGTTTGAGATGAGTCTTGCTATGTTGCTCAAGCTGCTTCAAACTCAAGTAACCCTCCTGCCTCACCTTCCTCCAAGTAGCTGGTACTAAAGGTACATGACACTGATCTAGATAAAATAAAATTGAGATTAAAAAAAGAAATGTTTTACACAAATGTTCCCATATAAAACAGAACTTAAATTTTAAAAAGTACTTTGTCCATAAGCAGGCTTGCTAACAACATTCATTGTATGTTAAAAGCCAAAATAGTTATGTTCTGAGAAAGCATCTGAAAAATGATTGGCTTAGATTATAATTATCAGCACCATAGTACACAAGTAATAAAACAAAATACAACTGATCTTAAAATTCATAGGTTATACTTTAGAAATCTAGATATGATTTAGGTTATTTGTTCACTGAATATAATAGGAAAGCTCTGTAGAAAAAGAATGGTCCCGTGGTAAAATGATTAAGAACCAATGTAATCTTTCTCTGTTTTAAGACATATTTTTAGAAACCACATTTACAAACAATGACCAGATGATAAAGCTTACCTGAACCAAAAATATAATAAGAAAATAAAAGTTTGCCACTCTTCTGAATTGTTCAAATAAATTTTTTGGAACAAAATTCCACACAGTATACTAAAAAATAAAAGAAAAAGAGATTAATAAATTAATATTTTCAAACAGCACATAACACATAGATGTAATCATAAGAAAAGTAAAATCAGATTACAGTCCTTAAAGTCTTGTAATTTTTTTTTTCTTTTTCTTTTTCCTTAGTTTCTTCCTGGGTTGTGAGAATCCCTTTCCTTCCGTCTGGTCTTCTCCATGGTGTTAAATTCTAGCGTCTAAACTGTTTCTCTCAGAGAGAGAGGTTCTTTAATCTTGTTACTTATCTATCTGCCATCTCGCTGCCCTCTCCCATGTAACTGTTGATGCTTCAGAAGTTATTTGGTTTTCAGAGTTTAGGACTTTTATTCTACTTTCTTTTTTTCCTTTACTGTTTTGTATAATTTTAAAAAATGAACCTACCAATTTTGCTACTGAACTGCTGACTTACAAATTACAGGAGGCAGGTCTGTAATAACCTTGTAATAATTTACTTTGGACTTTGCCTACATAAAACTAAAACTTAATGGTAAAGATGAGTAAGAGCTAATAATAAAAAACACTGACATTAGATAACATGTTTTAAAAATTTTATTTAGTTCAAGGTCAGAAAGAGAAAATGGTCTATTATTCAACTGTTCTTTCTTTAGTATGGACCATGGGAAAATAACCTGAACTGCTGAAGAAATAAGAAGGCTTTAGATTAGTGATCCCTGGGACAACCGCAAGGCATATAAAACTGTTGCAATGTCAGTTTTAAAAGGTAAGATGGCACAGTGGTCAAAAGGACAGATGGTTGAGATCAAACTACTATAAACTCAAATCCTAATTATAATAGTCATTAAATAACATAGGGTGCAATCTCTCTGCACCCTATTCTGTTTCTCTATAAATGAGGACAGTAATAACCATACCTTATGGGGTTTCTGCAAAGATTAAACAAGCTCATATATTTATGAAGTGCTTAGGATATAACCTGGCTCACACTAATTGCTACATAAGCACTTGTTACATCATCAATCACTTCATAAGCCTATAATGCTATATCACAGGAGCAGAGTAATATACTACACATTTTATTTGTACCATTACAACAGTATTTTACATATGAAATAGGGAAACAGTTTGTAGAACTTTTACTTTATTCTATGTATATTCTCTCAATAGAATGTATGATCCCTGAAGCTAGGAACATCATTTTATGTAGTTTCACCTGTATACTTATATTAGTACTTGGCACATACATGTAACTAGATCAAAAATTTTGCAGAATTGATGATTGAATACATCAAAGTGATTGAAATGTACTTTTTCTGAGAAACATTCTGATAAAATTAATGATTACTGCTCAATTTAAGATTTCATCGTTTTGTTTTGTTTTTTGATGCAGGGTCTCTCATGTAGTTTAGGCCAGCCCTCAACTCACTATGTAGACCAGACTAGCTTCAAATTTGTGGTGATCCTCTTGCCTCAGTCTCCCACGTGCTGGGACTGCAGGCGTGTACAACCATGCCCGGCCCCAATTTAGTTTTTTTTTTTTTTTTTTTTTTTTGGTACCGGGGGATCAAACTGCTGACCTCCGACTTGCCAGGCAGGCACTTATAGTTTAAAATTTTTAAATAAACAGTTTAAACAAATCTTTGGTGCAATATAAAGTGGTGTTATGGCTTATATCTAGATGTCCCCCCAAAACCTCACGAGGTCGCAGGGAGGGTTTTTTGGATGTGGCTGGATCTAGGATGGGTGATGCTGGGATCAAGGGTGTGATGAGGGCCAGAGATTTAGTTCAGTGGGTCACTTGTCTGGTAAGCACAAGGTCTTGAGTTTGATCCCTGGTACAAACAAAGGGTGGGGGGCTGTGATGCGAGAAAGGCACGATGTGATGAGGATTAAACCTGCCCCACCCGGAGTGAGTCTACCTGCCGTGAGGGCGGGCGGCCTGGATGGGGTGTACAGGATAGAAAGAGGGCTGCCGGGGCTTGCCTTGCTGCCTTCTGTGATGCCTCTGCCTCGCTATCTTGCCCTAGAACCAGCCAACTATGAACTGAGACCTCTACAAACTATGAGCCAAAATAAACCTTTCCTCCTTTAACTCAAGGTTGCATAGTTTGTCTCTGTGGAAAAAGTAACTAAAACAGATTGTCCTGATTTCTGGGTTTTTGTATAACAAATTTACACCTAAATCAGACATTTGAAGCCTAGAAATATACATATAAACAATTTTATAAATAGAGTTAGGCTCCTAGAAGAGTTACTAAAGCTTAATCAGGGGTATATAAAGAGTACAACATCTGGACTGGGGATTTAGCTCAGTGGCATAAGCGCCTGCAAGCACATGGTCAATCCCTGGCACCAAAAAAAAAAAGAGTACAACATCTAACAATCTTTCTTTTTTAGGTGCAATTTTATGTCCAGTTTAATATGGGACATATGAAAACTATTTTCCCTCAATAGTGGCAATGTTCAGCGTTCAAGAAAGATGACAGGTAAATACTTTCTGAAGGAATCAAAAGAAGTTACTATTCAATGTGTACATGAATTGGGACTTTTGGGTTAAGTTATCCCTAGTTGATTTTTTTTTTTTTTTTTTTTGGTACCAGGAATTGAACGCAGGACCTTGCACTTGCCAGGCAGGTGTTGCACCACTAAAGTAGATCCCTGGCCCTTCTAGCTCATCTTAACTAAAATACTAGGTAGTTGTTCCTATCAGGACCAGAAATCTCCATGTAAGTTCCTCAGTCACCAAATCAAAGGCACAAAACCTTATTAGAAGGCCAGGCATGGTAGCATACACCTGTCACCCCAGCTCAGGGGCTGAGGCAAAAGGACAGAAGCCAGCCCAGGCTACAAAGTGCCAGCCTGACAAAATGACAAAAAACAAAACAAAACAAAACACCTTGTTAGAATTAAGTTGGCAATGTGTTAAATTTATGCCAACCTACCTCAATCATAACAGTCTTCTAGAATCTTATGAAGGACAACTCCATAAACTGGCAGTAAGGTCATTATTTTCAGGGCATTTTCTCTGGTTAGTAATTACAAATAAAACTGTAGGATAAATAAAAATTTCAGGACTGGGGATGTGGCTCAGTGGCAGAGTTCTTGCCTTGCATGCACAGGGCCCTTGGTTCGATTCCCAGCAACCCCCTCCTGAAATTTTACATGCAAGCTACCTTACAAATGGTAAGAACTGTTATTTCCATGTTTTCTGAAATATAAACGTATTAGCAGATTGAATGAGTCTAATTTTTGTGTTCACTCTACTACACAGAAAGGACTCTGATTACTGTAATATTAAACAATGTAATAATAGTGGCTAATACAAATGAGTTAGCATAACTATTTTACTGTTATGACTTTATAATGGCCTTTTTTTCCCTATGGCCTTACATTGGTAAGAGAACTAATATATGGCCAAAAAACCTTTACAAAAACATTTTGCGAAGAAGTTTAAATTTAAGATAGTTACTGTAGTCAATACATCTATGATATATAAATTATACATTGGAGAAACAACAAATTATTAAAAAGAGAAGACTAAAGGAAAAACAACTATATTCAAAGATGAAATAAATGATGGAACACAGAATAATTCAAAGGAAAAGCAGCAAGACAGAAAAATTTAATGAAGGAAATCATATTTAAAAGAGAAACATTCAACAGGCTGGTACACAAACATCAGTAAGGGAGAATATTTCTGGAAGACATGACAATATGAGCAAAAGGGACAGTGGAAGGAGTTCATTGTAGCTCTGTGGGACAGATGATATCACAGTCAGGGAAGAGTTTAAGGAAATGACGGGAGCAAACAAATAGTAAATATAACAGAGATGGTCTTCATATATACTTAGGAAAAAAGTAAATCTATAAATAGCTACATTCTTCAAATTATGTTTGAAGATATGACTTCTACCTTTCTACAAAAACAAATCTAAAATCTATACGAAATTGCTGGGTGTGCTGGCGCATACCTGTGATCCCAGCACTTGTGAGGCTGAGGCAGGATAATAAACATGCATTTGAGGCCACCCTAGCTAGGCTACGCAGTGAGTTTAAAGCCAGCCTGACCCTGTCTCAAAAAACCAAAAGTAAATAAATAAATAAAAATAAAATCGCCACAAAATTTTACTTTATAAAAATTAACTTCCAATATGAAACTGAGCAAAGCAACATGTTAGGAAAGTTCAACAAGAACTTGTGAAAGAATAATAATCAAGTTCAGAAGTAGGTTAAAAAAGCAATAATGATGTAATAAGATAATGAGAGAGAGAGAGAGAGAGAGAGAGAGAGAGAGAGAGACCTTATTTATGCCAAAAAATTTTAAAGACAATATTTTAAAACACATACATTTTTGAAACCATGATCAAAAATATTAAACTTAATACTGTTGCACATGAACACAGCCATATCAAAGTATTTATTTAATACAAAATGTTTTCCAGGAGGAAACTCAGTTTCCAGTACTAATTTTTATAATTTTTATCTGCTGGGAGTTCACAGGATAATTTAGTCCTGTTACTAGTACTGTAAGCTAAGTTTCCTGTTTAAAACCTGGAAAATAAATGTCCAAAATATAGGAGAAAGTAAAAGAGCATTTGAAAGAGAAAAAGGAAAGAAACTGCAAATGAAAACAGTAAAAATTATCTGTTTTTGGCTTCTCAGTTTAGAGATACTATCCAATTTCCCAGCTATGTCAGCAAACTTGTGAGGGACCAAGGGAGGACTACTAGTCTTACCAATAAAATGGGACACAGAGTAAGCGCTCAGGGCCAAAAGGCAACTGGAAATGCAAGGGGAAAATATAACTATGCAGCGAGAGAACAGCACAGAGAAAAAAAGAGCAAAATTCAGAACATAAATAGTCCAAAGGGTGACACTTGAAACTGGTGAGTTTCCGTCTATCTAAATTGCACCCCAGCTTAAGAATGACCTTCATGTTTTGAAGGATTTTAAGTTTTAACATGATTCTACTAAGAGCTGAGTCACTTCAGAGTCTACTGTGCCTCCATCATCCTAGATTCTGATATTCTTCTTCCTACCCTCTGCTTTAGAAGAGTTTTTCCCGAAATAATGGCTATGAGACATATGTAACATGTGTAACCTGCTGTCATTAATGGGGATGTTAACATGTAAATAACATGAAGCCAGGAAAAAAGGGGCCGGACAAAGCAACCAGTGAACAAAGGCAAGATCCTGGGCAAACATAAAATCAGCGTTAGAGAAAAAACCCTTGTCTCCTGGAAAGGAGCGAAGGAACAACACAAAGATGCCTCTTAAAGTGCCCTATCAAGCAACGGCTATGACTCAAGCAGAAATTTACCCTCAGTCTCTTTGACTTAAATCCTTTATAATAGCAGTGCCCAGTAAGGCAGCCAACACGCAATGCCTCAGATGTACTGGCCCATTTCAAGGCCTTGAAAGCCCTCTGCGGCTGATGGTTATCATGCTGGAGAATGCGGAAAATATTTCCACATATAGAGAAAAGTCTACTAGACAGCACTGCTCTATAATCTTCAGCTTCAAAATAAACTGAGACAGTTTAAAAATGTCATAGGAAAAATGAAACAAGGAAGAAGAAAAGAGAAGTAGAACTTTGCTACTATCGAAGAGTGGTAAAACTGGAGCAAGCAGCTTTAAAATCTCACAGAACTAAGCTCAAACTCCAATCTAGCCACTTACTATTGTGCAACCTTGGAAAAATTATTCCAGTTCTTAACAGTTAAATTGAAGAAAGTGACATGAATATAGTAACATTTTATAAAACAGATTTAGTAACTATTCTCATTGAGTTGTTGTAAGGATTAAATGACAGAAGTAATGACTATTGTATAGTACTCAGTATGTATTATAAATATTAGTTTAATTGTAAGTAAAGATAATTTTGACAAATTACCTATCTAGTAACAGCGACCCCTAATTCCTTTTATTCTTTCTTCTATTAAGCCCAAGGCCTTCAAACTGAGCTACATCCTCACTCTTTTGTTGGAGACTAGATCTAAGTCACTAAATTACTGAAGGAGGGCTCCAACTTGTGATATTCCTGCCTCAGTCTCCCAGGTGCTGTAATTACACAACTTTTCATTTTGGGTAAGATAACCTATTCATCACACCATTTTCTTGACTTTGTAAAGGTATAAATACATAAACACAGGCTAGATCACTTTTCAAAGTAAAATGATACATAGCTACAAACTTAATAATAAAAGTGCTAATCCTTACCTTAGATGAAATTATCCGGTTATCTATAAATTTCTGGGGTGTGTAAAGGCCATTCTGAGGAAATCTGTTGGCTATGTAAATAGTTCTTGTGTCACTTTGATGGGGTGGGTCAAAACCCTAAGATAAGAGAAAATAATAGTAGTCAATAAGGCTGGTAGTTATGATACTTTACTGCTGGTTTCATTTTATACTGGCCTTAAATGCTGATAGACTCAATCTATTTAATTATTAAGGAGTTAAGCCACTGATTTTTTTTCTTTCACAAGTAAACAGGTATATTATCTTTGGATACAAATAAACAGGCTAATACCTTAGGTAATGAAAAAGAGCTCACACTATATCAGATAGCTACTGTAAGAAGATAAATGCCATGTAGGGGATCTATAGAAGCATTTGAGGACAACACTTGTCTCACTGCATTCCTTTCTCTCCATTCCTGTGGGCTTCTTGACTTCTCTTACGATGCATTCCTAGTGAGTATATGGAAGTCCTGTGTAGCTAATAAGCAACTACCACATTTGATGACAAAGGTTTTCTTTCTTTTTCTCTGTCCTACAGTAACTATACTCAGACCTGCTTGATTTCAAAGAGCTTTGCTCCCAAATGATATACATTATGTAGTCTTTCCCAGATTCATTCTATACAATCATTTGTGCCAATTACAGTACCAACTGGCTTCCTAAAATATAGATAGCAACTGCTCTATTTCTTGAGGAAGACATGATGGCCTCAAATTCAGATCATCTCGAAGTATACAGGAAAGGTCTCCTGAAAACTTTTCACTAGTGACAGGTATACCAAAATGTACTTTATTCTACGGCAGTGTACTCTGTTCCAGTGAATCTTTAAGGCTCCTTTGACATATCTTGGGAATCCCCTGACAGGCTAAAAGTACTCTTACATACAAGATTTTCTTTAGTTCTAACAGGCAAATGATTTGAAATCTGATTTTTTTTTTTTAAATAGTGGTCAGGGCTATGACAGCTATTGCTGATTTAATATTATCCTTCTTAGAAGTCCTACCATGCTTTTTTTTTTGTTCTATTACCATTGGTTCTGTCTACCACATTGTGTCTCATTGGAATTTGAATATGTGTGATAGTTCAAACAAATTTTTTTCTTTTTTATCAAAAATGAGATATTATAATACCCATTGATCATTTTCTGTTATTCGG
>PVJX010000267.1:106493-156085 GCA_004027295.1 Dolichotis patagonum | reverse complement strand
AGTGGTCAGGGCTTTTTATTATTGCCACCTAAGTTATTAAAAGTCAGTTAGACTTGGTGTTCATAACCACAATAATCCATTTTTAATGTTACTGAAGACCAATATAGTAACTAATGTGGCTGCAGCATGACACACAGCATTCTAATAACATTTCCACTAAGCACAGACACGCTCAGATCTGGGAAACTCCTGTGTTTCTTTCTGTTCAGGTGCAATGGCTTGAGAACTCGCTTGGCTTGAGAACTGCCGGGGGGGGGGGGGTTGTCCCTAGAGCCCACTTCTGGATGTGGGCTCTATCGGGTGGGTCCTGTCTGGCACTGTCCCTCTCTGGCTGCTCCCCTGCTCTTCACAGCTCCCACGAGGCAAGCAGCTCTGTCCCACTGGACCCTGACGCCAGTGTGGTGTCTGTGTGCCCTGGAGCCAGCCAGCCCTCTACCGCACCCCTGAAACCACGAGGCAAACCAAGTCCCTCTGTCTTTAAGTTTTGGGTATTCTGTTCCATAAGACAATTATATAGAAAGACACTTTGTTTAGCATAACTTTTTGTTGTTGTTGTTGGTCTTTTTGAGACAGGGTTTCACTACGCAGTTCAGGCTGGCCTTGAGCTTGAAGTGATCCTCCTTTCTCAGCCTCAGAGTGCTGGGGTCACAGGCGTGTGCCATCAGAGTCAGCCAGTAAAGCATAATGTTAATGGTGTTATATGTGATGTTAACTACTATTCTTGGTTTTGAATTTTTACTTTATGATCTTAGAAACCACGCATATAGGAACTGTACAAATTCAGTGCATCTGTGTGCTCCAGGAAATACATGATATTTAATTTTATTTGTTCACACTAAAGTCCAATGATTTTCAGCCACATGTGGTAGTGCATGCCAGTAATTCTACGACCTGAGACACCCCAAGAGACTGAGCTCAGCTGGGGCAACTTAGCAACTAAGTGAGACCTGCCTTAAAATTAAAAAAAAAAAAAAAAAAAAAAAAGGATTATGGACATAGTCCATTGTGAAGGCCTTAGTTCAATACCCAGTGTGGGATTGGGGGGGTGCGTCAAAGTCCTACGATTTTCCACTCTGCTTTTCCAACAGTTGGAAATGGTGAGGACCACATTTTGTAGATGTGCACTGTATGCCTAATTTCAAAAGCAGTCTCTTAAAAAGGAAAAGTATGGTGACATGCATACCCGTTTTCTTCACGAGTTTCTAGTAGACATTTTACAGCTTTGTAAAGGAATGAAGAAAAAAATGAACAAACAGTTTGAATCTACAGCTTCAGACTATGGCTTTCTTTCTCAAAAGAGGTTCCCAGGAAGTTTAATCTGTAAGCAGGTAACTGGATCATTGCAACACCCAAAGGGTATTTATTTAGCTTCCACCTTGTAACCATGTTAAGCTAAAGGGATACCCTTCAGCTAGTTTCTACCTACTTATACACTATGTGACATCTGGAGATCTACTGATGCTATTGATAGAATACACCTGACATTATTACTTTCCTTTAACAAATTCTGGGGTAAAATTAGAGAAAAAATAAATTTGAGAGTCTGAAGAAATATTTAAATTCCCCTCCTCCTTGCAGTGCTGGGGATTGAACTCAGGCCTTGTACACACAAGGCAAGCAACTCTAACCACTGAGCCATACTCCCAGCCCAAGAATACATCATCTTTTAAGAAGACAGCATGACAATGAAGACTGAGAACCACGGAGGCAGAATTTTATTTGTATCTAAAGTTAAAAAACCAACAAAAGGCACCCAAAATAATACTACAGCAACATCTGTATTTATGAGAACTATAGTAACATCTCAGTTATGATTAAAAGTAATATGTAGATATATGCACTTTCTATGGATCAAAGCTTATCATTTCCCATTTCTCTACTGATTATGAACCAATGACCATACGGAAAACTTTGGGAATTTTGAGCATTAAACAATTATTTCACGGAGATATATTACAATGGCTCCCAAGGTCGGAAATGATGGCATGTGTCTGTAAACCCAGCACTTGGGAGGCTGAGGCAGAAGGATTACTTCAATACCAGTCCGAACTACATAGTAGGACTCTGTTTCAAAAAAACAAAAATGTCTCCCTAACATTAATTTTAAACTTTAAAAATTCAATATTTATGTTCACATTCTAAGATACAATTTCAAATAAGATGAAAACTCAAAAAAAAATTATAATATGCCAAGTATGGTGGCACACACCTGTAATCCCAGCACTCAGGAGGCTGAAGCAAAAGAATCACTCACTGCGAGTTCGAGGCCAGCCTGGGCTACAAAGTGAGTTCTAAGTCAGCCTAAACTGCATAGTGAGACCCTGTCTCAAACAGACTAACAATAAATAATAATCATATTTTTAAAGAAAGAATGATAAGCTTTTCCTTATCCCTAAAGATGATGTAATATCCACTTATGTATTCTGAAGTGTTTTCCAGTTTTGGTCACTTCACACTGTCTTACCTGATCATATATAATCCGTGGCATGCAGATTGTGTGCACGTGTTTCTCACACACAAAAGTAGTTAAGTGTGACATATTCAAGTGTAACTATTGCTAAGTGCCCCATTTGGGAATTAAACTTTTAACTTCAGTTCATTAGCATCTTCTCCACAATAAATTTAATTATTGATGAACTAAGTAAAAATAATTGTCCAAAGATAATGGAACTGACTTAGAGCAGGATCTATGAATAGATTTGAGTTCTGTGAATCACTGAAATTTTATGTAAATTTACATAAATGTGCATTTTCTAGATTCTTGTATACAGATTTCATCAGATTTAGTGGTTTTTAAAAAATTTAAAAGCACTTAACCTAAAATCTTGCTTTATAATTAGTCCCACAACCCTCCACTCCATACTTAAAACTGCCTAAGATGAACCATTAATGCTTCAGTAACACCTCTGCCTCTTAAACAGGAATAAACATCTACTGTGGAAATGAACTGTATGTCTACATTATCAGTATGAAGCTCAAGCATAGTTTCACATTAATAAGCATGTGTGATCAGCAATCCCTTGGCTCTGAGCAAGAAACACAACCTGAACTTACAGAGCACAGGTCAACCTTTGGCACACAGCACGTTTTCTGCTGTCATCATAGGCTGTTTATTCACAACCTGGACTCTTGATGTTGGCTTTCTTTTCTGATTTTATCTTGTTCCTACTACCGCCACACAAGTTTATGTTTATGTCTGCTAAAAAGTAAAGAGTATAGGCATTGGAGGTACATAAATTTAAACTATCTTAAAACTACCACACTCTTTAAAAAGGTCTGAAATTCAAAACTCTTGATTATTAAAGAAACACATGACTTAAGTCTCTGTCTACCTAGAATTGATGAAATCTTACTGATTTAGGGATTATTTACTATAGATATCACCTAATTTCTTTTTTCTTCTTACATATTAACGATCAAGCCAGAATCATTTTCCGGACAGCAAGCATATGTAAAGCGCAGTGATTAAGAATAATAATACTGTCAGGTGTGGTAGAGTGCACGCCTATAGTTCCAGCACTTAGGAGGCTGAGGCAGGAGAATTGTCACAAGTTTGAGACCAGCCTGAGTTACAAAGTGAGCTCAAGGTCAACCTGAACTGCCTAGTGAGATCCTGTCTCAAAAAGATAAAATAATAATGCGCGCTTTACTCAGCAAGTCTCACAAGCACATGTAATGCCTGATAAGGTGGCTTTTTTGCACTAGGGATTGCACTGAGCTACATCCTCGGCCCTTTCATATGTGGCCCAAAGCAATGCCTCTTCACTTAATTTTTGACTCAGGCAAGTCAAAAGGCTTAGACCCCCATGGTCAAGCAGACTGTGAACTAAAAAGAGTGCTAAAAGCATAACTGATTATTTATGGTTTGTTCGTGGTAGTGGTGCTGGGGAATGAATCCAAGGTCTCTGGCTAGCACTGTGCTATATCCTCAGCCATACTGAAGAATTTTGACTTTTACTTTCTCATACTAAATCTTAACATGGCCCTTTTATTTTCTTTAAATTTAATCAGCACTTGTGGCATCGAAGGCTTGTAAGAGGGGCTACACACTGGGGCATAAGCCAGGCCTAACGAGTAGGATGTAGGTCACCTGGAGAACAGCCGTGGCTGAGTGAGCCCATCATCACCATCTCAGAGCACGCAGCTGCCTAGAAATTCCTTCCTCTAATCATTCCTCTAATCCATTCTTTAGTTGTGCCCGCCTCACTCCCAGGCGGCTTAAAAAGGCAGCATCTGGGAGGAGGGGTGATAAGGAAAGCCACCAATGATACTTCCTTTTCCCCACTACTAGTCCTCTTCTACAAGGCTGCATTCCTGGAAAAACTTGGGTTTGAGTCCTGACTCTGACATTCAATAGCTACTGACCTTGAGAAAGCCCATACTTGGAATTTTTCACTTTATTTTACAATAGACAGATACAGGTTTTCTTCCTTTCTGTTTGAAAAAAATCCCAACTTAGAGGCTTTAGCTAGAGTTTAAAATAAATGTTTGAAATATATATATATATATGTGTATATATATATATATATATGATAGTTAAGACAGTTATACTACTGATTTCTCTGAGCTCACTAAGGGAAAGGTCTGTACTAGTACTGTTTGAACAACTCAGCGCAGGTGTCTTGTATTGAGTAACTGATTTGAAGATAGTACGCAATGTATATACCATTGTTACCCCCACTATCATGTTTTGAAATTTTTTTCTATAAAATAAAAGATAACTGAGATCCTGTATCAGAAAATAAAAAGGGCTGAATTACAGCTCAGTGTGAAGGCCCTGGTTCAATTTCCGACAGAAGAAAAGAAAAAGGTTTCTGTCATCAAAGGCTGAGCCTGTGGAACTCTGGAGGGGGCCCAGGCAGCCTGAACGACTCCTCTGGAGGATTAGGATTAACCAGCTCCTTGCACCAAGGCCCTAAGATCAGGTTCAGTGAATACTGCTGGATCTGGGCCTGCCCCTACCTTTGACGGGAGGCTGGGAAACGCTGTGTATCTTTAAAACAAGTATGTTTGAAATCTCCAGAGATAGTGGATAACACTTCTTTAAAAAAAGAAAAAGGAACAAAAATTATGAAACATATCAGGCAGATGCACATGAAGAACAGATGGATATGAAAAAGCCAATAATCATAAAAGTGAGAAATGTTCATTTAAATTAAAAATTCACAAGACTAGATAAACTCTAGCATGGACAGTAAATGAGGGAACTAGTAAACTGGAAGGTAGAACTAAGGAATTCCCACTGAAAACAGAGAGAAAGTAAGAAATATGAAAAGAATTAAGAGCCATCAAGAACAGATTAAGAGGCTTTATAACATGTCAAGCAAAAGTTCGACAAAGTGAAAATTAAAGACTGTGAAACATTATCTAAAGAAAAAAGTGGCTGAAAATTTTTCTGCACCGTAAAAATAAATGTCTTTGGATAGAAATATAGAGCAGGAAAAAAAAATATATACAGTAGGAGCTGGGTGTGGTGGCACACACCTGTAATCCCAGCCCTTGGGAGGCAAGGCAGAACTGTCAAGAGTTCAAGGCCAGCCTTGGCTATACAGTGAGTTTAAGGCTAGTGGGAACTACACAGTGAGACCCTGTATCCAAAAGAAAAGGAAAAATCACAAAGCAGGAAAGAATATGAAGCATGTGATATATTTATATGTGATATAAATATATCACATATAAATCACATAAATATATGTGATATATTTATATGTGATATAAATATATCACAGTAATAATACAAAACATCAAGGACAAAGATAACCTTAAAAGCAATGTGAGTCCAGACACAGCGCACACCAGTAATCCCAGAGCTCTGGGAGGACGAGAAGGAAGCATCCCAAATTCTAGCCCCACATGGGCACTTAGCAACTTATCCAGGCCATGTCTCAAAATAAAAAAGGGCTGAGGTGGTAGCTCAGTGCAAAGGTCCTGGATTCAATCTCTGGTAACACACACACACACACACACACACACACACACACACACACACACCAACTCATTCACATCCACTAGAACTATAGTTAAAAAGAAACAAGTGATGCCATGGGTATGTATGAAGACCCCGGGAACCCTCATACTGCTGGTGGAAAAGCACGACAGTGCAGGCAGTTTGGAAACCAGGCTGGCAGTGCCTCACAGAGCACCATCACATGATCCACTC
Source organism: Dolichotis patagonum (assembly GCA_004027295.1). Taxonomy (NCBI): domain Eukaryota; kingdom Metazoa; phylum Chordata; class Mammalia; order Rodentia; family Caviidae; genus Dolichotis; species Dolichotis patagonum. The sequence goes on along the minus strand of PVJX010000267.1, from coordinate 149,925 downwards.
CAGGTGTATACCTAAATGAAAACCCATATCCAAGTAAAATCATATATTTCTATAGTTTGTAGGTATGCAACGATACTCAACAATAGGAATGGCTAGAAAAATAAAGGATAATCCATTGCAAAGCCAGTCTAAATCCTAGGAAGATTTTCTACAGAATTAGACAAATTGACTATATGCCACATAAAGAGGAGTAAAAATCCAATACAATTCTGAAAAAAAGAACAAAAGACGTAGGAGTTCTGCTTTGCCAAATACCAAGACTTACAAACATCACTGGAGCACATAACTTTTTACAGCCAAGAAAAAAATTCCCTACTTGTCCTAAATACAAAGGTCAATTCCAGGTAAATAAAGGCCTAAATGTTGAAAAACTAAACTTTAAAACAAACTGAAAATACTAGAAAAATACATTTATGATCCTAGTAAAAAAAATTCTTAAATACCATGCACAAAATTAAATACACAAGATACACAAAGAGATACTTAAAACATACACAAAATAAACACCTAGACTACAGAAGGAGAAAGGAGACAAACTACTCAACAGATAAATGAGAAATTTATTCACATGAATGAAGCAGAGGATACTTGAATCTTAGTAATCAGGAAAATGCAAATTAGAACAAAAAGAAAAGAAGAAAAAAGGGCCATGGATATAGCTCAGCAGTATGACATCTGCCTGGCAAGCACGAGGTTGAGTTTGAGTTTCAGCACCAAAAAAAAAAAAAAAAAAAAGAACAGAACAAAAAGAGATTCTGTTTCATACACCTCAGGCTGGTACGTTTTTTCCAGTTTGACAGTACAAACTATTAAGTAGGGAAAAAGAGAACCCTCATGCTTTGGAAAACAATTTGGAAACAGCTAGCAACAGTCATAATGTATATACCCCACAAGCCAGCAATTAATTCCATCTCTAGGTATTCTATTTCAAAATAAAAACAGAAACAAGAATGCTCACCAAAACATTTTTTTGTAATAGAAGAAAAAACAGCAAATCAAATATCCTTTAGGAAAATTGAGCCTTTTAGAAGGCTGGCTTAGCTGGGCATGGTGGCACACGCCTGTAATCCCAGCACTGTGGGGGCTGAGGCAGGAGGATCATTGTGAGTTTCAGACCATCCTCGGCTTCAAAGTGAGCACAAGGCCAGCCCGAACTGCACAGTGAGACCCTGCCTCAAAAAAAAAAAAATAAAAATAAAAATAAAAAATAAAAATAAAAATAAATAAATAAATAAATAAATAAATGGCTGGCTGGCTGGTTTGAGGTAAAGATTGCTTCATTTTGGTAGCTCCAACTCCTAGCAACAACCTACTATCAGAGTAGATATTCTAAAAATGTTTGCAGTTTAAACGAGTGATAAAAATGGTGTTATGTAAAAGGGGATGGAACATTAAGGAACAGCTTTTGTTAGAGATGAAGAACTAAAACGGATGAAAATCCCTGGTTTCATGAAATGAGACAGTAAGTAAATTGTAAGTATGATAAATACACTAGTGCTAAGAGCAATGAGGCGGGAAAGGCAGCCAGGGAGCACCGGGGAGCGGGACATGACTTCATGCTGCAGGGCCACAAAAGGCCTCATGGATAGGGACCGTGTGAACACAGACTTGCCTGGGACTCGAACCGCAAGGGGCCAGGCAGACAGCCTGCAGAGAAGGGTGGAGGACAAGCAGTGGTCTGGGGAGAGGGGAGGACACAGTCCAAGCAGAGCCGAAGGCAGGGACACCCTCAGAAGGTTTCTTCCTTTTTTTATTTTTTTATTTTTATTTTATTTTTTTTTTTTGGTACTGAGGATCTAACTCATGACCTCACACTTGCCAGGCAGGCGCTTAAGCCACTGAGCTAAATCCCCGGCCCTTCTTCCTTTTTTTAAAACAAAGAACAATAAAATAATGATACAAAATTTTAAAACAAGATAGTAGGAAAACAACAATGGATTGGGTATTGTTATCTTCAAAGTAACTGCTCAGATTACAAGACATAAGCATGAAAAATTGTTCAAACAATATAAGTACAAACCCTTCTTTTTGATGAAATAGAAATTAGTAGTAAAACTATCTTAACTACCGTGTGTGTGTATTTGTGTGTGTGTATCCCAGTTTCTCTTTCCTTTTGAACAGTCTCTTCCCATTTGCAAACATGTATTGCACATTTTAGATAAAAACATCATATCACAACAATGTATGTGCACCCATGCTCATAGCAGCACAATTTGTAATAGCTAAATCTTGGAAACAACCCAAATGCCCACCACCCAAGGAATGGATAAAAAAGATGTGGTCTTTTTATACAATGAAGTACCACTCAGCCATTAAAAAGGATACATTTGAGACTTTTATAGGTAAATGGATGAAAATTGAGACCATACATCAGACTCCCCTGTGTAAATATTGGACTATCTCTAGTGTAAGAAGCTGAAGGCGTCAATAAGGTCCTCAGAAGGTTTTAGGGAGGAATTCCAGGATCTAAAAGTATAATAAGATCATTCTGGGGGCTGGGGATTTAGCTCAGTGGCTTAAGCGCCTGCCTGGCAAGTGCAAGGTCGTGAGTTTGATCCCTGGTACCCAAAAGAAAAAAAATCATTCTGGCTACTGCACTGAAAACAGACTGAATGGGGGAAATAGGTAATGAGGACACATTACAATAACTTAGGGAAGAGGGAACATGGGTTAGTCTACAGTGCAGCCAGAAGATGGGAAGAGTTTTGAATAGAATATTTTTAGGAACAAAGAGGGAAACATAGCCAGACATGGTGATGCAAACCTATAATCTTAACAACTGGAATGCTGAGACAGGAGGACTGCCACGGGTTCGAGGTCAGCCTTGGCTACATATTGAGTTTGAGGCCAACCTGAATTATATAGCAAGACCCTATCTCAAAAAACAAAACAAAGCAAAAAAAAGGAGATATGATTTGCTCCTCCAAAACTGAAAACTGTATTCATTCACTTATGCTGTAACAAAGCATTGTATTGCATTGACAAATACACACACAGAGTTTACAACATGATGTTTTGAAGCAAACCATTTTTTGATTGATGTGCCCTTAGATGTGGGAATGTAATCCCCAGAGATGTAAGAAAAAGCAGTAGGCTTTTATAGAACTTTATTGCTTATCATTTGAGAACTGGAGGAAGAAAAGGAGAAAGGGAGTGCACGAGCTGTACCAGGAATTACAGTTATGCCCTTGAAACAAAAGGCGTTTCTATTTTTTGGAGAGAAATACAGGAATATTTATTGGTGAAATTATATAATGTCTGGGATTCACTTCAAAATCACTCAAGGGAGTACGAATAGTGGGTGGGGAAACAGATAAGACAAGATTGGCCATAAACTGATAACTGCAGATGGGTAAAGGATAAATCAGGCTCAGTATATTATTTTCTCTACTTTTGTATGTGCTTGAAATTTTCCATAATATAAAGTTTAAAGAAGGAGTAAAAATAACCTGTACCAAATACATTGGCTTTACGTAAGAATTAGCTATACATGGACATTTGCTTTTGTTTCTAACTTCCGGAAAATATAAGAGAATGACTGAATGGCTGACACCTGTGCATATTATTCTACCTTTCCTGGAGGTATTCTATTTTTAATTAAAAAGGTAGAGATATAGGAGTTGAGTAAACAGGTTAATGAATATCCTTAATTTACATTTGAACTAGTAATTAGTTTTAAAAACAAGTATGATTTCCTGTGTAAGCCAACTCTTAATGTTAACTGAGACAGACTATGTTACAGATTTGAAAAGAATTTGGCAGTATAGTTGGTTGCAGATTCAACCAATTACAAATTGAAAATATTTGAAAAGAAAAAAAAAACAGTACCTGTACTGAATGTGTACCTTTTTTGTCATCAATCCTTGTACAATATAGTAGTATAGTACTACTTATAGAGCTTTTTCCTTTTCTTTCCTTTTTCTTTTTTGGTGTTTTGAGACAGGGTTTCACTACATAGTTCAGGGTGACCTTGAACTCACTATGTATCCCAGGCAAGTCTTGAACTCTTGGTGACCATCTTGCCTCAGCCTCCTGGAGTGTTGGAATTATAGGCAGGATCACAGACATGCATCACCAAATCCAGCCCATAGGGCATTTTCATTACATTAGGTATTTTATGTAATCTAGACACATAGGCTACATGCAGATACTACGTCGCTTTATATAACTTGAGCATCTGCAGATTTCGGCATCCTAGCATGGGGGTTTTGTCATGGAACCAATCTCTCACAGATACAAGGGATGACTCTACCATGTACAGGATATAGGAGAGAATTTAAAAATTAAACTGTAGAGGTCATTCTAAGTGAGCCAACAGCATTAAAATTCAGCCTGCTAACTGCCTAAGAGTCACAAGTTCCTTCACAGCCATTTTCAAGTGTTAAGAGGCAATGCAAGTCTCACTCACAACACTGGGGAAAGACTTCTAATTCCATTATAACCACACATCTAAAGATCTAACTTGAAATACTGGCAAGAAAATAAGTCTCTTAGCATTGCCCATAGAGACATCAAAACTATGCATTTCTTATATGGAATTTCATAATAGAGAAACTACTGAGAAAAAAAAAGCAAAGAATCCCTGAGAATAAAATATACAATGTCTGTGAAACATATGAGAAGAGTTTTGTATTGACATTCTGAAAGAAATAATGCATTTCTGGTAAAACTTACGCAACACAAGAGTATCTTATTTAGAAGGAGTAGAACTCCAACAACTTCAGAAACAAACTAAAGAACAATCAGCACAGCCAGGTGTTACCCAGCACCAACAGTCAACTCAGAAACTGTCCAATGGAGCAACCCTCCTTGTATAGTAAACAGCAGACGAGGCAGCCTGGGGTCTCCTGGGCATAACTGGACCAGTATTGAAAACAGGAACCTTTTTCAAAGCAGGAGTGAAGTGTGGTAGCTCATGCCTGTCATCCCAAAAAGAAAGAAAGAAAGAAAGAAAGAAAGAAAGAAAGAAAGAAAGAAAGAAAGAAAGAAAGAAAGAAAGAAAGAAAGAGTGAAATCACGAAGTCCTTAAAATTGAAAACTTTAGTATATTTGCCCAGAGGTTATGTATCATTACTATAATGTAAAACATTGCCTTCCAAATATGTAATCTCCTTAGTTTCCACATTAAAAAACAGTAAAAGCAAACAAGTAACAAATATAGTAATATACTTTATTTAACTTAACATATTTACATATTTTCATAACAATATAATTTCAACATATAATCAGAAATTAACGAGATGGTATATATCCTTTTTTCCTCCAAACTGGAGTCTTTCACTTTCACATTTCAATTCAATGTGCACATTTCAAGTCTTTAGGGGTCACGTGGATGCTACCTCAGCCAGCACGGGTCCAGACAATATTTAATGATGATAATGGTAATCATAAGGCTCTTTAGAGGATCTGGAACAAGGTCTCTATTTCAGTGCTGCTAAGAATATCTGGGATTACTCTAATGCTTTACCTCCATAAACAAATGAAATAATTGGGTATTTAAGAAAATATCCTAGCCAAGTATGGTAGCACACGCTTGTAATCCCAGTACTTGGAGGGCCGAGGTAGAAAGAATGCTGCATGTTAGAGGTCAGCCAGGGATACACAGTTCAAGGCCTGCCTGAACTACAAAGCAAGATCTCATCTCAGACAACAAACAGAATTCTGGTCAGCCATGGTGGCACATAGTTTTAATCCTGAGACCAGAGAATCACAAACTTGAGACTAAAATGGACAACTGAACCTCAAAATAAAAAGCAAGGCCTAGGGATGTAGTTCAATGATACGATGTCCTTGGGTTTGATCCCCAGGACTGGGGAAAAAAAGTGGTGGCACGTGCCTGTAATCTTCTGGGAAGCTGAGGCAGGAGAATCACAAGTTCAAAACCAGACTGGACAAATTAGTGAGGCCTCCTTTCAAAAAAAGGGTGTGTGTGTGTGAGGGTACTGGGGATTCAGCTTAGTGCAAAGACTCTGGGTTCAATCCTAGAACCACTTTTAAAAATAGTAATAATGGAATACTACTTCTACATAAAAAAGGATAAATGTGTCATTTAAGGACCTTGTGACCATAATGTTAAGTGAAATAAATCAGACATCCAAGCTTAAATACTACATGGCTTTTCTTATATGAAAAATTTGAAGTATAAAAGGTAAAATGAAAGGTAGACAATAGCAAACAGGGAGATAGGGTTTGCAAAAGGGAAGAAAACCAAAAGATGGAGGGAAAGGGAAAAGGATGAAAAATAGAATTAAGTAAGATGTGTTATACACATCAACTCCCCATGAAGAATGTAATTGTGTGCAAATATGTACTCATAAAAAATAAAAATTGGGGCCAGGGATATAGCTCAGCAGCACAGTGCCTGCCTGGCAAGTGCGTGGTCCTGAGTTCTTGGCAAATAAATAAATAAATAAATATTGAAAATACACCTAAATATTAAACATTTCTCCTTTGAGGTTAAAACTTAACACAGCCACACAAAAACTATCACTATGCTTTCTTATTTCTTTGCATTCCTTGTTACACAAGAAAAACAGGTAATTTCAAACTAATGCTGAATGACATCTGACATTCATTTATCCAACCAGCACTTGGTGACTGAGTACGACAATGGGTGAGCTGTTGTTTTAACCACACAGGATACACTGACAAGGTATGGTTCTTGTCTTAAGATATTTACACTCTAGTCTAGTAAATAAGATACCTAGACTTAGATAATATGCTACTCAGGACCACAACTCACTCTTAATTTCATATAGCAGGGCTAATAATAACATGAGCCACAGAAGCAAGCTGCGTGACTTTTTAGCAACCATACCTTTTAAAAAATAGGAAAAAGGGGCCTGGGGTGTGGCTCAGTGGTAGAGTACTCACCCAGCCCATGCGTGGCCCTGGGTTCAAGTCTCAGCACTGCCAAATTTAAAAATAAAAAAAAGCAAAAAGAAACACAAGTTGTAATTAAGTACCCTCTTAATGTTCCATACTGTTTTTAAGATCCGATGTATATTTTATAAAGACTGTCTCAAACTGAACTAGTCACATTTTAAGTGTGTCAGGTGGCACTGTTATATACAGATCTATCTTTTTAGAAAATTGAAAATAATTTGGCGGTTATAGAAACAGGGCAAAGATACCTGAAGGAAGCTTGAACATACGCATAAGTTAAAGGAAAAGAGAGAAGGTAAGCATTGTAATGATAATTGATAGGAAATATGGGAAGAACAAGATCAAAAGAACAAGTATATTGGTCAGCTTGAAAAAAGGGCAGGGTTCAAAGAGAGAAAAAATTAAACATATACAGAAATAAGTGTGCTACGTGTGAGAGGAAGAGAATAGAAAGCTGAGGAGTTAAAGTTAATATCCTCGTATTTTACTCAGTGAATCAGAAGACAATCTTATCAGCCTCCTTCCACAACTGACAATATAAACTCATTCATGAAACCATTTGATATGATACATTAAGTTGAACTTTTGTATAAGTACAGTCATTTTCTAATTTGTTTCTGGGGTGGCCAATCTTGAAATTCTGTCACTTTACCTCTAAACACAGAAATACTATAAATTCATTCTTCCTTTCCTTTTCAGCAAATACGTACTTAATGCTTACTTTATGCCAAATGTGAGGTAAAGAGCATAGAGATTAGTAAGGGTCTCACTTTCATGTGTGTAGCATATTATACTCTCTAAACATAGTAAGTGCTCTGAATACAAATTACATTGTCCTGTAAAGAAATATTGCATGTTGGGCCAGGGATGTAGCTCAGACGCATAAGCACCTGCCTGCAAGGTCTTGAGTTCAATTTCCCATACCAAAAAAAAAAAAAAAAAAAAAAAAAAAATTACATGTTAACTAAAATATATACCAACAAAGACCTTGTCTTAAAATCTAAATCAGTGCTGTCCGATACAATTTTCTGATAGTGAAAACATTCTGCTCTGAAACGTCTAATATGGTAGCCACATAAAACTCAAATTTTTATTTTAATGGCCATATGTAGTTAATATCTACCAAACGGGTCTACATATTAAAACACAGAGGGTAGCTAATGCATTGCCACTGTTATAATAAAGGTGTTGTTATGTGCAATGAGTCAATACAATATGCTGTTAAAAAACAGTGTACTATGAATAATGCAAACTGTACTAGAAACATACTAAATTTTTTCACGTAAAATAACTTTAAGACTACGAGCCACAAAAGACAAAAATAAAGGAAAAGATATTTCAGTTTTTTATCCACTCTACTTTCCCAAGATAAAACATCAATTTCCTGTCAACCTCTGATTTTTCCCATCATATGAAATAGTAGAAATATTGCATCAAGATAAGGAGTCAAATATTTTTTAATTAGAAAAAAACAGAGCATTGGGGTTGTTTTACAGCAAAATGAGAATACGCTTTTTATGTGAGAAAACTTATCTTTTGATAATCAGGATTCATAAAATAAATGAGGTGTGCTTGGAACTCCAAACAACTTGTCCTTGATATTTATCAATTTCCCCAAACCTGTCCCATTTCTCTGGATGTTAAAGCTATTGCTAAAACATATGGTGACTCAACCCGTTCAACAAAGGGAAGTATAGTTTAAACCAGACTTTGAATTGAGTAATTCCTGGTGTAGTAACTAGAAGAGCTGTTTATGACTGGGAGAGTATAATACACTTCGATCACTTGGTGTATCCACTGCCCATAATGTATAATTTAAGTGACAACACAAACTTAATCAGAGATACAAGGTCCTACACTGGCATAGGTCTGATTACGTGCTAAGAAGATCTGATAACTTAAAAGTAAAACTACTGAGGTGAGCAACTGAATGTCAGAGTCGCATTTTTTATGCACAGCAACTTGTTCAACTTGTTAACCATCCCAATGAGACAGCCACCTTATAAATTAATCACACAACTTCCAGTCCTTCCTTTCCGCTGTGTTCACATTTTCTGTGCTGAAGATCAGAGTGTTTATACACTCAGGATTTGAGTCAAACTAACGAAAACTAACAATGAGAAATGGTATCTTTCTTATGTAAAAGAAAGTTATGAAAACCACCTGGGTGATACAAAAACCTGATCAGGTAAATGACGTTAAATAAAGCCTCTGTACCAGCAGCCTTGGCAAATCAAAAGCACGAGATCAGATCTGTAATAATTAACTTCCAGAGTCAAATTACTGTGCTACAGCTTACTGCAACAAAGCCAAAAGATTACAACAATATGGTATAATAATGACATCATTAGCTTGGTTTCCTAATAAAGCAAATTTACAGACAGCTAAAAAATAAAGTCTTAACATTTGAAGGAGGCAGGGCCTGGCAGTTCTAGTTTTCTTTAGTTTTTTCCATCTGTCGAATGATGGTCACTGCAAAAAAACGGAGTTAACAGAAGACTGACCGAAACACCATACTTCTTCGTCTTAGTATTATGCTGATATAGAACTGGGAAAAACGGGTATCAATGTCCCACAAAAATAAGTTCTGCTTCAGATTTACCAGTGTCTTTAGCACTAGCAAATAAAAACACTGAACTGTGGAAGCACTCCATAAGATTCAGAAATTAAACAGCAAACCTTATCACACAGATTAGGTAAGCCTTTTTCAGCCACAAGTAATTTCTGCCCTAATTGTTCCTGTTGCCTTAGTGCTGTATTTTCTGGGCCGCAGTTGCCAGGAGGCTGGAAAGATTTTTCTTTCAAAGTAATTCTGGGAAAGGTGGCGCTTTTTATATGCATTAAGTCATCCCTTCCTAAGACTCTTTTCCTTTTTTCCTCGCTTTTCCTGTCTCTTTTTTTCTTCCAAGATGCTTCAATAATACTGAAAAGTTAATCGGTGGTTCTAAACCTGTCTGGCTCAAACTTCTCTGAAAACAGGAAATGTTTTTTTTTTTTTAAGTATGTTTCACCTAAAAGTTTCGCCGGGGGTGGGGTGAGGACAGAGTAGGAAGGAAACCACCGTCCTCGCCGACTACGTGTCTCTTCCCCGAAAGCGGCCAAGACTCGGCCTCCTCCGGACCTGGCTGGGGGACGGAGCCCGGTCCTCCCTGAGCGGCGCCCGTCCCCGTCAGCCCACGTCGGGACCCTCGCCGCGACTCGGCGGCCACGGGGGCCGAGGACAAGTCCTTCTCCCTTGGCGAGGACCGGCACCCAACCGCCGCGGTCAGGACCGCTGCCTCTCCGGCCTCCCAAGACCCACTTCCGCGCAGCACCGCGGCCGCTTCCTCGGGGGGGACCCGGCCCCGCTCCGGGCCGCGCGCACAGCAGAGAGGAAGCGGGAAGCGGCGGCAGGAAGCGCCCGCGCGGGCTCCTCGGCTCTGCTCCGCTCCGCGCCCGCCGCCACCGCCGCGGCCTAGCCCGGCCCGCGCCCCGGACTCCCGCCGCCGGCCCTTCCCAGCCCCCGGGACCCCGAAGCCACTCGAGCGGCCGCGCGGGAGTCGAAGCGCGGGGCACCTACCAGCTGCTGACGGACCCAGCGCCACATGCCCCGGCCGTCGCCGTCGCGGCCCCGCGGGGTGCAGGCGCCGAGGGGCTGCGGGTGGAGGCCGAGGAGCCGGAGGGGGCAGCGGGCGCAGCCCCTCGCGCTGAAGTGCCGCTCTCCGCCGGCGCCGCCTCACTCCCAGCGCCGGGGCCCCATCCCGCCGCGCGGGCCCCGAGGTCCTACAGGCGCGGCCCCGGCACCGTCCCCGCCCGACGCAGCCGAGCCTGTCGCCTCGCTGCAACCGCCTTCATGATTGACCGTTGTCACTGAAGCGCCCCTGCCACCCCACCCCCGCCCGGGCCGGCCCCCGGCCCCACCCGGGCCCGCCCCCGGCGACCCGGCCCGCCCCCCGGACGTGACGAAAGGGGGTGCGCGGAGCAGGGACCGGGCGCGCCCCTTCGGCGCTCTGAACCCGGTCAGCGCTGGGGCGGACGCGGAGGCGAAGTGGGGACGAGTCCGGGTCCCGACGCGGCTTCGGGCCTCTGCCGCCCTCCGCCTGCCCGGGGAGTCTGCGGCTGGCGGCCCACGCCGCTGTCGCTGCCTCCTGTTGCAGATCTGTTTCTGGCTGTCTGCCTTCTTTGGTGCGCCCCCTCCCCCTCAACACGCACACGCATAGTCTGAAGTGTCAGTGACTCAAGGTTGGCCCCCAGAGGTCCCCGTTTGGGTTCGACGACGTCGTGAAAGGCTCTGTCTTAACACAGACCTAAACCCTGTGCCTTCGCTAATGACTGAGGTGGAGCTCGGCAGAGGGTTGCAGCTCCCCGTGCCTGGGCCAGCCTGCGCCAGTGTTTCCTGGAGAATGGGCGAGATGTTTTGGGTTGCTGTGCTGAACTGGATAGGCGCAGGAAAAATACTTTCTGTGGAAAGGTAGTTGTTTGCTTTTAACTGCCAAACTCTGGCAATCAGAAATACCCTAGAAGGAGCTTCAACTTGGGTTGACCGAGGTAACCTAAATGAGTATGACAAAGGTAAGCAGGAATAAAAGCAGCAGAAGCAAGGCTTCGCTTTACTCAAAAGCAGCCCCATTTGCATCTTGTATTATGTGTCTGTATTGCGTGCAGTATTTTTGGTGCATTATAGCACACTTCAGCAGACGTTTGTGGTTAAAAAAAATTAAGCAAAAACAAATCTAAATCTAGATTAGCATGACTAGGCAAGTCATTGCATATGTATAATCAGACTTTTCGTTTTGGGAGGCATTCCTTATTACATAATGGTTATCCAGCACTAGAAATAGAACCTTTCAGGACATTTGGGATCTATAAAACCGGCAGTGAAATTTTATATTATAAATCATACAATTTCAAAAATAGCTGGATATTTTAAAAGTAACCTTTACTTTTGTTCTTACTTTATGGTACTAAAATAAAATTCCAGATATATTTACTTATTCTTTATAGTGACAAAACACTAGTACCATTTAGTAGAGCACTATGTCCAAGGACATGAATTAAATGTCACTGGCATACTTTAACATTCTTCCACCTGAGCTGGAGATTGAATGTGGACCTTTGACATGCTAGGTAAGTGCTCTACCCCTGAGCTACATTCCCAGTCCCCTTTTATTTTGAGACAGGGTATCACTAAATCCTAGGCTAGACTCAAATTTGAAATCCTCTTGCCTCAGCCTCCCAAGTAGCTGGATTTGACAGGCATATGCCATCTTGCTGGACTATATACTCTAATTTAATACCCATCAATCCTTTGAAGTAAATACTACTCCAATTATATGGATACGGAAGCAGAGACTCCGAATAAGTAATTTGGCAAAGCTGGGATTGAGATTCTGTGTGGTGAGGCCACAGGGAACATACCTCTAACCTATGTCAAGAAATTCAGGAATTGGTCAGTGGTTTAGTTTCAGTGGCACTGTAAGTGGTTACAAATTAGGCCTGTAATCCCAGCACTCAGGAGACTGAGGCAGGAGAATCCTGGCAAGTTCGAGAACAGCCTGGGCTACAAAGTGAGTTTAAGGCCAACCTGAACTGTATAGTGAGACCTTGTCTCAAAAAGATGAAAAAAAAAATTAGTCCTGGAAATTTTTATTTATATGCCACTAAAATTCGTCAAGATAACATAACAAATAGTAGTCTAATGGACATATCAAGCAACATTATTTAACTGTCACAAATTTTGAAAGGTATAAGTTGGGGGGATTCTAAGTACTAGGGTAGAATGTGGTAGAAAATGATGTCACTAATTACTGTATCATCCTTGAAGGTACAACTGTCAGGGACATAATGAACAGCCAGACAATATTTTGTCCTAAGCATTTTTTCTTTCCTTTTTTTTTCTCCTAAGCATTTTGAAGAGAAGTATTGCATATACCATATTGATACCCAGACTGTAAGATAGAGGTGTACATTGGTTTGTTTGAGATGGGGTCTTGCTATGTTGCCCATGCTGACCTTGAACTCTTATCCTCCTGCCTCCTGGCTCAGCCTCCTAAGTAGAATATTTTTATACTATAGTCACAACCTGTTGTAGTCAGAGGTTGTGAGAACAATTACAGTCAGGACACAGAATTTATAGTATTATTTTATGATGGTCACCCAGAGTTAAACACAAAAAAGTGCAGGAAATCTGTCCACAACACTGAAGATCTAGAATATTCAGCCAAGGGCCTGGATCTCATGGTCCTGCATGAGTCCAGCTGAAGACCTGGAGCCCATAACAATGTCTCCCACGAGTCCACCTCGAGGTCTAGAGCCCATGAGAAGGACTCACACCAGTCTCTTTTATGGATCTGCGCTAGGAAGGCCCAAAGGTCAGCAGTGGAAGCTAGAAAGTCCATGCCAGTGGGGTGAAGGAGCTGTGCCAGCAGGCTGAGGGTTCTACACTGGAGCCAAGAAGTTGTGCTCAAAATAATGACTAGGGCTGCCCTGAAAAGTACCTCAGTCATCCTCAGTGACAATGAGGTCCCAAGCTCCTCCGACGATGAGAACAGTCGAGTGCACTCCAGAAAGCCAGCATGACGAGTTTGTCCTGGAGATTAAACAGCACACATCTTCCCCTCCAGAAACAGGAAGTGATGCTCGGTGTAAGGACCAGAGCTCCCCCAAAGTGAACCACAGCCTCTCTCAGCGACAAGGTCCTGAGCTCCTCCTATGATAATGGCCGTACTCCTATCAGGGAAACTAGCTGTGACAAGCCCCTCCAGGAGAACCAGTGGCTCAAAATAGCAACTTAGAAGAACCCACATGGAGAAGAACCTCTTCTTCTCCATGTCTCTTATTTATGCTGGCAACTTTCCTCAGGTGGGCCATCCACACTCAGACCATGCTGATTTATACAGCTGGTGTTAAGCTGACACCAGTTTTTAATCCATAACACAACCCTTCAGTGTGTCATGAACAGGTTTAAAAACAAAAATACAATAGAATCCATGCATGATGCCACACATCTGTTATCCCTCAGCGGGAGATTGAGCCAGGAAGATGGCAAGGTTGAATCCTGCCTGGGCAACTTGTCAAGACGCTGTCTATGGGGCTGGGGATTTAGCTCAGCGGCATAAGCGCCTGCCTGGCAAGTGCGAGCTCGTGAGTTTGATCCCCAGTACTGCAAAAAAAAAAAAAAAAAAAAAAAAAAAAAAAAAAAAAAAAAGACACTGTCTAAAACTTTTTAATGAGAGCTGGGGTGGGTGGGTTGTGGTGGTACATGCCTGTAATCCCAGCACTTGGGAGGCTGAGGCAGAAGAATTGTGGCAAGTTTGAGACCAGCGTAGGCTACAAAATGAGCTCAAGGCTAGCCTGAACTGCATAGTGAGACCCTGTCTCAAAAAGACAAAAAAATATTTAGGGCTGGGGATTTAGCTCAGCAGTGTAAACGCCTGCTTAGCAAGCGTGAGGTCATGAGTTCAATCCCCAGTACCAAAAAGAAAGAGAGAGCTGGGGAAGTAGCTTAGTATGAAGGTCCTGGGTTCAATCCCCAGTACTAAATAAATAAATAAAATAATAGAAAACACCAGAATATATTGCATAGTGTAAGTAATATGTACTGTTTTGTGAAATTTTGTTTTCATGTCTGTGTGTGCATATACATACACACAGAGATACACCAGGTCACTAGATGAAAAGGTTTTCTCCTGTGATGGAAAGGTTTGAAAAACACTGAAAAAAGAAATACTGAGATGGGAAAAACAGACCCTAAGAAAGCAGGGAACAGCTGTAAAAGAAAGGGGGACAGAATTTGTAGTCGGTGATGATATTCATTCCATAACTGTTTCTTAAATGTTTTAAGCATCAAATGTACGCATTGCTGGAGATATAGCTCTGTGGCATAAGTGCCTGCCTAGCAAATGCAAGGTTGTCAGTTTGATTCCTGGTCCCCCCCCCCAATGTATGCATAAAAACTGCCTAAAAGTAGGAGGAGACACAAAGGCAACTTTAAACTGAGGCCCTTTGCTCTGGGTAGAGTTCATCATCTAGTTGGAAAACAAGTCACAGAGGGAAATCAGTTAGGTGACACCCTAAGACAGTATGCGATTAAGTCCCAAAGAAATATGCTGCTAATGGTCTCTAATTTCATTCAGTTTTTGTGGGTGATAGCAATTGGAAAAGTCTTCAGTGAAAAGGGTCTGGGTTTATTTATTGTTTATTTATTTTTGTGATGCTGGGGATTTCAATCCCTAGGGCTGCTCACATTTAGGCAAGCATTGAACGACAGCCTCAGCCTCCCAGCTATAGCTGAAATGGGAAGCTACAGAACGAACAGCCTTTCCAACCAGAAGAACTGCAGGAACTAATACTTGAGTCAAGCTCCAAGTGTTTGAGGTAGTATAACTAACTTCGTGTCATAAAAAGGTGGGGCTGGATAAATAAGGAGAAGCACAGTACAGGGAGAGTTTTGTTTAGTCACAGGAGTTTATAGAAAACGAAAAATTCCTGGAGTTTCCTAAACAAGGAAGTAGGATATTCATCAGAATGGAATAGGTAGGAAAAGACAGAAAGATCAGATAGGAAATTGTTGCTCAAATGAGCGTGAAGTGACAGGTGCTAGATTCACAAAGGCTCAGAAATGAAGTGAAGCCTGTTATAGGAAGCTGTGTCAAGGAAACCTGTCATTCCAGGTGAGGTGACAGACTTTTCCAACATCATATAACAACCACCGATGGTAAATATGGTTCTTTTGTAGAATAAAGTTGTTAATATAATTCTGTGCTAGTTATACTTGTGAGACATGTTTGTTCTCGGGGGGGAAAAAAGTCTAGCTTGGTGTGATAAACATTTCTGGTATAATAGACAAAACAAAGACATCTTTCTTGATTAGAATATCTTGGACCATTGGGCTAGGGAAGTAGCTCAGCAGCACATTGCCTGCCTGGGAAGCAACAGGTCCTGGGTTTGATTTTTGGTACCAAAAAAGAAAAATATCTTGGACCTTCAAAGGAAAGCACAGATTGTGAGCTCGTTATGGTAAAGATTTGTTGCTTATTGGTTTTGGTATTTATGAGTGAGTGTCTAAAAGGTATTCAGTATGTGTTTGTTAAATGAATTAATAAAGTTAAAGGTCAATGACTAAGTAGGTAGGAAAGAATATCTAGGTTTAAAATATCAAGGTGATGTACAGCAAAGCATATTGTATAGTAGATCAGTAAGATCTACTATACAATATCAAACTCAGTAAGACCAGTGCTCTCCACCTTTTAGGTCGAGGGGACTCTGTTGTGTGTTTCCAGATCTCTTCAAGGCTCTTAACTGAGCCTTGCTGAGATGTTGTCTTGTTTCTAAGCAGTGAAGCTATGAGGTGGTCACCCAGAATCTGCTTTATCTTATTTTTGTTGCGTTTGTTTTTTGTTTGTTCTAAGACAGTGTCTCAGTATGTAGCCCAGGCTGGCCTAGAACTCAGTTATGTACCACCATGCCTAGTTTATCTGTTTTTTTTTTTTTTTGGTGGTACCGGAGATTGAACTCACAACCTTCGCGCTTGCAGGGCAGGCGCTTAAGCCACTGAGCTAAATCCCCAACCCCAGTTTATCTGGTTTTTAAAAAAGGCAACTTTCCACTTTCTCAAAATTCAGTAGGCTGTAAACTATTCCACTTAAAAAGCAGTTTCCTTCTGATTAATTATCATTTCAAAATTTTCAGACCAGACCTTATAAAAGCAAAGAAAAACAGACTTTAGACAAATTTTCTAGAACTGAGCGGGATTATATATTTTGTCATCTTGTGAAGAATTTCAACCAAAAAAAAAAAAAAAAACCAAAACCAAAGAATTTCATTAGGACAGCATCATATTACCATATTTGCATCTTTCATTAAAAATTCCTTGAACAGATATCAATTGTGGATGAAGTTATACCAACTCAGGTTGTATGCATTTTGTATTATTTTTTGGCTATTTTTACCTACCCAGAACTGAAACCCACAACTATTGAGAGAATTTGAATTCATAAAAATGTCTTCTTGGAAAGTGAGAAATTATACAACATAAAGTTGGTCTGCATCTTCCTTCTTTATTTTTTAAAAAATTGCCCTTTAAAAAAAAATTGCCCTTTAATAACTCAGTATTGGGCCGGCGATTTAGCTCAGTGGCATAAGCGCCTGCCTTGCAAGCATGCATGCAGTTGTGAGTTTGATCCCCGATACCAAACAAAAAACCAAAAAAACAGTATTACCTTTGTATGAAGTAGATATGGCATTCTACGGTGTTCTATCACTTCTGTTGTGAAAAAAAACTGAAAAATAAAAACAACAAATGAACTTAATTGTAAGATTGTTAAAACTGTTATCATTAAGTCAATCTCCAACACTCAACCAACTTTGGGTTCCTTGTGCTACACAATGGAGTAAATTAGTTAGCTATCTAAAAGCATTAGTTTTGTAATACTTTATCTGATAGCATCAAGAAGAACTTTCATTGCTTGTGGTTAGATATTTTGAGGGCTTTTCTTATGAAAATAACTGCATTACATTAAGTGTTCCTGATAGTTGCTTCACAGAGTTTTGAGGCTAAAACAATCATAGTGTTCAGAGGCAAACCTTTGGATCACATTGCTGTTCTATTATTATTTGTACTGAACTTAGGCTGGACCACACAAACAGTTTAAGTTTAGGGGCCATTGGAAGAATCAGCATTAGGACCTCTGCAAGTCTTTTTGCTGTGACAGACCATTTTTATGGTGGACACTCGTGACACTGTTCTCATACTAAGCACTTGTAAAAGTTGAGTACCAGAAATAACTTCTCTTGAGCAACTAGTTTGTTTTATAATCTTGTGGGTATCCTGAGTTATGTAATTGAAGGTACTTCCTTTCCTTGTGTTAGTAATTTAAAACTCAGATGCTTACTTATGGCAAATGTTAAATTATGTGGGGTACATTGTGTGAATTACTTTTACCCCCAGTTTAGTATTTTGCCTACTCTTAGTTTCCCTTTGGGTCATTATTCTACTGCCTTTCTATCTTGTTATATTGTATATATTTTATAAGTAACCTTCAATCTTTTTAAGCAGAAGAAGAGATAATTATTCATGATTGCAAATTGTAAAGATTAGTTTTGAGATTAGATAAGAAATAGCCCCAGATAACCTAATCTGAAGATTATGCGATTCCCTTTACCTCCACCACAATTACATGTGTATTTTTTTCTTTACGATGACTATAAATGAATATAAATTTGTATGAGTAAGAGAGTCACTAGGAAAAGACAATGATGAGTAAGGCAACATAAGACAGTGCGAGACGAAGAAAAACATGTGAGCCAGGAAACATGCCGAGTGAAAGAGAAGGAAATAAAGGACCGTATTCTGGAAGAATGGGTTGCACGAATGGGTTGTAAATTGGGAAATGAGAAATACTAATTCAAAGAAACTTCTGTCTGGGAAGCAGCAAGGATGTGGCTGCTTCTTTCAGGGGTTGGGCTGAATGTCTGACTGTGTTGATAGCTTAAAACTAAGCATCATGGTAATAACTACAAAGAGATGGCAAAGAGCAGGTGAGGTCTAGCGCTGCAGAGTCCTGGGTGCCATTAGATTGGCAAACAAGAACACATTGCTTCCTTAGTGCTCAGGGAGGCTTAGGAGGGATTTGAGATGCACTGAGGGGAGCGGGTGAGATAGTTTGGGATTAGAGGAGATAAAATGTGCAGGAGAAAGAGAACACAGCAGGAGGAGAAGCCACACTTCTCAGGGAGTCAGGAGAGAGCCTGGTGCTTAGTGTATGTTCAAACTTGGCTGTATAAATTTAGCTGGACCAAACTAACATCTGTATGGACATTGCTGCGACTGCTTACATGCCTGGGGGTTATGTCCTGATGTGGCTGTCACAGCAGCACAGCTTTTCCTAGCACCAGATGAGTTTGCTTTTGGAACTGATTCCCTATGGGAGGGAGGAAAGAGGTAAGTGTGGCTGCCACCTTTGGGTCGTTGCTCATGCACCATAGCATGTACCCTGCGAGGTCTTTCCTGCTGTCCTCTACTTCTTCTTACTCAGTAATTCTTCATTATCTAGATCTCAGCCTGACAGTTACCTGTTTGAGAAGGGTAGGTCTATTTACAGAGCTTAATGCTAAGTATGTAAAAGATTCTTTTGCTTTACCCATACCCTGCTTGAGTAAAAAAAAAATAAGCAAAAGTATGAAATAAACATTTTTTTGAAACAATGTACAAAATATACTTTTTTTTTTTTTTGAGACAAGGTCTCACCACAGAGAGCAGGCTGGCCTTGGGCTCACTCTATAGTCCAGGCTGGCCATACAGCAATCCTCCTAACTTACCCTCCCAAGTAAGTGCTGGGATCATACGGGTCTGTATCACCATGCCTGGAAATTTTATTTTCTTTCTTAAATTTCAAGGAAGGATCTTGTTACATCACTGAATTGTTCAGGCTAGGCTGGAACTTGCCGTCCTCCTGCCTCAGTCCCCTAGAGTGCTGGAACTGTAGGCAAGTGTTATCACCCCCAGCTCTTTCTAGAATTTCGATTCACATGCTGTCCCTCTGTCTCTCTCATGCATGCTGACCACGCTCTCTGTCTTCTTTTCTGAGCCTTTCTTTGCCAGTGCCCAGGCAAGTGTTGAGGCTGCCAACTGGGCCATTCAGTACTTTCCACCAGAAGGCATTCCCACAGTGCCCTGTGTCTCTCCAAGCACTTAGTACATACACTGGTAATCGTGTAATTGTTTGCTGGGAGCTCTTTAATATCCATCTTCCTCCGAGAGACTGTTCTAAAGGGCAGCAACTCTGTGAAATTCATCAAGAGCTCAAATATTTGTTGGCTTCACTGGTGATAAAAAGTAAACACATTTTAAGTGACCAGGGGAGAAGTCAAGGGTTCTTCTAGAGCGATAAATGGGACATTTAAGACTAAAAAGGGGATAGAAGAAATCAAGACCAAATCAAATAAGAAGTGGTTTCTTGCACGGCATTATTTTTTCTTTGTTATTGTTGTTTTTGGGTACTGGGGATCGAACTCACAACCTCAAGCTTGTCAGGCAGGCACTGTGCCACTGAGCTATATCCCAAGCCCTTGCACAGAATTAATTTAATCGGAGACTTAAAAAAACTACTTGATGATGCATGTACTTCTGATGAGGTCAATTGATTTCCTATAGATAATTCCTGGTAAAATACAACACAAATCCATCCTTATAATCAATCTGTCATTAACAGTTTTATGAAGCTCATTCATAAAATCATAGTTAGCACCTAGCCCTCCAATGCAAGCATTCTTGAGGATGACCCTAGAGAAAAGCCTGACACTACAAGTACTGAGATCCATACTGTTATAAAACCATGACATGGGAACAACTAAAGAAGATAACTCCAGGACCTCCCACAAGCTCCTAAGAATATGTTTGTTGCTATGATGGCTATCATGTCCTGTGTGCTATTTCTTTTCTTTTCCTTTTTTTTCTTTTTTTGCGGTACTGGGGATCGAACTCACGACCTCGTGCTTGCCAGGCAGGCGCTCACGCCACTGAGCAAAATCCCCAGCCCCCTGTATGCTGTTTCAACTGCTGCCAGTTACAAGAACAAAAAGGAGGATATATTGGGGACTACAAGTGCACAATGGCTACTTTTGCATACTTCCCTATGGAACAAATGGAGGTTTGGGATTATTGGTACCAATTTTTTGAGATTTCCCAGAACTCTCTAGGGATGGGCCATCCTCTCCTACCCATTAAGACCAAATTAAAACCACTGAGATTAAGAAATGCTTCAGGGCAAGATCCTTTTCAGCATAAGATCATCTCTGCCCTCTTGAGTTTTCCCCAGATCTGGAATATTCCTCTAGCCCCTCCTATCATTGTATACACCCAATAAATAGTGATTGGTTTGGAGCATGTTTGTCTCTATCTATCCTGATACTGATCTCCCAATCCCACTTCATGCATTAGTAAAAATAAAATAAAATAGAATAAAATCATAGCACGGGCTGGGGATTTAGCTCAGTGGCTTAAGCGCCTGCCTGGCAAGCATGAGGTTGTGAGTTCAATCCCCAGTACCAAAAAAAAAAAAAAAAAAAAATCATAGCACTTTCCTGATGTCCAGAATACTATACCCTCTCATTATCACCTCTGCCAGTATTTAATTAGGCAACAAATATTTGATGAGCATTTTGCAAATGATCCCCACTGCATTAGATACCAACGTAAATATCCTCATAGACTATCCCCTCAGAAAGCTTATAATGCAGGATTGATATTAAAGTGCAGTTAGGAACAAGAAGTTCTGATATGCTATAGCATGTAATATGACTCTAGATAATGTCATGTAAACTTTAAAAAGGTAGAGGAAGGGCTTTTAAGAGCTTTCATCACAAAGAAATGATGTTTGAGAAGATAGATATGTTTAATCTGATGTAAAAATTACATGTATACATATATTAAAACATTATCCCATCCATATGTATGTTTTGATTGCATGTATCTGTTAAATAATAAACAGATTATAACTCAAGATCTGAGGCAGGCCTCAGAATTAGACTAATAACAGTAACATAATTTTATGTGTGTCATATTGGATAAATGAAAATGTTACAGATGGCCAGGCGTGGTGGCGCACTCCTGTAAACCCAGCACTTGGGAGGCTGAGGCAGGAGATTGTGGTAAATTCGAAACCAGTCTGGGCTACAGTGAGTCCAAGGCCAGCCTGAATTGCATAGTGAGACCCTGTCTCAAAAAGACCAAAAAAAAGTTACAGATAGAAATAAATATTCAGGATAGTCCCACACCTATGGAGGAAATTACAGATACACAGAATGAAGAAAGTTTATAAGAAGATAAAGTTGAAATTTTCAGTTCTGTCACCGCCAACAGAAGACCTATCTGTTCCCTGACCAGGTTCTCAGTTATTCAGCAGAAGCTCGGTTTCTGGGCTGAGGCAGTGATTCCTGAAGGTCGGTGCAGACACACCCAGTGACCTTCTGAGAAGTAACTTCCCGTCTGCAAGGAAGGAGATTGCACTTCCTCTACACAAACCAGAGTGACGCGGCTGTGTGTGTGCGCGCGCATGCGCATGTGTACGTTTTGCATGTCCCCAAGAAGATGTGAAGTTACGCGTATGTGTTTGATCGCTTAGCTCGCTTGATTTTTAACCAGTTATGAATAAGGGGAAAATTGTAGGTTCAACCCCCGGAGGTGATTTTAGTTTTACACGGGAATGTCTCTGTCCCATGACAAGTTATACTTTCAGCCGTGAGATGCAAGAGAGAGCAGGTGACAGTGGAATGACTGCGGCATGACCAGAAAGTCAACTCAGTCATGTAACGGTGGGTGAGTATTATCACTATAAGTCAGAGATGACTGCGATTTCCTACAGTTACTGTGGAGAGGGTGAAAGACCCTCAACTGAACTAGGAAGTTAAGCAACTTTTTAAAATTGATATACATACATATGTGTTTTTCTCTATGTACCTGTGCAAAAAGATGTAAATATCATTTAGCCTTGAATAAATGATATGTATGAATAATGAATAGACTTTACCTTCAATGAGTAATTGATGACAGATTTATTGAGTGTGAAGTTATCTGAGAATTCTGAATGACTTTTGTTTTTATTCTGATAAGTTATTTGCTGTATCCGACTGGAAAACGCAGCTTTTCTCCTTTGCTGATCAGCTGAATAGCACACTGGGAGAGATGCCAGTTTTTAGTTTTCTCCATCATTATTTTTTAGTTCCATTGTGGTGCTTTTTTCAAGTTGCTGTTTAAACTTTGCTTTGGTACTTCATTTGGAGCTCCAGAATTGAACAATACCCAATTTTCCAGTTTCCCTAAAATGAAAACTTCATTTCTAAGCCCTACGGATGCTCTGTGCCTCTCAACATCCCAGCAAACGTGCTTGTGTGGCTGGAAAGAGCTTCCTGTTACGGCCACTTCATAGCCACAGAATATTAAGAGCTCTCATGGGGGCTTTTTTTCTTTCTTTTTTTTTGGGGGGGGGGCTTTTTTTCTAGAACGTATATTGACTGGAATTGGCCTCTGGTTGAAACCTGAAAGTCTCCTCTTTCTGGATTTCTCTTCCTCCTCTTGCCCTTTCCTGGATACCCAGTTCCCAGCCTCTCCCTGCCTGTGGGGTTGGAGCACAGGGAGATGCAGCACTGTTTGGTCTGGGAAAGTAACAGGAAGTACTTGCATTCTTTACAGCGATGCATATGTGGGGCTTGCTCACCTATTGTACCATAACTATTAATAATTAATGTTTGACACCCTCTATACCTGAGGTGAGCAAATACAGTATAGAATGCTCTTTAATTCCTCTTTTCTCATCTGGCTCAAATGTATATTGTTTAAATGTTAGAATAAAATTCTGCTTCATCAAATTAGGTGACTTACAGGAAGCTGCAGTGTAGCTCTGATGCAGTGATCACACTTTTCAACACTATACAACCTTGTAACAATAAAGAGATTTTCTTCATAACACATATAGTTATTAGTAAATGAGACCTCAGAGAAATAACTGTGAGGTCAAAGGCAGCTTTTGTGAATATATAGTCTGGAGATTGCAGAGCCGAGCACCTTACCCTTACCTGTCTTTCCTCTTTGTATCCCCAATTGGCTTTTCCCTTCCTCTCTTGCAAGCAGTTGTCTTTATTTCATCATTTAGACAGAGCGAGCTTTTAGAAAGCTGATGAATCAACAGAAGCCAGAAGATTATGTATGCACACTGTATGTTTAATAAAACAGTGTGCAGTCTGATTACCGTAAGTATAATGTAAAAAAAAAAATCTGTTCGAACAGTTTACATGATTTGTAACCTCTGTTCTGTCAGCCTTATTGGAGTGGAAAAAAATCCCTTTGAGGCTATAACAGGACTTGTGGTACAATCCTGATTAATCTTAGCTTTGCACTTATGCTCACAATGTGGAAAAATATATTTGAATCAGAAAGTAAGACCCTTAGTTCTAGCTTTGTGCCAGTTTAGGTGTTTGATAGCCTCAGGCACATCCTAACAATGGTGAAGGTTGTTGCCTTATAGAATAACAACAACAACAACAATAAAAAAAATCTGTTGACCTCTGCTATTATACCTACAAAAGCCCCTGAAAAGAACATACTGTTAACTTTATTTGGCAGTAAATTCAGTAGCGCTTCACTTCGTCTCAGCCATGTTTTCTGAACTACTAGGCCGCTAAATATTCCCCCAAGACTTTCATGTTACGATAAAATGACAGCAATTTGGTACTTAATTTATTTAATATTGAGTGCCAAGACAGTGGAGGATCAAAGCCTACAAACCTGAAATCCATTAAATTTTCCTCTTTTGAATGTTTACTTAAAAAAAATAAGCAGATAAGTTTTAAAAGACTCACTTCATTTTTTTTCCACTTCATTTTGGACTGTACACTGATAGTGTGAGCAAATAGAAGCAAACGTTTCCCTTAGACCTATGAGCCGCTCTGGCAAACTGATTGAATGCTTGGTGGGGGTGGTGGGGTGACACGAGAACCCTGACACACAGCCAGCTGATCAGCGCACACCACAATCTGGCACATTTGCCTTTGGAGGCTGAGGTGCTGGCCAATCTTGTGGGACTGAGTTCCAACTCTGGTGTCTGCTGGAGAGTCTACTGCAGAATTTCTCGGTGTGTGTCGTAGGGAGATTTGAAGGCTAATTCACACGCCTAGGTCACAGAGGTGTCCTGCAATGTGAGAGTACAGTAAGAGAAACTGGGCTTGTGTTTTGCTGTAGCATTCTACTGCTGGCCCATTCACACTGTACTGGCCTCGGGACCAGCACAGGGGTCAGCCTGCAGCGGCTCAAGCAACCTTACTGCAGACCAACAGCAGGGCTAAGATATCTGCTGTCTCTCCTGAGCCTCCGGTGACAACCGAGATCCTGAGGTTGTGACTGCACAGCTCTCAGGCGGGGTTTAATCCTGAGACTGGCAGCAGCCAGCCTAGGTGTCACCTTCCCACAGGTTCCAAGTGGCTGGGGGTGAGGCCGGGGGACTCGGAAGTCAGTTATAGGAACAAAAACTGAAGCTGATCTTCTTCTTTATCACCCAAGGACATCTGGAATTGTGGGGAGATGAGAAGACAGTAGCTGTTATGGCTGCTGAGGATTGGAGCTAGCAGTGTGGAACTCCTTGGGGTTCTGATGGAGGATGTGACCAAGACAGGAGGGTTGATTCTCCAGCAGGTACCCCCGAGAGACCTGAGCTGGTGTGAATGGGGCCTAGTGCTTTTTTCCCTCTTGGAACCTGGGAAGTATCTTTAAAAAAAAAAAAAAAAGCCCAGGTTGTGGGAAGCTCTGTTCTGAGGGCCACGCTCTGGAGACGAAGTGGTCCAGTTGCTTACTAGTGGTCAGGGAGGTAACTGTCAGGATGGCAAGTAGCCTCCATCTCTCTCATGGGACACCATCATATGTATACAGGTGCAACCATCATTTCTACACGGTGAGCAGCTACTGTGTGCAGGAGCTGTCTTTGTTGTGACATAGTCCAAAAGAGACGGGGCGAGGGAGAGCAGGACACTGTTACTTCCAGATGTCACCGCTACGCGGCCTCCATTGCGATTACATTCCACCGCTGCAGTGGGACCCGGAGCGCGCTGTGCTCACCAGTAAAGGTGTGCACATTTTGGAATGGAAAGGTTCTGCTTGGCATTCAACAATGCAGAAGGAATTCCCGGGGCAGATGGTGAAATCACTGTCTCACAGTTAGGCTGCTCCAGTCACAGAAAATCTGGCTCACAAATATTTGGAAATTGATCGGACTTGGGATGTTCAAGTTAGCAGGCCTCCTAATAATATGATACATAAGTAGGTATAAATTGATTAGATTTTGCCTTTCCTTTTCATGTGATTTTTGGCTGACCAGATTCTTTTGACCATTTTTACCTTTGACATATCAATCAGGTGACATGCCATTGTGTCTTCAAGCTGTTGGTTGTTTGCATCATACCCAGAGGGCAATCCTATTTCCCATTCATTGAGGGTGTCTGTCCTGTGTACTATTTTCCTTCTAAGATACTATTTATAAGTGATTAATATTGTGGTATCATTTCTAATTTTATGTCAGTTTCAAAAAATGAGAGTAATAGCAGGGACATACAGTGGATCGGTAACAGGCTAGGCTTACAGTTAGGGTTTCCTAACACCTAGCCCTTTGAATAAGTCACTAGTTTTCCAAAGTTAGTTCTATATTATTATTGCTATTTAATCAGCATGCTTATGACTTAATTGGTCACTAAGGTGCCAATTAAGAAAAGACTATTATATACTAGGAAAAATAATTGATTATATTTCCTAGAAGTAAAATCCATGGGAGATTTAAAAATGTTCTATAAAATTGCTGTCACCCAGCCAGGCTAGGCAGCGCAGCACTCTGGGAGCCTGAGGTAGGAAGACCACAGGTTTGAACCTAGCTTGTGTGACTAGTGACTTAGATACTGTATCTCAGTAAAAAATAAAAAGGCCTGGGAATGTAGCTCAGTGGGGAAGTCCTGGGTTCAGTCCTCATGACTGGGAAAAACAGTCACCATCACCTGGGTGTTCTGCTCCTGTGATTACGTCTCCGTGGGTCAAGACAACTGCTAAAGCTGGCACGTTGTTCAGAAAGGATAAGCATGCTGGGGATTTAATTCAGTGGTGCAGGCGCCTGCCTGGCAGGCGTAAGGTCAAGAGTTCAATTCCTGGTACAAAAAAAAAAAAAAATTAGGATAAGCAAACCCCTGTCAATGTTGCTTTGTCACCTTGCCAATGAGAACTGACTAAATTTACTCAGCGGCCAGGTCTTGCTGGCCACTCTAGGGTCACCTCTTCCCCTTGCTTGCCACTCTGGATTCTGTCAGAGCCAGGAAGAAGTCACCTTCCTGGGGGAGCAGGTTTGCTCTGTTGAACTTTGGATGACTACAGCTTCAACTGTCTCTGTTCATTTGTTTTTGTTTTGTTTTTTGTGTTTTGAGACAGGGTCTTGCTATATAGTGCAGGCTGTTCTTGAACTCACTATGTGGTCCAGGCTGGCCTTGAATTTTCAGGGATCCTCCTGCCTCAACCTCGAGTGCTGGGTTTATAAATTTGTGCCACCACACCCAACAGGATTGGCTGTTACAGCCGGTGAGTTTTTGAGAGACCAAAGGAGGAAAGTCATCAGATATCCAGCCGTTAGAGAAGCTTTCTTTCTCTAAACCCCCATTCCTACATTCAAAAACTCCAATGAGTTAATATTTACTAGATAGATTTTTCAGTCCTTTTTAAAAATTTATATTTAAGTACTCCATTCTTCTTTTTATTATTTGGAGGAATTTCCCAATCGCAAGTGTTGTGGTGTGAATGTTTGTGTCTCCCTAAAAGACCTGGATTGAAATCTAACCACCGGGGTGGTGGAGATGAGAGGCAAGGCTCTTGGGGGTGCTGATTAAGTCCTGAGGGAAGACCTTTGGTAAAGGGGGTTAGTACCCTACACAGGAGGCCCAAAGGAGCTCGTCTGCCCCTTCTGCCAAATAAACATGCAGAGGGAAGGCGGCATCCCTGTAGCAGAGAGCAAGCCCTCCCCACGCTGACTCTGTTGGCACCTTGATCTCAGGTTTTGCAGCCTCAAAAACTATAAGAAATAAGTTTCATACTAAATCTACTGGAGGACAAGGGAGGTAGAAATCTTGGAGACATAGGGGTAGGCAGAGAATTCATGGATAAAATGCAAACCGCATGGGAAACACTTCAAAGAATCAACAACTGGGATCTCATATTACTAAAAAGTTTCTGCACTTCAAAAGAAATCACCAACAAAGTGAAAAGAAAACCCACAGAATGGGAAAGAATTTTAGCCAACAATCCCTCAGATAAAGGACTTATATCAAGAACATATAAAGAACTGAAAAACATCAAACCCCCCAAATTCAAAGATCCTCTCTAAAATGGGCATTGGAGATGAACACACAGTTCTCAGATGAAGATATACAAATGGCAAATAAATACATGAAGAAATGCTCATGATCACTGGTCGTTTGAGAAATACAAATTAAAACAGCATTGAGATTTCATCTCACCCCAGAAAGAATGGCTGCCATCAAGAAAACACTTGATAACAAATGTTGGTGAGGATGTGGGGAAAAAGGAACACTGCTCCACTGTTGGTGGGAGTGCAGACTGGTGCAGCCACTATGGAAATCAGTATGGAGAATTCTCAGAAGACTAGGATTGGAAGTTCATTCAATCCAGCTATCCCCCTCCTGGGTATTTTCCCAGAAAAACTGAAAAAGTCATTCACAGAGATATATGTGCACCCATGTTCATAGCAGCACAATTTGTGATAGCTAAATCTTGTTGTTTTTTTTTTTGGTACTGGGGATTGAACTTATGACCTCGTGCTTGCTGGGCAGGCGCTTAAGACACTGAGCTAAATCCCCTGCCCGATAGCTAAATCTTGGAAACAACCAAAATGCCCATCAACTGCAGGATGAAAAAAGTACGGTATTTTTATACAATGGAATACTACTCAGCTATAAAAAGGATGATCTTGAGGCCTTTACAGGTAAATGGAAGCAACTTGAAACTATCCTCATTAGTGAAATAAATAAGACTCACATTAGTAAATATCACATTGTCTCTCTAGTGTAAAAAATAATAAAAACCGACAGAATAATGGGATCCACAAAGTATAATAGATACTGTAAAAGTGGAAAGTGCTCTAAAGGATATAATGATATGTATAGTATGTAAGATAGATGACCATATTACTAAATTTCTGTTTGGTCATTGAACAGAAGGGTTTGCACTATCAATGTTTGAGTGTCTAGCCACTTTTTATGCTTTGATTTTGTGACTTTGGCAACTGTTTTTAAGATGACAATGGGTAATGTATCAACTAGTGATTTTATGATTTTTTTTAAATTCAGTATTCTATCTTTTTTTCCCATTTTTCTATTTTTTAAATTTTCTTTTCTTTCCTTCCTTGAAAAAAAAAGAACAATATGCAATATAACAACCATTGTTAAATTTCTTTCATTCTGTTTTGAAAACCTATATTGCTATTGTTTTGGGTTTGTTGTTGATGTTTATCTCTTTTGCTTTTTGTTTTTCTTTTCTGACTTTTTTCTTTTTAAAATAAAAAAAAGAAATAAGTTTCAGTTGTTCATTAGCCACTCAAATTAGTGTTATTTTGTTATAGCAGCCTGCACAAAGACACAAAATTCAGAGATATAATCAAACATTTGTAGGTTCAGGGATAATCTTAGATCAACTTTTTTTTGTGGGAAGGGTGGCAATAATGTTAAATTCATACTGTTAAGTTATGCTTGTAAAAATAATTATTGGATACACCTTTTTCCGTAAGAATTTAAAGTATAAAAAATCCTGGGATTTTCTAAATACTCTTCTATTGTAGTTTATAGTATAACCAGCCTGACTTTACAAAAAAAGGAAATTGAATCCAGGAATATCTATGCCCACAAAAATCGAGAATTCACCAGATTCTTAAATACTGGGCTCCTGTTACATAGTTATCTTGTTCAGACATGCCCTTTAATAGTTCAAGAAAAATGCTTCTTCTACCCAAGAGGGAATATAGTTAGTAGACAAACAGGTAGGAAAAATGTTTATCCTTAATAGAAATCAAAGAAATGCAAGTGAAAAGAGCTTTAAAATAGAATTTTATTTCTACTAGAAGAGCAAAAAATGTACAGGCTTTTTTTTTCTGATAGCGTGAGTTGAACTCAGGACCTTGTGCTTGGCAGGCAGGTGCTTGTATCACAGTGCTATGTCCCCGGCTCCATACAGGTTTTTATTATAATAGTCATCAGTGTTGAAGTGAAATGATGTGCTCATTCTCTCTTTTTAAATTCACACAACAATTTTACATATCCTTAGGTTACACTGTGGTATTCTGATGTGTGTGTACAATATGTCATGATCAAACGAGAGCTGTTGTGTAACCAGAATCTCTGCTATGCTACAGAAAATCAGAACTTTCTCTTTTTGTCAAAGGGTTTTGTACATGAAAATCAGCCTCTTTCTGTTTCCCCCTTCTACCCATCATGCCCAGCCTCTGGGAAACCTTATTCTACTCTCTACTTCTATGACAGAACTTTTCAAAATTTTTAGCCTGCACAAATAAACAAAAGCATATAGTCTTTCTGTGCCTGGTTTATTTCATATAATATAATGATCTCTGGTTCTATCCATGTTGCTAGAAAGCAAAAAATTTCATTTTCACATCTATTGATTAGCACATACGGGTTATACAGATTTATGGATTTCATTGTGGCAGATTTGCACATGCCATAATACACTTAGATCATTTTTATCCCAAATCCTCTTGCCCCGCTACTATTTAGTTTCACATTGGGCATACTCAGTGTTTAAATTTCATTCTTTTTTATGGCTGAATAATATTCTGTTGGGTTTATATACCACATTTTCTTTATCCATTCACCCACTGATAGACACTTTGATTGATTTCATGTCTTGTTTATTGTGAATAGTACAGTGTATAATGTCTTGATTTCCTGTCCTTTGGATATATAGCTAATAGGATAAGTGGATCATAAGGTAACTGTGTGTGTGTGCGCGCGCGCACGCACATGGTACTGGGATTCAGCCATCAAATGTAGGATCTTTACATGGAACTACATCCCCACTCTTTTTTATTTTGAGACAAGATCTTGCCTCACTAAGTTGCCCAAGCTGGGCCTGAACTTGCAACCTTCCTGCTTTAGCTTTCCACAGTGCGGGGATTACAGGTATATGCCACCAGGCTCAGTTTATCTTTATTTTATTTATTTATTTATTTATTTTTGGTACCGGGGATCAAACTCACGACCTCGCGCTTGCCAGGCAGGCACTTAAGCTATCTTTATTTTTTTGAGGCACCTCCATACTGTTTTCACAGTCTCTGTATGTGTTAATTCTTATTTATTGTCTTTTTCTTTTTGAGACAGGGTCTCACTATGTGGCTCAAGGTGGCCTTGAACTCATTTTGTAGCCCAGGCTGACCTCAAACTCACAATCCTCAGCCTGCCTCAGCCTCCTGAGTACTGGGATTATAGCCATGTGCCACCACGCCCAGCATTTATAGTGTTCATTCTTGATGACACTATAAATTAATCAAATATGTTCAAAAAAGAATATGGCAATAAGCAGCAATACCTATAAGTATAGTCAAATATTTGATCTATTATTTCTACTTTGAGGAATTTATCCCAAGAAAATAATTCAAAAGAAATAAAAAGATAGTTATATGAATATGAATATATTCTTTACCTCTTTATCCACAGTAATTAAACAATAGTATAAACTAAATAATAAATAATAGGACATAGACTAAAATTTTGATTGTCTTTGGAGACTGTATCAAAGTCCTTTATCAACCTTAATTGAAAATGAGTATCTATTTGACAGTATAGATGTGAAGTAGAGACTGCAGATGGAAATCCACAGCTGACAGTGATAAATAATGTTTGATTCTATAATATAATGTAAAATATATAAAATATAATCACTAATATTTTAATAAATGTATCATAACTATAGTTATTGAGTATAATATGACCTACGTGCGCCTCGGAGTAATGTCACAGTTGATGAGGGGACGTTTCTCTTTGAAAGTAACACAGCCAGCTAATGAGGGGATAATGGGATTAGAATATCACTGTGTAGGTCTTAGTAAAGGCAGCTGCCACCAGCAGGGAGACAGCCAAAGGCTACATAGCTTCTGGCAGAAGCGTATGGCACCTCTAAGGCAGTCTTGTCCCCACCCAAGATACATACATACATATATACGGTAAACATAATGAAGCCTCAGGTTTTAATTTGTAGAAAATACGCTTCCAAAGCCAGGCCTAGGACACAGGCCTGTAATCCTGGCCCTCTGGGATGCTGAAGGTGGAGCACAGCAAGTGTGAGTCTAACCTGAGCAACAACAGGGACTTAGTGAGACCGTTTTTGTTTGTCTGTTTGGTCTTTTTGAGACAGGTCTCATTATGCAGTTTCACATTGACCTTGAAATCACTTTGTCCCCAGGCTGATCTCAAATTTGCAGTAATCCTCTTGCCTCAGCCTCCCAAATGTTGGGATTACAGGTGTGCACTATTATGCCTGGTGAGACCTTGTTTCAAAGTTAAAAAAAAAAAAGGTTTGGGGATTGTACTTCAGAATGAAGGCCTTGGGTCAAACTCCCAGAACCACCAAAAACAAAACAAAACTGACCAAAACCAAAAAACAAAAAAGATACACATTGTAATATATATAGAAGAAATGTTTTAGATTTGTTTCAAAATAATCTGGAGTTTCTTTGACTAGAATTTATATCTGGGTTGGGGGAGTTTGTTGAAAGAATACTTTTCGTGAAGCCCTGGATTCAGTCCCCAGTGTCAGAAAACTACCAACAAAGAGAAGCCTCCGTCAATTTCCTTCTTTTTCTTTTTCTTTGGCTCCCATCAGTTCTGACTGAAGTCTCTGAAATGATGGTGAACCTATGGTATGTGTGTTGTTTTTTTTTTTAAGACAAAAGATGTTAATGCATGAGTTATTTTTTCTAAACTAGAACTTCAGTATTCATGTTTAATTGCAGTGTTGGCCCTTCGCGATAAATGAGTGGGTTGGGTGGAGATTTAGCTCAGCGGCACAGTGCCTGCCTGGCAAGTGCCAGGTCGTGAGTTTGATTACCAGTTCCAGTGAATGAATGAATGAATGAATGAATGAGTGAGTTTTGGTTGGCAGTTTGGGCAGTCCCTTTGAAAGGTTCGCCATCACTGCTCTAGAATGTTGCTTATATGCTCCAGACCTTTCCATCTTTGAAGTCTCTGCAGGATTTCTTCTTTCTTCGTCACAGCCCATTTAGAACTTCCTTCTATTTCATTGATTTTGTAGCCTTTACCAACACTTTAACTGCATGTGAAGTATTTCCCACATTTGTTTCTTAAAATACACACACACACACACACACACACACTCTTCTGCTATTAAAGTATACCCTTGACCTAGCACCCTTATCATAAAAGCAAAATCATAAAATCTCAGGCTAATTAAGTCCATGGGTCTTTATCCGATGGGCACGATGGATTAAGCAAGAAGTGTGATCGGAAGTGGTTAAAAAAAAATTCCTTCTTCAGCAATGAACCATAATCAGGGAACAAAATCATGTGGAAACGGCTGTAACAATTAATATTCATTAGCTTCTTACTACTGTATATACCTAGTCCTGAGCTAACTGCTTTATGTGCAATTAACCCTCATGTCTTCATGAATAAATATTTCTACTACTGTCATTCCTAAAGTAACAGTACTCTCCCCCAAGAAGAGGGAATTCCCCAGTGGACTGTCTTTGGACTTTGTACCATCAGCTGTCTTCCTGGGTGTTGACCTGTTAGTTCGCATTGCACATGTAGGTTTGCTAGTCTCCAGCATCCTGTAAACCAATGCGCATGATACATTTCTTTTAGACAGCTAGACAGACCTATCCTATTGGTTCCTTTTCCCTGGAGAACTGTAACTAATACAAACATATACCCAGAAACCCAAATAGAAAGAAGCAGTGTTTAAATTACCACTACATTTTGAATACTCATACAGAAATTTTATGTAAAAATGGTGTTTGCTGCCCATGAATCATAGTCCTAAAATAATGTGCTTCTAAAAATCATGAACAGATGATCTTATCTGCTTTATTTGATTTTGTTCTAGAGAAAAGACTAAAAGAAACAGGCTTTAGTTTTGCCATCACCAATTATTTTCCCGTATCATTCCATCGGTAAGAATGTTGGCCTTCTATTGGTTTGCACTAGTATTTAATGGAATAAAATTATTTATTAATTCAATACACAATGGCAAGACTCATACTAAGTACTGCAATTAGTCCCTGCCTCCGAGTAGCTTAGTTGGGAGACAGACAAGCTAAACCATTACAGCATAAGGTGATGGCTGCCATGCTGGAGGCCTGTCCCTCATGCCATATGGACACAAAGAAGCAAGGTCTAAATCTATAGTCCTTAGCCAGGGATATAGCTCAGCGGCATAAGTGCCTGCCTGGCAAGTACAAGGCCCTGAATCCAATTCTCAGTAAAAACAAACAAACAAACAAACAAACCAAACCAAACCTGTAGTCTAGTCAGGAATACATCCCAGAAATAAGTTTTTATACAAAAAGTGGTTGTGAGGGCTGGGGATGTAGCTTAGTGGTAGAGTGCTTGCCTAGCATGTGTGATGCCCCTGAGTTTAATCCTTGATACCTCAATAAATAAATAGTCTGAGTTGGTTACCACAGATTTACTTCCATTTCCAAAATTCATTTAAAATGGGCTGTATGGAGCCAGGCATGGTGGTGCACACCTGTAATCCCAGCACTCGGGAGGCTGAGACAGGAGGATCATTTGAGAGTTTGAGACCAGCCTGGGCTACAAAATGAGCTCAACACCAGCCTTGAGACTGCACAGCAAGACCCTGTCAACAAAACAAAACAAAACAAAAGACAGGCTGTACATTATACCAATGTAAAAAAAAGTTCTTGTCCTACGTCTTTTTTTGCTATTTGGCTTCTCATCTTAGTTCCAGAGTTAATAAGGGTTCTGCCTTAATCTCCACGAGGAACTCACATGTTCCTAGACAATTTCATTTTTTCTCTTCCTGTCCTTGACTGAGTTGTGGAAGAGTGAGTGGGCTTCAGAGCAGAGTTTGCGGAATACAATTTCACATGACCAGAATGTAGTCTCATTGCTTTTTCTCAGACACTCCAGATCACAAATGTCAGCCTCTGACTCCAGTAGCAGATGTACGGATGAGGAATGATTCCTTTCTCCACTGGTTTTCTACAGTTAAACGCAGTTAAGGACATCAAAATTATTTAAAATAACAAGGTCTCCAGACGCTCCCCACTTACCTGGACTCGTTTCCTTGTGAGCCATCCCTGGAAAGTCATGTATAAGAGCTGGCTCTTCATTGACATTAATGACATTAAGTGACATTAAGCATCTTTTTTATACTGATTTGCTCAAGAAACAAATTTGATTTTTTCAAGGATGCAAGAATTTAGTGCTCACAAATTGAACGCCTTACCAACTTTTATCTCCTAGCAACTTTCTTGATCTCATTATGCATTTTCACATTTACTGATGACAGAGTAGAAAATAGTGGTCAGCTTTTAGGCATAGTTCTATGATTTAAAACAGGCTTAATTTCACATGTATATACATATATGTGTTATACATACATACACATATAATTTAAGTTGAGAGTTTAGGCGAATTTCATCATGACCAGATTTTTAGGCATAGTTCTAGGATTTAAAATTGGCCTAACATGTGTGCATAATACATGTGAATCAAGAGAGGTTAGATTAGGTAAATTTCATTATTATAAAAAGATTCTGCTCTCCCTTTTCCCCTCACAACGTGACATTCTGTATGACTACACTAGGAAAGAAAGATTTGTCTTTTTGAGAGAAGGTTTTGTTAGGCACTGTAGACTGGCATTGAACTTACATCGATCCTCCTGCCTCAGCCTGCCAAGTGCTGGGATTACAGACGTGTGCTACGAGGCCCAGCCAGAAAGAAAGATTTTGAGCCAAAATGGCTTTGTAATTTGCTGGCTGGGAGTACAATGACAAGGCTGTACTTGTTGGGTTTGGAAGGCCTAACAGTTTGGAAATTGTCTTGTTGGGGTTGAGTGATGGTATGACAAAATACAGTTTCGTTTCATACGGTGGTTGGTGGTCAAAGGGATCTGATTTGAAGGCACAGAGCAGGGAGCAGCTAGTTCTGGGCATTGTGGGACTATGCTGTAAACCAAAGAGAAGTGTGTGTGTGTGTGTGTGTGTGTGTGTGAGAGAGAGAGATGAGGTGAACTGTACCACAGACCAGTCCTGGTATTGAGGCCAGCAATAGTCAAAAGACAGTGAGGACCTCAATCAACTTTTGAAAGCTCAGAACTAGGCATCAGTCTCAAAGCTTCAGGCTAGAGTGTGATCAGGCACCAAAGACCAGCTATGAACCTAGTCAATTTAAGTGACAATAGGTAGAAATAGTTGTTTATTGGCGACCATGAATTCACAATGGCTAATTTTGCATACTTCTCTAAGAGCTAAATGGAGGCTTGGGGTTATGGTATCACCCTTTTGAGATTTCCAATTAACTGTGAGGATGGACCATCCTCTCCCACCCACTATGACTAATCTAAAACTACTTAAATGAGAAAGATCCTTCTTAGCATAAAATCTCCTCCACCCTCTTGAGTCATCCCAGCATTATCCCTTACCTGCAGTGTCACTGACCTCTGAATCTTCTGCTGACCAGGAACCTTCTGCTAGCCCCTCCTATCATTAAATACACTCATTGCCTTGTGCACACCCAACAAATAGTGGCTGGTTTGGAGTGTCTGGGTCTTTGCCCTTCCTGAGGCACTGACCTCCCAGCCCCCCATCATGCATTACTACATTTGTCTCTGTTTCTTATTTTATCCTTTGCCGTGCCCCTCATACAGGCAGCTGGGGATCTTGGCCAGGTCCCTGATAGTTGTTCCTTGGTACTTAAGTTAGTATCCAGGCTTGCTTTTCATTGCAGGGAGGGTGAGCAGATGAGCCCCCTTCTAGAGGAGAGGCAGGTGGGAACTAAGCTTGGACTGAGGAAGGTTAAAGATTTTGGCCAACTGCAGTGGAGTTCACAGCTGGAGTTCAACCTTCATTGGGAGCGGCCTGAGAACTAAGAACATTGGACCCCAAAGTGATGTAAGTGGACCATACACAAGAGAGATGCTATCAGTACCTTTCAAAGTCTCATGTAACATTTCCACAGATAATTTCATTGCCAGAACTTAAGCACATGGCTACAAACAGCTGCAGGAAAGGCTGGAAAAGGTAGTCTTTCATCCAAGTGAGGGTTTTGGCAGATAAAAGTCGAGATTATGTTAAAAAGAAAATGAGACTTTATGCAGGAAGGCATTTTCTACCACATGTCCTGCATAAGAGCATTGCCCAACCCCCTTTAATCCTGACTGGCCCTTTGAGTAGTGAGAAAGTTAATTAATTTGTAAGTTAATTACAGTCCTAGCATCTTTAAAGCAAGCATATCAAAAAAAAAAAAAAGCAAGCATATCACAGCCAAGGCCACATGTTTGGGACGATTAAATAATATAGACACTTGTACGTCATACTAGGTATGTGTTAGTTTCCCTTGTAAAAAGCTGTGTCTGCTTTTTTTTCTTGATCATTTTCATTACCATTTTCCTGGTGTTATTTTTATTGTTTGATTATCATTGGTCTAAATGATCCTAGGGCATCATTCTAGTCAGAGCTTACCCCCATAGACAAGAACAGTATCCCATTCAATTCCATTCACTTCAGGCCCTGCATCTCCAAAGAAGAGAGTTGATGACATAAAAAAATTATATTATATTCTTGGCATTTAATATTTATAAGTTCATGATTAACTTTCTTTCTTGGTATTTTTTGAGGTAGGGTTTCACTGTATGGTTTAGGCTGGCTTTGAATTCACTTTGTAGCCCTGGCTGGCCTCAAACTCACAGAGATCTTCCTGCTTCAGCCTCCTGAGTGCTGGGATTATAGGCATGCACCACCACTCATGATTAATTTTTGAAGAAACTTACTAATTTGGGTCCAAGTTGATACTGTATACTCCTGAATGATACCTTAAGACAGGTATGTCATCTATAAAACAAAATTAAGGTTGTAGCTTATTAAAAAGCATTATTTTGAAGTGTCTGCCCTAAATACAGTTCACAGTGTATGGAATCTAACCAGTGTAACGTTGCTGTTTTACAGCAAAATGTTTCTGACTGCATTGTTCTCTTTTCATGTGACTGTCACCTGTTAGATCCCATTATACTCATGTACTCATATCTTTGGCTGCGTGTCTTGTTTGCTAGCTCACTGTTAAGCTTAGATTAGGTGTGAGCTCATTGCTAAACTCAGAGGTTGAAAACGTCCTTTTTGAATGTCAGTATTTGATTGTTCTCCTTTTGACCTTGCTCTGCATTTCTTATCTCAGTAACCATGGAAACGCCTTGGAAGGCCAAGTTGGACCAGATCCATGCAAGGCAACAGTTGAATCAATACCGTGTCAATGATGATCTGATTCAAAAGCTGAAAGGTTGAACCTTGGACAGCGACCTTCCGGCTTTTGAAGGAGGATGAGAAAGGAGAGCTTATTGGCCTTGCGGACTTATATCTACCCTTCTGCACCCCTTCACTTTTTCCTCCTCCCAGCCCTGATGCCCACCCCTGCGTAATCATTCTCTCCCACTTAGACTCAGTGGTCCTCACCTACTTCCGCTGGATTGGCTGTCTGTGTCCTTTCTTAAAGTGCACTTTGAGTGCAAGCTTTGGGATTACAACACTCTCAGAATCTGAGCAATGGATTGTTAATTTCCTGCTTTGCATCCTGGAATGCTTCGAAGAGTTATTTTGAGAATAAAATTTTAAAGTGTATTTATATACATTTTGGGGCATACAGTTGGAATTATATACACATTGGTTTATTTCTCTCAGTATTAATCTTTCTTCCCTGCCCTTTTCTGTGTTTTAATTTTGTTTTGTTTTGAGACAAGGTCTCACTTTGTAGTCCAGGCTGACCTTGAACTCTAGGCAATCCTCCTGCCTCAGCCTTCCGAGTGCTGGGATTATAGGCATGCACCACCACGCAAAGCCTTCAAACTCAGGTCGTCTTCCCCTGATGAACTGTTTGCCCTGCTCCACAGCCAGTTGAGCCTATTGGCTTTTATGGCTGAAGAAGGAGATAGAAATGGAGAGAGAAGCAAAGAATGGTGGACTTCAACGCAATCAGTACAGACCCACAGCCTTGATGGCTGATTCCAGCTGTCTCCACTTCTTTCTCAGCCTTCTTGCCCTTTATTTGATATTAACATACATTTTGATACCTAATAAGTGACAGCAACATATTCTACATACACCAAGTGGTGGCTTAATTTTCACCCTGTTTAGTACTGAAATGATGTGTCAGTTCATTGTGGCACTGAACCCAGCATGTTTTTTGCTTTGTTTATGAGTTTTTTCAGATATATTTATATTCGTAATTACATTGTGAGACAAAGAGAAAACACCTCTCTTTTCTTTCTTTCTTTCTTTCTTTCTGTTCATCCTTCCGCACAATTTTGTAATGGCAAGTGGGGGAAAAAAGTCACTAATACTTATATTTCTGAAGTGTGAAATTTAATTTTTTTCAGTTTATTTAATACTTTCAGTTTACTTACAATCAACAGGTTGCATTTTATGAATATTTCTCCTGGTTTGGCAAGGAATCCATTTTGATCAATTTCATTATTTTTTTTTAAATTTTATTTAAAGAGAAAAAACAAAAGAAAACAACCAAACAAAACAGAAAAAGGCTAGCAACAATACAGAATTCCAAAGGCAAAAATAAAAGAACCACAAGAACAACAACAAAGCAAAAACAAAAACACTAAGAAATCGCCACTTGATAAGTTATATACTGTCATCATTGGAAATAGTTGTTCAAGTTACAAAACTAAAGCACACAAAGTAGACATTCAAACAGTGAGACTGTTAACAGTTCTGCTCAACAATCTAACAAAAACAGTAATGTGGTCATCTATCTTACACACTTAAACATACATGCAGTTATATCCTTTAGACTACTTTCTTTTCATATATATATATATATATATATTTTTAATTTTATTTTAAGGGAGGTAAAATTAAACATAACAAACCAGAACAGAACGGGACCTAAGAAAGCATAAATTTCAAAGCTATACAACCAGGGATCTTCACTATCTGTTATATTATCTCTTGTTTTCTTCCAAATGGTTGTCCATATCTTTGTATATGGGGAGCTCATACTAAATACCATAGCCAATTTTTTCACAGGATGTGTAGTTCACTGGCTCCCACTTGCTAAGGGGGGGGGACTTGGGACAGGATGGACATGAGATGTCCGATTCTCAGCCTGCCCACCAGCAGAATCACAGCCGCCCCCCAGAGAGGGGAGGAGCTCCTTGTTCTCCTGGCACCCTGAGTCAACCGCACCACGCAGGTCCCCGATGCGCCAGGGTCTCTCTCCTTCAGGCCGTTGAAAGTCTGCCACACTCTCAGCTGCCCCCCAGAGAGGGGTGGAGCTCCTTGTTCTCCCAGCACCCCGAGTCAACCACACAGTGCAGGTCCTGATGCACCAGGGTCTCTCCCCTTCAGGCCCCCTAAAGTCTGCCATACTCACCTGCTATTTCTTTCTGATGAATTGACCATTCCATTTCCAAAGTTCTGAAATGGCCAACAGACCACAGAAAGAATTCTCTTTTTTTTTTTGGTACCGGGGATCGAACTCATGACCTCGTGCTTGCCAGGCAGGCGCTTAAGCCACTGAGCTAAATCCCCAGCCCAGAAAGAATTCTCTTTAGGCTCCTGTTTGAAACCAGCAGCTGCAGCAATCTGCTGGCCTTGCTTCAGGGCCATCATTATTTTTTGTTTGTGTGTTTTGTTTTGTTTTGTCTGGTCTTTTGGAGACAGGGTCTCATTATGCAAGTTCAGGCTGACCTTGAGCTCACTTTGTAGACCAGCCTGGTCTCGAACTCTCAATGATCCTCCTGCCTCAGCCTCCCAAATGCTGGGATTACAGGCACATGCCATCATGTCCGACTATCAGTTTCACTGTTGAGTAATAGTCAATATCATATTTTTCTTTTGCACTAATCTTGATGTCATAAATTTTTTGTTATATTAAGAATAAACTTGGGCTGGATATAGAACTCAGTGGTAGGACATTTGCCTAGCACGTGCAAGGCCTGGGGTTTAATCCCTAGTGACACACTGGCACACATACACACACACACACACACACTCAGTCAAATTCATCATCGCCACTAACAGAAAAAACTATGACTTTTGAAATAAAAAGACATGAACACAGATTTGGAAACTTCATTAATAAAACAATGACTTGAAAGCATTTAATGAGCCTTTAAAAATTAATTCGGTTAAAGGCCTGGGGGCAAAGCTCTCTGGGAGAGGCCATGCTTAGCATGCTCGAGGGCCTGGATTCAATCTCCAGCACCAAAATAAAAAGTAATTAAATAAACAAAAATTACAATTAACTAAAGCATTTGTTTCCAATGTGAGTTTTCTTAATTACCAATGATTCCATAGCAGCAAAATAAAATAAAACTGGTAAGTGCTTCGTGTAAAGCATGCCTTTCACTCTCCTATGATGTTACTAAGCAATGAGAGGTACGCTGCAATCATGAACTAATTTTTAGTCTTATGTCGGGGTCTTTCTTACAGGCAAATCTTTTACTCTGGGAAAGTTTGAGAATAAATATCCTGACATGCCCGTGATAAATACTGTAAATGCAGGTCCGTATTTGAACTGTCTGGGCCCTGCTATTGAACTGTGCACGTCTCCCCCAGACTCCTCAGAACCCACTGCCTGACTCCCCATGTGTCTTGGTTACTTTTACTTTTCTTTTATTGCTGAGACAAAATACCTGACTCCCAAAATTAGGGAAGGAAAGATTTATTTGTCTTACAGATTTTGGAAGTTTAGTCCATACTCAGCTGGCTCCAAGGCAGGGTGGCATGGCTGAGGGGCAATTGTTCATGGTGGTGCAAATAGAAAGAGCAAACAGCAAAAGAGGAAAAAAACACGTCTTCTTCCCTCCCTTATATTGTATGCCGGCTCCCCCCTGGGCAGGTGCAAGACTCACACTGCTAATCCCAGTGCTGGACCACAAACCAATCACAAACACTAGATTCAACCA
The DNA here is from genome assembly GCA_004027295.1 of Dolichotis patagonum. Lineage (NCBI taxonomy): Eukaryota > Metazoa > Chordata > Mammalia > Rodentia > Caviidae > Dolichotis > Dolichotis patagonum. Next base: position 108,341 of record PVJX010000267.1, on the reverse strand, counting down.
CCTCTCAGACTGCATGAAGCTTGGGGCAAGGGGGCCAGACAAACCACAACGCCATCCAATCCCCTACAATTTCTTCTCTTTTCTGCTTTAAAATCACATTATCTCATCTAGGCGTGATGGAGCATGCCTGTCACCTCAGCATTTGGGGGCCTGAGGGAGGAGGATTGCTGTGAGTTCGAGCGAGGCCAGCCTGGACTACATATGAGACCCTGTCTTATAACACAGAACAGCATGACATAATGTGACACAACACATCCTGTCTCTTGTTCTGTTCCAAGATACTCAGGTCTGTTTTCTATGCAGTTAAATTCTGTAGAAACCTAGAAGAGCCTCTGACCTCATATGTATGTTTTTGGTTCTTTTTTTTTTTTTTTGGTACTGGGGATTGAACTCACAACCTCATGCTTGCAAGGCAGGCGCTTATGTCACTGAGCTAAATCCCTAGCCCCTACTGATGTGTGTGTGTGTGTGTGTGTGTGTGTGTGTGTTTGGTTCTGAAAAATTTCTGGGACAAGAATTACAAAGGACTTTCCTTTTTGCTTGAGATCAGAGGAAAAGAAAATGGGAGAGTTGAGTAAATTAGAATTTTAAAAACCTTCCTGATGTAAGTCTGTATCAATTATTTAAAGAGATTTTTTTTTCAATATGAGGTTTTATAATGACAGTATGGGTACTCTGAAATGAAATCTTTATGCATTTTGCTATAAACTACACTAAAGCTAAAGGTTCAGTTCTGATGCGCATGTCAGGTGCCTCCTGCAGCTGGCAGGAAGTGGTAGTGGTTAAGGCTACATCTGGGTTCTGCTCCCCTGGGTTCTATATTTTTTTCCCCCTTTTTGAGACAGTCTGGCTACTCAGCTCCAGTTGGCCTGGAATTCACTTTGTAGCCCAGACTGGTCTTGAACTTGCAACAATTCTCTTGCCTCAGCCTCCAAAGTAATGGAATTACAGGCATGTGCCACCTGCCTTGGTGAGATCCAGCATTTTATTTCTTTCTTTTTCTTTTCTTTTCTTTTTTTTTTTTTTTTTTTTGGTACAGAACTTGAACTCACGATCTCAGCTTAGCAGACAGGCACTGTGCTGCTCAGCTGTATCCCCAGCCCTGAGAGCCATCATTTTCTGAGGTTTCATTTTCACATTAGTTTAACAAACTTCCTACAGCTTTATCTGGTTCCCTGGCAACACAATGAGGAGAAAATGTCTTTGAGTCGAAAAAAGAAACAGATCACCTATAAAGGAAAACCCATCAAAATTACGGCAGACTTCTTGACACAGACCATCAGGTCAAGAAGAGCTTGGAGTGAAGTAATTCAAGCGCTGAAGGAGAAAAATCTCCAGCCCAGATTGATGTATCCTGCAAAACTCTCTCTAGAAATTAATGGAGAAACAAGATGCTTCCATGACAAAGAGGAGCTAGGAGAATTTGTGACCACCAGTCCAACCCTACAAAAAATACTGAAGGACATTCTAGGGGGAGAGAACAACAATACGAGCATCTCAGGAACAGTGGCACAGAGACCTCAGTGAACAGGGCAGATAGTGGAGTGGAAGAGAAAAATAGACAACCAATGGCAGAAAAACAGAATAGCAGAAATAAGACAGAGAAGATTGGCTGTAATCTCTAGTATAGATGGCCTTGAAATATTAATAGAGAGAAACACAGGCAGAGTAGATCAGGAGATAGGGTCCATTGAGCTGCTCTATATAGGGAGGCAGTGGGACCCAAAACAAGCAGTGCACCCCATGGGAGTGAAAGGGGAGGAATTGTCTGAAAAAGGGAGGCAGAGGATATTGTTAATTGGGTAACAAGATTTAAAATTTACATTATTCTCACCACTCTGCTTGGAT
>PVJX010000267.1:0-106393 GCA_004027295.1 Dolichotis patagonum | reverse complement strand
ATTATACTGTCTCATTATGACTGATCTTATTTGAATCTCGTTTGTCAGATTGCTACTTTGTTTTGACTGATTTTATTTACATCTGTTACGATTGATAGCATCAAGTCTAAGAGTAGCTACACTGAAGATGACAAGATTCACTAAGATACCCACTCCGGTTTGATTATTACTTGCTTTTGAAGTCTTATAATGTCTCCAATGCTTTGTTTTTATTAATGTTGTTATATACTGCTGAGACTTCATGGTAACCATTGTAGATCACCTTGTATTGCAGTTTTATGTGACTTTTTTGCTTCATGTTTTTCTAGGAATTGTTATGTTTTATCTTGCTTTGTTTTGTTTTTCCCTCTAATACAGAAAGGATAAATATGCATTTAGAGACTCATGCATGTGTAGAGCTTATAAACAGTTTACAAGAACCAACTATATAAAGCATGTTGAAATGAACAACTACTTTGACGAAAAAGAGACACTACAATACCCAGTGCTGATTCCATAATGTCATGATGTGAAATCCAGCAAAACTATCACTCTTTGTTCAAAGTGATCTTAGCTTGCTTTGTCTTGTTTAAGTTTAACGCACATGAAGGTATGGACAGCTGTTTTGAGGAGAATGAGAGACACTATGACAGCCATTCTTGGCTTCCCTAATGTCTGGTCTTGAAGACCTGAAATGCCCTCCTCGTCCTGCTCAGATCAATTCCATACTAGGTTGTTTCACGTGAATTCCCTGTATGTGACAATATGGACAACTATTTGGAAGAAAACAAGAGTCAAAACGATAGAGAGTGAATATCTCCAATTGTCTAGTTTTGGAATTTATGTCTCTTACATTGATTTCTTGTGATCCACTTTGTTCTGTTTTGTCGTGTTTAATTTTACCCTTTTGATATATTTGCATGTTTATTTGAGTGGGTGAGATAGATGAACATATTGCTGTTTTTGTCAGATCGTGGAGCGGAACTGTTAAGAGTCTCACTGTTTGAATGTCTACTTTACATGTTTTAAGTTTGTAATTTGAACAACTATTACCAAGAAGTCAGTATGTAATTTGTCAAGTAATAATTTCTTAGGTTTTTTTGTTGTTGTTCTTTTCCTTTTTTCCTTGGAATTCTGTATTGTTGCTACCCTTCATTCTGTTTTGTTTTGTTTTTTCTCTTTAAATAAAATTTTTAAAAAAAAGAAAATGTCTTTGAGTCAGTGTCCTCAGGAACACTGGACTGAGAGGGTAAGGTTTAATCTCTTGTTAATTCCAAGGAGCTTTTGAAAGGGAATGGTGAATAAAAAGAAAGGGAATGGTGTGGACATTATTGGTTTTTACAGGAATCCCTGGTGCTTTGTTTTATTGATCAGAACTCATTTGTTGTCTGATGTTCATCCTGTGAAGGTGGAGGCCCCGGAAAAGTCCCTCTCTGGTTCACTGTCAGACTTCAAGCCATCTGGGTAGGTTTGAGATGGGTTCAGGGGTTAGGCTAGTGGTAAGATCTTCCCCTGTTTACAAGGTAACTTTATGTGGAATTCTCCATCTCACAATGTATTATGGTTCATATCTGTTTCCCAAGAGCCTCATGTGCTCATAGTTGGGGTTCTGGGAAAGTCACTTGCTACTGGGAGATGGGATGTGGCTGGAAGGGTTTAGTCACTGCAGACGTGGCCTGGATTTCGTGTCCCTTTCTGGCTGGTCTCTTCACTCTGCTTCCTGTCCACACACCCTGAGCAGCTTCCCCTCTGCCAGGACCCTTTCTGCCCTGCCTTGGTGCCTGCCAGCTATGGACTGAAACCTCTACAAACCATGAGCCAAAGTAAACCTCTCCTCCTTTCGGCCATGTCAGGCATTGTGTCTCAGGGATGGAGAGGAACTAAGAAACTTCCTTGTTAAAGGTCTATCCTGTGCCTTCGGAACTTATCATTGTATGATAGCCTAACTTCCTTTCGTCCATCCCTTTCTCGCCTTTCTTCCCTTGCTCTTCTTTGCTATCAGCTCCTATTTTTTTTTAATCTCTCCTTTGGGGCTATCCAAACAAAATCCATTTTCTCCTACAATTGACTGGAGGCAGTTAGTATTATCTGTATCAACATCTGTTTAAGATGAAAGAATTACTCTATATTAAAGATTATACATCTCTTCAGATTTGTTTATCTGTTCATTGTTGGTGGGATCAAACCCAAGGCCAGGTGCATTGAGGCAAGTGCGCTGCTACAGAACACGTGCTCAGTTCAGACCCAAGCATTCTTTAGTCTGCATAGTCCAACAGTAGCTAACATTTATCCACTGTCTGCTATGTGCCAGGGCCTTTGCGTGTACCATTTCAAACCCTTACAACTCTGCCGTGTGAGGGCCAAGGATTTAGCTCAGTGGCATAAGTGCCTGCCTGGGAAGTGCAAGGTCCTGAGTTCGATCCCTGGTACCAAACCAAACCAAACAAAAAACCCAAAAAACAAAAAAAAACAACCCTATGGCCACATGAGTCTTTGGGGGACACCTAGACGACTCCCAGGTGAGTTAATGATAGCTGCACATGAGTGCGTAAACAACTCATCTAGGATACGATAAACACAGGTGAAAGACTGACAATAGTGGTTGACAAATAGCAAGATTCAATCAATGTCAACTGTTACTATACTTCTGTAAAGATTTGGAGGACTTTTGACTTGACTACAGTGTTCAGTACTTACTCCTTTTTTTTTTCTTCCTTCATTTCACTTTGGTAGAATTAATCTGAGGAAATCTTTCGGCTCCTGATGAACTATTTCTTTCAACTTTATATTGATCAAATATTTTGATTCTTTGTTTTTTTTTTTTTTTTTTTTGGTGCCAAGGATCAAACTCATGACCTTGTGTTTGCCAAGCAGGCACTTATGCCGCTGAGCTAAACCCGCAGTAAAATATTTTGATTCTTAAAACCATTTAAAAGAATGCCCAAAGAAGGATGGAGGTCTATAGTTTTCAAAAGTTTCAGGTTAATCTGGGGCAGGCTTTCTTTGCATATATCTTTGAGGTGTATTTTTTCCCTGGAAGAACCACTGTGCTGAATTAGAGGAATCATACCTGAAAGTTGAGTGTCAGCTCTAATGGAAGACCCTGGAAAATACAGTTCTGTTTTGAGTTTCACACATTAAAATTTATCTTGAGCTGGGCATGGTGGTGCATGACTGTAACTGTACCATTCAGAGGCTGCGGCAGGAGGATCACTGTGAGTTCAAGGCCGGCTTGGGCTACATAGTGAGTTTAAGCCCAGCTTGAACTACAGGGTGAGACTCTCAGTCTCTCTCTCTCTCTCTCTCTCTGTCTCTCTCTCTCCCCCTCCCTCTCTCTCTCTCTCTCACACACACACACGCACACGCACACGCACATGCACACAAACAAAAAACTTTATTGTGAAAACACTGTGACTTTTCTCATCTCAATTAAAGGGAAAGAGAAAGAGTCAATGCCCTGGATCAGGTGTGGTGTCGTTGGTCTGAAAACTTGCACATAAAAGCATTTACTGGGGAAAGTGTATTGGGAAATACACTTTGGTAAACAGACATTTAAACTTTCTAACTGGTCATTTAAGGTGTGTATTTTAACTCAGCATTGCTTTTCTGCCCCACAAGTGTTAACTTCAGTGTTTGCATCAGTTTTCTTGGGCTGATATTTCTTTGACCTGGGAAGGTCGCATGGAGCTGGTGTAGATATGCTCTGCTTCGGGCTGTGCCTTTCAGGAAGAAAGGTGCTCTGGAATGAAGAATTCTCAGTTGGATTTGGGGAATATGGCAAGAAGCCTGCTGGAATGAGATCTGGAATTCAATTCCAGAGAGATACACCCAAACCCAAGTAGTGTTGGGAGCTGTTTTTGCTCTGAGTGTGATGGTGTTAATTCCACAGCTCCTTTTCTGTTTTTATCTCTGGCACCCTCCTTATAACTTGAATTTCACATAGAGTTAAACAACCTTCCTGAATATACAAAGTCACCCCTGGGTATCAGCTGTGTCACAAGATGTTAGGGTCAAAAGCAGAGATTGGTTTTCCTGGAGTTAAGGGAATTTAAGCATTAAATTCCCTCTAGTGCATGGCCCCTTCCCAGGTCCTGAAAAGGCCCAACAATGTATTCATATGGCTAAAGGATAAAGGATACTTTTATTATTTATTTTTAGTGCTGAAGATGGAACCCAAGGCATTGTGCACCCATCAGCCAAGTGGTATATATTTTTTAAAAGGTAAAATTATGACTCTCATACAAATAAAATGAACACATGTCAAATATTTTATTTAATTATTTATTAATGAAGGAACTATAAAAAGTTGCAAGTAATTCAAAAGAGAAGTCAAACTACTTGTAGTAGATATTCAAATTATATATAAAATAGATTCATACTGTGTGTGTGTGTGTGTGTGTGATTGCTGAGATATTCTTGCACGTAGACCCGAAGTAGCCAAGAATTCACATAGCAATAATCAGTTGTAGTCTATAAAGTAATATAAATTTTCTTTTCTGTGACTAGGAGTCATTTAAACTGCCATACAGTCTTCTGTAAGCTCAAGATTTATAAAACAGCTCAAAGCCAATGCAACGCACGGCCTCCTGCAGAATCAACCAAGTAGCATATGTTAGATTAGATATTCAGTACCTTTTTGTTGTTGTTGTTCATTTAAAAGTTGTTCATATTTTTTCTTGTCTACGTGTTCCTGTTCTTCTGAAATCAGTCGGTATTTTATCCACATATGATTGATTTAGCTATAATTTAACTTTCATTTGGTTTTGCTATTTTTAAAATTTAATGAAGTTTATTGCTATGATTTAGGTATACATGATGGTCATATTCAACATAGGGTGACTTAACTTTTCGACTGCCACTTGGTAACACTTTTCTTCATGGCCTTGGAATGGCCAGAATGTTTTGGGATCCAGCTAAAAGGATATTTGAGCTGGACTCTATTTAGTGGAGATTATAGTGAGACATACTTACATAATTCACTGTTACTCCCTTGGGTGAAGTAAATGCTGGCTCTTCCAGCGCAGGAAGTGGGATGGCTTCCAAAAATAGGTCTTTACCTCTCTGCCGATTCACAGGTCATTTTTCACCTAAAGAAGGCAGAGCTAGATTCTTATCAGGATCTGCAGGATCTCACAGCTCCTTGCACCAGAGGAAGTAGGTGGTGGAGAAGCAACATGGTTTAACATATGAGAGGGAAGAAATTTGTCAGTTGAAAAATTTTCCAAGCCCCATATATCATAAATTTTAAAAATTTGGTAGTAGAGCTTTCTTGAAATTTGACAATATCCTAAATATTTATATGACATTAAATCTGTGCTGCCAAGCTGAAAGAAGTTTTGAAATATATCAGTAATAAAAAACAAGAACCTAAAACTCAGAATTATTCTTCTAATTTCCATATGGAAAATATTACAAAGCATCTTCCCAATAAAGAACTAATTAAAGAATATCTACGAAAATGTAGCTGACGAGTACCGTATTACAGAGTGCAGCTAATCATACAAAATATGGTTGCTCTTTGGACCGTGTGATATTTGTGGCATATGTCACCTTCCCAAAATTTATAGCTATGGTTTAGTTCTCCTTCTGAATAAATATTTATGTTAACACTTACCTTTTCTGGACTCTCAGCTAAGTGTCCCTAATCTGATGGCTGACACTGTGTCCCACATCTGTCTGACTCTGCAGCTTGAAGTCAATAAGTCTTGATGGAGTGAATAAAAGCATTGTAATGTGGGAAAGGTAAGTGGACGGAAGAGGCTGGACTAGCCTCGGCTTTGGAGGCTAGATGGAATCTGAACAGGTGGTAAGGACAATGCCATTAGCCACGGTACAAAGAGCCAAAGACCGTGGAAGAGAACACGGGGGTAAATTGGGGCCAGTGGGAAATTCATGTTGAGTGAGGATGCACGACTAGGAAAGGAAGTTTTGGGGCCCAGCAAGGTACCAGGATATTGAGAATCAGACGAAGGGAATGTGATTTCATTGTATAGTCATGGGCAAGGACACTGAACAGCTGTTGCCTTTGCCCACCCAGAGCACATGCTGTCTTCTGGAAATAGCATCCTTATGTTCTGTGGGAGCCATCTTCCCCCACTCCCGGTCCATGTAGTTTGGGAAGGGTGACATCATTTTCATGGCTCTGGGAATGAGCCCAGGACTCAGGTCTTGCAAGTTAGAACTGGTGTGAGGATTTCCGCTAAGCAACTGAGAAAGACTCTTGTTTTCTTCAGGTGATGCTGCACTTCCGCGACATAAGTCTGGAGGTGGTGGCAGAGGAGGACTGCCTAGGAGGGAGACCAGCCTACAGCCGAGGACGGGAGGAGAGATTGCTAGGGACAGTGCTTCAGCACCTAGATCCATCCGCACTTGGAGGTTTATCCTTAGCTTTTGCATGAGGTGTGTGCCAGCAAATCTTTCTGAAAGCCTTCATTTTGAAGTGCTTTTGTTTTAAACTTACAATAGGTTTGGTTTTATTTGAAGTGGGTTTTATTTTGATTGTAACTGAAAAGTGCTGACTAATACAGGCAATACCTGTTTGTGAGCGTGGTTTTAAGATTAATCCAGTGGCATGTGGTGGATAGAAAGCAAGATGGTGGCAGTGGAAATAGAGATGAGAACTACCAAGGAATAATTAAGAGGGCTTAATAGCTGGAGCAGTGGCACCACCGATAGTCCTGCTATACATAGGCTGAGGCAGGAGGGTTCCCTGAGCCCAGGAGCTCAGGACCAACCTGAGCAATGTAGTAAGACACCTGCCTTAAGACAAACAAACAAACAAACAAACAAACCTAAAAGACAAAGAAAAAACAGGGAAGAGGAAAAGAGTAAAATTTTGAGAATGGCTTAGTAAGTGAATCATAGCACCACTGACAGAAATTTGTGGGCCTATGAGCAGGAGAAATAGTTCAGTGGCACAGTGCCTGCCTGGCAAGCGTGAGGTCATGAGTTCAATTCCCAATACAAAAAAAAAGTACGAACTCTTTGTTTCTTGGTGGAGACTGGATGTCTGGTGGGGTGGGGGCTGGTGGGAAGGCCGGATTCATTGCAATGTGCAGAGATGCTACCTGGGCAGCCACATCTACTTAAAAGGACCCTGCAGGGCTAGAATTGAGCATTTGGAATACTTGAATGTGGGTACCATATATAGGGAACAGGCTGTAGCAAAGAAAGGGCTGATGCGTAAAGGAAACACGGAAGGTGGGGTTGATTAGGAAAATCTCAGGTGAATGGCAGGGTACCACATGGTGCGCCATGGGAGTGTGCAAATCCCCTGGGATTCTGGAAGTGGGTCCAGGCTCCCTCTAAAGTGGAAGGGTGACTTGAAAGTGGGAATGGTGGGCAGGGACTAGAAACTTGGCCAAGGCAGAGAGAGCAGGAGCAGGGCAGTGTCTCCATGGAGTAACTTAGCCTAGAGGGCTTCGTGTTTGCTTTATTTCGGGGACAGAGGCGGCCTGCTTCAGATAAGAAGGATCAATGAATCAGAAAGAGACAAGGGTGTGATGGGGAAGAGAGAGACGGAGACAGAGACAGGGAGACTCAGTGGAATACACGAGGAGGCCAGGCTGGTGGCCAGAGCAGATGGCAAAGGCGGCGGTGCCTTCTCTGTCAGAGCTTGGTGGGGAGGCTGAAAGACAGGGCATAAAGAGAGATGCTTGGCGGGAGATGGAGAGGAGAGGAGGCCTCTCTAATGTGTTTTCAGTGTAGATAAGGCAGAACAGCGGGTGTCTGAGGCTTCCTGCACACTCTGAGAGTCAGGTTGCAGTGGGGATGTCCAAATTGCTTTTCTCCCCATGAGGCTCCATGGAAGATTATGTTACTGTAAACTGATGTTTGAGCTAGAAAAAAAGCATTAAAGGCACAGTCTGCTGCACACTTTAGCTTTATAACCGTTAATGAAAAAGGAGCAATTGTTCATGTCGTCATGGCAAGGACTAGATAATGCAGTCTCATCATGACACTATACATAAGATAGGATTTGTCATCACTTGGAGAGTAAAAGTGCAGACTTCACTGGAGGTAACATACATTTCATAGCACTCCTTTCTCTGGGAGGAGCCCAGAGAAGCCAATGATCAAGTTTGGTGGCTGTGGTTTACTTTGGTGAGTAACATATTTATCCCAACGAGAAAGACTTGTTAGGAAAGAAGGCAGAGCCAGGAGTAAATCCATCCTTGGTTCTTGCTATCAGATCAAACTGCCCAAAGGCAGAAGAACTGGTGAAACCTGCTGGGAAGGAATTGAGTCTTCTTGGAGCCTTGTGGGATAAAAGTTGCTACCTCCGATCTCCCTGTCAAATTACTCAGTGAGACAGTTCTCTTTGTCCTGGAAGGGTGACCCCTACCAGTGCTGGTGGTGGTGGGGTAATGTTTTTCAGTCCAATCATTTGGAAAAGACTACCCTGCCCCTTCCTGGTGCCCTCTGTGCTCCAGGACACACCCCTTTCTGGATTTGTACTCAGAGAAGGAAATGAAAAGGTGGTGGCAGAACCAGGCAGGCTGGTAAGGGAAGAGGGAAGCAGGGTGGGACTCCTTTATTAAACCTTTCTTGCTTAAAGACAGTTACTTCAAAGAAATGTAAGCCCAAGGGAACTCCAAGAAGCCCAAAGATGCTTGTAAGGGCAAAAGAGTATGTGGAAACATAACTATTTCCTGCAAGTAAATTTTGGGAGCCATCTCAGGGGATGACGTCATTGAGTTAGGTCATATGACTATGATAGATGAAATTACCTAGAGTCCTAATAAATGTATAGTGTTTGGATACCTGCTGGGATAAACCAGTACTCCTCACAGGGTATTTGGGAAATTTGTGGAGTTTTTGTGGTTGTTGCAATTATTAGGGTGCTACTGGCATTTAGAAAGGCACATTAGCAGCCTGCACTGACCACACTGAAAGAGAAATTTGGGGAAGAAGGGTCCCATCGAACATGTTAACGTCACTCTACTGAAGATGTGACATGATAGATAGAGTCCAGGAGAATTCTCCTTCGTGGCACTAGACTTCGTTTTTGATGATTCAAACAAATTGAGTTAAATTAACTATTTTAGACTGATTAATTCCTCAGTGCTATTTTCAAGTAGGAAGGACAGCGTAAGCACCAAAGAACAGCCTGTGAATTTATGAAGAATAAAAACATTGTTTGGTTTTGCTTTCACAATAGGATATGAATGCTCTGGCAATTTGTCCAACCCTCAGTTCAAACTCTTGAGACAGAAGTTCTACGTGGCAGGCCACACATAGGCACACCGTGGAGCTGGAGGAGTTTGTATTTCCAGCCCCTGAATGTCAGCCGGTTGGATCTCAGTCTCTTTCCCGGAAGGAATCTTTCTGTGCTCCTCCCAGAAAGCCGTCATCTAATAAGGACTCCTTGGTTGGTACAGTGGTTCACAGTTTCACAGTTCTCGTGTGCCCCACTTGCTATTCCTCTGTCCTCATGTGCCACCTCCCTGTGCAACCCAAGTCCTATTGGTTTAATCTCTGCTTTCTCCTCCTGCCATCTACCCACCATTGTCTTTCTTCTGGACTCCAACACACCCTTCCCTCCACCACCAGGCACAGTGGTCTCCTCACACAATTATTAGTCACATGCCTGCTCAGCCTTGAAACCTTCTGTATCGTTTGTGCTTGAATAAGAGCAAGCTCCTGACCCACCTCTCTCTTTCCTTGTTTCTACTTCTTGCCCCTTGTTTATTGTGCAGCCCCACGGTCCTTTCTTGAATAGGTTCAGCTTCTCAGCCTGCAACACTCCACATCGCTTGCTGGTTCTCATGCTTTAGATCTCTACTCCAATGTATGCCTTTCCAACCTCCCTGGGTCCTCCACCATGCCAATCTAAAATAGCCTCTCTCCTCCTGGTTGTCCCCTTTTAGTGGACTCTCAATACTTATTCTGAAATGCATTCATTCATATTGAATAAATAAATCCATTTATTCATACTCATTTATTCACATCATTTTGGTCTTCCCATCTCCCAAGACTGTCATGAAGAAAATCACCTTCCTTCATTTGTATATTCATCTGTTGAACAAACAGTGCTGAGTGTCCCCTCAGTGAAAGGCGCTGTACTGCATGCTGCTAATACACTGGTGACCAAAGCAGACAGAACCCTGTTAGAGGGTAACGCCAACGGATGGATAAGTGAATGAATGAAGTTGATTTTTCCTAATAGTCCTGTGAGGCAGGCAGAGAAAATGTTCTTACTCTTTTCTAAAGATACATTTTTACATAAAATCTCAACTTGCCAGTCACATAAGTGGTAGAATCCAGGTCTTCTGAGTCCCCTGCTCTACGTTCTTTTTGTTAGTAGTTCATAAGCTACAAATCTTAGTCATCTTAGGAGATAGAAGAAGGAGGAAGTGGGGCACTTAGAGGGGTCAAGAGCCAGGCCGTGTACACATTGTCATCACAAAGTTATAGCCACAGACAAGCAAGGAGGCGTTCCCTGCTGCCATGTTGGATTTCTCGCTTTGCGCCATTGGAGCCATGCGTGGCGCTGCTGGAGGAGACAGGACTGCAGAGGAGGGTGGATCCACAGAGCGGGCTTTGGAGGAAGACGAACCAGGGTTCTGCTCATAATTCCATGCTTTGTGTGTGTGTGTCTTTGAATTAATGATCTTTTCTGAAGCCAGTCTCCATGACGGTAAAATGGGAACTTTAAGTTTTCTGGCTGTTAAATGACAGATTGTTTCCAGTGTTCGGTGTAGAGTAAATGCCAAATAAAAGGTCTGCTGTCAGGATGGCTTGAATATGGGACTGAAGGGGCCTAAGAGAGGTTTAGCTTTCCAGTGCTACTTTCCTCCCACTGTAGTTATGGAAGGGAAGTTAATTTCTAGTGTTGGAACTGATAAGCTCTCACTGATTATTGGGCAAAGCCACTTATTTCATACTTTGAGAAAACACTGGTTCAGAGAAGGTGGTGACATATCTGAATTCACTTAGCCAGTAGAATAGGAACTAATTTGAGAAATAGAACCAAAAAAAAAAATAGAACCAAACTAGACTAAACCCTTGTTAGTCAGCATTCTGTTACACTAACAAAAGTATCTGATATAATCTACTTAAAAGAAGGATTGGCAAGTGTGTGGTTGTGAGTTCTATTTTTGGTACAAAAGAAGAAGAGGAAGAGGAAGAGGAAGAAGAAGAAGAAGAAGAAGAAGAAGAAGAAGAAGACAAAGTAGGAGGAAGAGGAGGAAGAGGAGGAAAAAGAAAGGCTTATTTTAGCTCACAGTTTCAAACCTTCAGGGCCAGATCACTTGGCCCTGTTATTCTGGGCCTGTGATGAGGCAGAACCTCATGGTGTGGAGAAAGGCTGCTTGCCTTGTGGTGGCTGGGAAGCAGAGAGAGGAAAAGGAAGGCCCTGGAATCCCAGAATCCCCTCTGGGGGCGTGTCCCCTGTGACCTGACTTCTTTCATGAGGCCCCACCCCCTCCCTACTCATGCCACAGGCCGTTCAACACGTGGCCTTTGAGGCTATAGTAAAGATACAAATCATTATATTCCTTTTGTTTTTTTTTGAGACAGCATTTCACTATGCAGTTCAGGTAGCCTTGAACTCACTATAGCCCAGGCTGGTCTTGAACTCACAACGATCCTCCTGCCTCAGCCTCCTGACTGCTGGGATTACAGGCATGAAGCCACCACAACTGACTGTTTTGGTTTGTTTTTTAGCTCACTGTTCATTTCATAAAGCATGGAAATCTCTGACTTTCCCCTGATCTTTTTCTGACCCAGTTTACACACAAGAAGCCACAGTGTTCCCAGGGGAGCAGATAGAATTCCAAGGCCAGGGCAGGGCATGGTGTGTTTCTGGTGTCCCCTGAAAGCGCATTTATAGCTTCAAGACTCAGGCCAGTCATTTCCTTTCACTGAATCCTAGTACTTCCATATACTAAAAAAAGAAAAACAAAAACCAGGATAATGATAATATGTACTTCTTAGGTTTGTCTCCAGAATTAAAGGACCCATACAAAATCTCTGGCAAGAGAGCACCTGAGTTTGATTCCCAGTTCAAAAACAAGACAAAACAAGACACATTAGAATAAATTTCCTCATCATCTATATAGACAGACTAAATCTATCCATAAAATGGCACAAAACAAGCAGCAACATATGGCACATTTGAGTGAATTTCTCTAGAGGTAGACAACACATGTAGCTAAACAAGTATTTCAGTAAAAACAAACACAGAGAACAGGAGCAAACAATTGCATTTGAAGGAGAGCCGATATCATCATAGTCATGGAAACAGTTGAATTAATAGTTCATAGAATATTAATAAACACTGGTCCTGAATCAAGACCAGCAGATTGCTGTAGCTGCTGGTCTCAAACAGGAGCCTAAAGAGAATTCTTTCTGTGGTCTGTTGGCCATTTCAGAACTTTGGAAATGTAATGGTCAGTTCATCAGAAAGAAATAGTGGCTGTGAGTGTGGCAGGCTTTGGCGGCCTGCAACAGAGAGACCCTTGCGTCTTGGGACCTGCACCATGTGGCGACCTGGGGGAGAACAACGGAGAACAAGGAACTCCTCCCCTCTCTGGTGAGTGGCTGTGAGCCTGCTGGAGTGCGGGCTGAGAATCAAACATCTCACGTCGTCCTGTCCCCTGTCTCGTGTCCCCCCCCCCCCCCCGCTTAGCAAGTGGGAGTCAGTGAACTGGACATCTTGTGAAAGATTGGCTATGTTGTTTTGTATGAACTTTCCATATACACAGATATGGACAACCATTTGGAAGAAAACAAGAGACAATAAGATAGATAGCAAAGATCTCTGGTTGTCTAGCTTTGAGATTTATGCTTTCTTATGTCCTGTTTTGTTCTCTTTTGTTGTGTTAAATTTTACCCCCTTTCAAATAAAAAAAGAAAAAAATATTAATAAACAGAAAGCAACAAAGAAATCAACTGAATTCCAACAGTAAATTGCATTATGATGGATGCCGCATTCCCATAACAGTGAACAGAAGCAAGGAGAAAAAGTCACCACGGAGACTTCAGTCTTTGTCCTCGGAACCCAGGGAAAGTTTTCTTTGAATTCCTGCCAATGCCAAGCCCAAACCTTTTGCCACCACTCAATCTCCATCTCGTCCTTGCGGGTGTCACAATCTAGAGATGAAGCCAACATTCATAAAAACAGTAAGTCCACAATAAGAGGCTGATTTCACCACTATCTTCTGTCTCACAGCATTGTGTCTATCAAGTCACCGTATGTCTCAGTGTTTCTTTAAGTCTTTGTCATCTTTTGGTTGTTGCAAGATCCTATGTAATATCCTTGGCAACTTTTCTCTCAAATCTTTAAAACTGAGTTAATGGAAATGTTAGAAGAGTGCTTATAGTATTAATATAATATAATATAATATAATATAATATAATATAATATTGTATTATTTGTTTCCTCTTTTCTCCTTCCTTCCTTCCTTCCTTCCTTCCTTCCTTCTTTCCTTCTTCCCTTTTCCTTTCCTTTCTCCTTCCTTCTTCTTTCTCTTTCTTATTTTCCTTTCTTCCTTCTCTTTCTCTCCCCCGTTCTCTCTCCCCTACTCTTTCTCTCTCTCTCTCTCTCTCTCTCTCTCTCTCTCTCTCTCTCCTCTCGTGATTAAACCCAGGGCCTTGCTTATGCTACGTAAATACTCTAAACTTGCTGTGCCTCCATCTCTTTGTAGTGCTTTTCAGCCATGAATTTTGCAAAAACAAACAAGCACTAACTACAAAACCCCCTACACTATAAAGTGAAATAGAAACTAGTGGAGTAATATAAACTCTACCTTGATTAACTTTGTGACTCATGACACAGTTGGTATAAGTAACCCCTAAGCAGCATTTTATATTGCTGCATTCCACTATTAGAACGGTATCATGATTGCTTGTTTTGGTCTTTGCAGACAGGGTCTCGCTATGTAGTTCAGGTTGACCCTGAGCTTACTTTGTAGCCCAGGCTGGTCTCGAACTTGCAGTGATCCTCCTGCCTCAGCCTCCAGAGTGCTGAGAGTACAAGGGTGCACCACTACTCCTGGTGGGTATCACAATTGCTATTGCCTGACATTCACATATCCTTGCCTCTTGGCATTGGACATTTATTGGTAATACTTAATTTGGCGTGGCATGATTTTGGGAAAAATACATAGTATATATTAATCAGTATGGTAGTTTAAATGCACATATAGACAATTTAAATCTCAGGGAAATTCTTTTCTGAAGGTAGCTTAGTAATCTGAGCATTTACTGTGACTTATTTCAATATTTAAAAAATGTGATCCATGGAACATATGCATCAGAATCCCATGGGGCACTGTTAAAAATCCAGGCCCAGAGCTTCTGTTTCCCATCCCGCCTTTAAAGTCTACTGAATTAAAATTCCATTTTAAACAAGGTCCTCAGTTGATCCAGGCCCACTAAAGTTTGACAGCCTGGGCATTTCCCCTTGGAGGTTTTTTTTCTCCCCATATTTCAGTGAGCACATAGAAGCTAGCTAAATGGAAGTTTTCCTTGTAAGTATTTGTGCAGAAGCTCCAACCAGTTTGGGAATTCTCACGTTCTTTAAGCTCCTGTATTTGAAATTTGACTTGTGATATTTGCAGCAGAGCCTCCTGTGTGATTATGGCCTTGAACAATCCTCTCCACACTGTCATCTATTCTTTCATCCTCCAAAGTTCGTGTTCTCTCTCTCTCTCTCTCTCACACACACACACATACACACCCCTCTTTCCTCAGACAAACCATGGAGAAGGGATAACTTGGAAAGACACTGCAGGCAGCCTCTTTGCTCGGCATCCAAAGGGACGGGTGAACAGAGGCGTAGGTGTTCCTGACAAGGAGCATTTAAACTCCAGTGGGGTGGAGCAGGGTTGTTCTTTTCCTTCTGTTTGGTACGGCAGTCGAATTCAGGACCTTGAGTATTATGCCACTGAGCTATGTCCCCGGCCCAGGATGCTTGTTCTTTTGTGACTGAAGACTTTTCTGCAATGTAGAACTAAAGAAGCTTTGAGCTGTGCTCCATCCTTATTTCAGGGCGGCTTCTTTATGGTCAAAGTTTGAACAGCCGTCTGAGTTTCTGGGTGTGTTGCTCAGCTCGGGCCCATGGCAGCCGGCACGTTGAGGGAGGGGTGAGGCGAGTGTGCCCTGCAGTCAGGGACAAGTGCGCCACATGCACTGGGAGGATTCTGGGAGGATTCTGATCCGGAACGTGGACAGTGCTGTAGAGTCACTGGAGTTCCTGGGCTGCAGAAGCAGTGACTGCTCACAGCAGACATTGCTAACTGTTAGATGTTGACAGCTGAGCCTGTGCAGCGCTGGCTGTGTGTCTGCGTATGATGACACAGGACCGTGCTCTTCAGGTGGCGTTCACAGAGCAATGAGTGCAAGTCAGCCCACTCAAACGCAAAAGAAGACAGTGCAACTTCTAACGGATAACATGGGGTGGTATAAACATTTACCTAGGTTTCTCAAGTAATAGAGCCTTCCTACAAGCTATTTTTCTTTTTCTTTTTCTTTTTTTTTGGTACCGGGGATCGAACTCACGACCTTACGCTTGCCAGGCAGGCACTTAAGCCACTGAGCTAAATCCCCGGCCCCCTACAAGCTATTTTTAAAAGTTCATGTTCATGGAGGGTGAATAGGATACATAAGCAAAAAACACGGGAGACTACCAGCTCAAAGGGCAATCAGGTGTACAAAGGAGAATAAGCCAGATTGCAGTTTGCTGAGCAGTTTCTCAGTTGTGCGCTGTTTGCTTGTCGTAATACCCCCGATGGTTTGGTGGCTAGGAGTGCAAGACTGACAAAGAATATTCTGCCGCTGGTAACGAAGGAATTCAGAAGCAAACTTGTCTCATGTGGCTGTGTTTGCTGCTCTCCTCCTCCCCAGGGCGGAGAGAACACGGTGACTTAGCAGCCAGACACACCCCAGCAGGACTCCAAAGTCTGCCTCTTTTTAACTTTAAGATTTTGAGAAAGTAACTGTAGCCCAGCTGAGCCTCAGTTTTCTCACTTGCATGATGTATTCTTTTCTAAGAACAAAAATGGAATAAGCGATGGTATAAAACCCAGCACACAGTAGGCACTCAGTAAATGGTGTTTCCTTTCCTACTGTGACCTTCCCCTCGTGGCCCTCCTCACCCCCACTGAGAGCATCGCGGAGGCTCTGAGAATCACAAGGTCAGAAGCCTCGCCAAACGAAAAACAAAAACAGGGTAATTAATAATGAAAGGGAGCCGGGCCAAATGGTACTTTCTAAAAAGGAGCTTTTGACTATACATAAGACTGCCAGAGGGCAGACGCCCAGTGCCTCTCTTGGAGTCCCACCACCTGTCTGCACACTCTGGCATCTGTCAGTAGTCCCAGCTGGGCCAGCAGGAAGCTGGCGACAGAGTGACTCTGATGGTGACTCAGCCAGGCCAGCAGTGACCACCTTGCCAGGATCTGTGAAGATCACGGCTGCAGCTGAGCGACTTGTCACCCTTCCTCTCTGGCTTGTTGGAGCTAGGAGAGGGATATTTTCCCATTCCCAGGGTGAGATAGGGTAAGGAAGAGTCAGGGTGGCAGTGGCAGTCTTCGGTAGACCTGAGGAGTTCTAGAGGTCACTGGAGTCTCTCCCAAGGCTTACTTTGTAGATAGAACTTTGAAGTCATTTTTTTGTAATCAGTATCGGGGATCAAACTCACAACCTCGTGGTTGTAAGGCAGGCACTTATGCTGCTGAGCTAAATCCCCAGTCCCTGTAGATAAATCTTGTGACAGGATGTATAAGCACCCCAGAGATACCCACATACTAATTCTGGAACCTGGGAATGTTATCTCATATGAAAAAAAGGGTTTTTGTAGTTGTGACTAAGTTAAAAGATCTTGGGATGGGAAGATTATCCCTGAGTAACCAGATAAGCCCTGAAGGCAATCACAAGCATCCTTTAAAGAAAGATAGGGAGATCTGACACAGGAGGCAGGGTGACCCCGAAGCCATATGCTACATTGATGGCTTTGAGGATGGAAAAGGTGGCGAGCAAAGTAGGAACTCAACGAGGAAGGCTGCTCTGGAAAAAGCTGCTTAGAGTCTTGGGAAGCTGCATGTCCCAGGCCAACATTAGTTCCACACAGTGAAACTGATTTTAGACTTCTGACCTCCAGAAACATGACAGTAAAAGCAGCTATAAGAAACCAATACAAAGCTGTATATGTAATGCCATTTCTTCTTTCATTCAAGATACTGCTTCACAGAAAGGATTTGTCCGCTTTGTCACTGGGGCCCTTTTGTCACTTGCTAGCATGGGTCCTTGCTTCAGAGATAATGGAAATCAAAACAGGCAATTGACATGAATTTTACAGGCAAAAACTGTAACTGAGAAGTATAAGGAAGTGGTGAGGGACTTTTGCTTGAGGAGCTAAAGAAGCTTAAAGGGGAAAGTAAGTGACAAAAATCCTTAAAGGAACAGAAGAGAAAATAGTGACACAGGACCTCCAAATGATACAGAGGAAATAAATGAAACTCTCAATCTTCTAGATGCCTGATCCACTGAGTTTGTGTTCCCTGAAGTTGAAGAATAAATACTAAGGAATGACACAGGTTAAGAGTAGGAAAATCTTCTGGGGAAAAAAAATGGAGAAATAGGAATGTAGAATAAGATAGTTCTTGAGACAGAAGGAGTCCCAAATGGATTGCCAATGAGTCCACTTCTCAAAGGAAGTCACATAGAACAAAATCATGGGTTGAGTACAACATGGGTCAAAATTGTGATCAACCAATAAGATTAAAAGTATAGATGCTTAGGTAATATTGATACAGTAGGAAATGGATGCAGGTCACATAGCAAGCATTGTAATCCAAATATTGATATTGTAATCTAAATACTGTAATCCCTTTTCCTGTCCTCCTCAGGACAGGAAAGTTTATAATTGTAATCCCATTGAAATATTATTGGAATCCTGGGGAGTCAATTCCAATCTACCACCTCTAGTACAACTCACGGCAAGAATAAAGACACTAAGACATATTCTTAGTTATGGGCAGCCAGGGGTTCCTGAGTCCAGTCCAGGTGAGGATTCATGGAACAAAAGGCCACCTCCAAGGCATCACCCAGCATTTATTAGTGGAGAACGGCGTGGCTCGAGGATGAGCGACTGAATATGGTAGGAATTAAGTGAGTACTATGAACTGAGCTGGCCAGGTGGAGAGAAAGCACCTCTGCAGAATGCAGGGAGAAGGGTATGTAGAAAGAAATTCGAATGATTTAGGAGGCTGTTGCTACAGTTTCTGATATGTAAACTTTTGTGCGCTGGAAAGTCATAGCATCTTATCTTGAGGCGCCAACCCAGTTGACATTCTTGGAGCTATGTGGCTCTGCCATCCCGCTGTACTCACCTGTTTATAGGGAACACAATGGGAGGAAACAGGAAACTTGACTTGCCTCAAGGATTACATACCAGTACTTTAGCTGGCCTTATTTGCCTTGCTTAGAGCCAACTGAAGGGAGAAGGAAATAGCATAGTCAGCTCTGTACATAGCAGCACACGGAGATAGGGTTCTAATGCTGAAGCAACTGCTCTGTGTTCAAGGGTGGCTGCCCAGGTTGTCTCCTACAGCAAGTATGCATGGGTGATGTCATTAACCTTAATCTAAAGTCTTCATCTTGTTTTAATATTTATTTATTTATTTATTTATTTATTTATTTATTTATTGTCTTTTTGAGACACAGTCTTGCTATGCAGTTCACTGGCCTTGAGCTCACTTTGTAGCCCAGGCTGGTCTTGAACTCTCAGTGATCCTCCTTGTTTAGCCTCCTGAGTGCTGAGATTACAGGCATGCACCACCATACCCAATTCTTAGTCTTGTTTTTAGTCTTGATTAGAGATGGCCTATACCACCCCTAATGGGATAATGATTTATTTATACAAGACATCTCAAAAGGTGGCACTAATAATTTCAAACTTCCTTATCCCTTAGGGAAGTACATAAGTCTATCTGGCCACTGTGACTTTTACCTTCTTCAGATGTGCCTCCAGCAGAAAACATCTGCCTCTGATGTTTTCTCATCTTCTGCACTGACGCCTTCGAGGGCCTAAGGCTGTCTGACTGCCTAGAATACGTCTCCCTAACTTAACTGTCTACAGTAATGAGGGAGAGACTTGAACGGAAGGGGCACGGGTCTGATGAAGAAGAGCAGATTGGCTGACTGGCTAAAGGACTGAGCCAGGTGTTGTGGATTTGCCAGGGTGGGCTGAGGTCATTTGATCATTTATCTCAGCTTTGCATTTGCAGAATGGCTCTGGGGGCAGTTTGGTCGCCACACAATCATTGCTTCTGCTTGGGGCGGTCTTGATCTTACAAGGCTCTGCTGGAACCCAAGGTAACCGTGGGTTTAAGGGCAGTATTGAGACTTCTAGGTGTAGTTTGATGACACTATAAAATGCTTATCTTGGTGTCCTCAGTCTTGGTGACATAGATCATGTAAATCAGGTTTAATCATTGTTTTGCAAAGTTTTAGACAGATACTCCCTAAATTATTAACATGCCTATATACAGTGAAAAGGGGGTGTTACCTACAGTTATGGAGAAGACCTCCAAGTGTGGTAATCCCAGCACATGGTGGGCTGAGGCAGGAGGACCACACACTGGAAGCTACCCTGAATACATCAGACCTGGAATACATCAGAAGACCTTGTCTCAGAAACAACAGCAACAAAAAACAAGAACAGCAAAAAAAACTTTTTTTTTAAGGAGACAGATACAGAGAAAAGTCAAGCTTTTTCTCTCTTCTAGTTACCTGTTTATCAGGCATCTGAGGGTCTGAATGAAGTCACCTTCTTTTAAAAAACAAAAACTGCTTTTAAGTCCCTGACTGTCTAAAAAGAAAGCACAGATCATGTTTTTAGTGAGTGACAGTTTAGGGGCCCAGGAGTTTGTTCTTTTTTTTGTTGTTGTTCTTTTTTGTTTGTTTGTTTGTTTTTTTGTTCTTTGTCCCTTTGCGTCACCTTTCTCATTGCTCTGGGGGAGACATCATTAAGAGTGTTGAGAATCCATCCTTCCACTCAGGATGTGTGTCTGGCGGCTTAGGGTCAACCAAGGATCTTGTGCACTTTACCACTGAGCCACTCCCCTACCCCCGCCTCTGGGCGGGTTTCTGTTTTTGTTTTTGGTGGTTCTGGGACTTAGCCCAGGGCTGTACCCTAAGTCCTTTTACACTGAGCTATATTTTAAGCCCTTTTATTTTTATTTTGAGACAGGGTTGTGCTAAATTGCCAGATTGTCCAGCATGGGCTCAAACTTGCAATCCTCCTGCTTCAGCCTCCCAGAGTACTGGGATCACAGGCATGTGCCATCACGCCTGGCATCTCTGAGAGTTTTAATGAACAATATGATAACACAATTTTGAAGACAGAGGCTTCCAGCCAGGCACAATTGTACAGTGGGAGGAGGTCCATTGCTTGTGGACATTTTTATGTAAAGATTTTAAACCAGTTCTATGCTTTGATACCTCTGCAGTGTCTCCCACCTTCTGTGGCCCTGGGTACTTCTAAGTCTTAAACTTCTCAGGGCTTCAGCAAGTCAGATGGTTTGGCTTCTCCTCAGGACCTTCTTCTACTTTGGGGTAGCTCTTCCCCCATGCTGAGATAATCTGCTTTCTGTTTTACATCATGTCTCATTCACTAATATTTCCTTTCCTGTTCTTTGTGTCCTTATGGAGTTTCCATACTTTCTGATCTTGTAGGAGGTCTTAAACAGGAGAAGTAGGTGTATGTAATTGATCTACTTGTTTATCCATAAAACAGCTTTCACCTTTAGTGATTCAGTTTGTTTTAATTTTTTGTTTTAAAGAGGATAAAACAGAATAAAACCAATCAAAACAAGCCAATGTAAGAGATACAGGACTTCAAAACATTACAAAATCAACAATAGTTACTATAATGCCTTGATGTTATCAAAATAGTTGCAGATGATTTTGGACATAGTCAAAGTCAAACAGAACAGAATAGAATAGAATAACAGAATAAAAACAGAACAATGAATGCAATAAAGGACTTCAAAATGAGCCAATAGTAAATCCAAAATCGCTACCATAATATTTCTCGCTATCTTTGAAATAGCTGCTCCTGCCATCGGATTTGACATAATCAAACAAAACGATAGAGAATAAAACCCAACCCAACAAAACAATATAGGACTTCCAAAACAAGACTACAGGGAACCAACAATGTCTGCAGCCCTCAGAAGGAGATCCCCCCAGATGCCACACTGCGTACCACCACCCTCTGAACCTATGATCAGACCACTGGCCCTAGACCTGCAATGTTAGTGAAACACCAAAGCACCGCAGGCATCCAATTGCATGTCACCTCCATAGCTATCATCACAGCCTGTGTTTCTCTGGATAAACCAGTCACTTAGGGTGGGGTAGGGGGAGGTGGGATGGGGTGGGGGTGTTGGTACTTCTTGTTTGCCAGTCCACACACCAGAAGGAGCTGGGGTCTGTCTGTTCCAGTCTGGTGGTTCTGTCGCTGGTTCCCAGACTGGCCTTGCTTCCTGGTGTGACCTCTCTACCCCTGATCTGTGAGTGGAGCTGACTTGTGGGGAGAGGCTGGGATCTGTCTGTTTTAGTCTGGCTGCGGCAGACCCATGGGGCTGGTTCTCAGACTGCACTTTATTTTTTTTGGACAGGTTTTGCTATGTAGTTTAGGCTGGTCTTGAATTCACTGTGTATGTAACACAGGCTGGTTTTGAACTTGAGCCAATCTTCCTGCCTCAGCTTCCCAAGTGCTGGGATTACAGGTGGGTGGCACCACACCTGGCTTCATTTGTTTTTAATTATGTCTCTTCAGGGCCACACATAATGGAATTAAACAATGGAATTAAAGTTGCTGGAGGCAACTTTACCTCCAGCTTCTTACTGCCCTGTGCTAGATCTGAGAATAAAATAGACCTAAGATTTGTTAACAGGAGAAGAGCTACACATTTAAATTTTGCATGACACAGGAACCCTCATACAGCAAGGAAGAGACAGGAGATAGCAACACCTGAGAACTTTTATGTTAGGTTGGACAAAGAGAGACAATTGTGCAAATGTAAATACATCGTAGGGGGAGATAAAAGAAAATATAAATTAACAGGGTCTGTTTGTATAGCCTTCTCCCAGCTGTGCCTGCCCGTAGAAGACTATTCATTCCTCCTGGTAGAAGAAGACTATCTTTAACATGAGTGGGGTTTTTGTTCATTTGTTTTGAGACAGGATCTTGCTATATAACCCAGGCTGGCCTCAAATTTGCAGTGATCCTCCTGTTTCAGCTTCCCAGCTGCTGGCATTATAGGCAAATGTGGGAGTTTCAAATTTGTTTTCATAAGGAAGAGGGGAGAATCGAGCACCTGGTGCTTCTCATGTTTCTTTACCTCAAAATAATCTTTATGCCAAAATGGCACATTTTGGGGGGGTCTATTCTGTTATCTTCAGTTTCTACAGTCTTTTTTTTTTTTTTTTGGTATCGGGGATCAAACTCATGACTGCATGCTTGCAAGGCAGGTGCTTATGCCGTTGAGCTAAATCTTTGGCCCAATTTTTACAGTCTTATTAATGTCCAATGACAGATTACTTTGTTTTGATTGGTCTGTTTGTAATTCTCATCTCTCCATATTGCTGGTCTGTGGTGAATTCTTTTGGTTGTGTTATTTTTACAGAGCAATATAAAATGTTCAATTATTGTCAGTGTAAATAACTACAAATGTTTTCAACTATAGCTTTAGTCTTCTAAACATTTCTTTTATTTTAAACATTTCTATTTCATGCTCAAAATTTGATTTAATCTCCTGTTAGAGTGTCCCAAAAATTTAGCCTCCCTAATTGCTTATTTTGTTAGAAAGTTTTGTCAGTATTTTCTAGTTGGCTGAATTCATCATTGAGGCATTTTAATTTTTTCTAACAAAAAAAGTAACATCCATTTAGAATCTTATTGGTTTAGTTTAGTTTGTTTGCTTTTGAGATTGAGTCTTGCTATGTTGTCCAGGTTGGTCTGGAAGTCCTGGGCTCAAGGGATTGTCCTGCCTCAGCTTCCTGAATAACTGAGACTACAGGGATGCTTCAGTGTGCCCAGCCAGAACTTTATTGTTTTAAAAGAATTCTTTCTTTCTTTCCTTCTTTCTGTACTGAGAATTAAACTCAGGACCTTGCACTTGCCAGGCAGGCGCCGTGCCCCTGAACTATATCCCCAGCTAAAATATTTTTAATGCATCCTATCCCCTCACCTCCTCCGGGCAACCCCTGAGGGAGGCAGTAAAGATGTCCCTCAGGCTGCCAGAGGAATAGCTGGAGACAGTTGCGATACCCACCCTGGAGGAGAAACAGGCAGGCCCAAGTCACCCTGCTCATAGCAGGCTGCTCTTTCTACTCCTGCATTCTCCACCGTGGCTTTACATGATGACCCCTAATTTCTCACACACATCTGGCTCTTCCACTGTGCCGTCAGTGTCACCTTCCCTGCCCATGGCTCCCAGCTGCTGGCCACTGTCACTTTCAGGGCCCCACAGACTGCTAATCCCTGAGAGTTAAGGGGCGCTTTCCCTATGACAAATGCTGTGCTCTTCTTCGTGCCTTTATTTACGGATATCTGATGCTGTGAGATAAGCACTACTGTGGCCAGGGTCTCGCCTGCTCACAGAGGGAGACAGGAAGCACAGGAAAAGGAAATGACATGCAAAGCTGACCACACACCCGGCAAGTGGCAGCGCCACGCTTTGTACCCACATGGTCGGCCTCGGGAGCCTTGCAGTCTGTTTTCTCCCTTTGTCTGATTCCAAAAGGGCTCCAACTGGGAAAGCACCTCAAAAAACCAAACCAAACCAAACCACAATTCCACCCTCACCCCCACCCCAGGTCCCTGAGGACAGCCGTAGGGATCGAGGGCGGGAGGGAGCCCTGGACTGGCTGCAGCTGGTTCCATGTCCTCATTCCTTCCGCACTCCGTAGACACCCCATTCCCTGGTGCCAGCCTGAGACCAACCCAGAGCTTTGCCTGCATTTGTCCTTCACATGACCTTCAAAGAAGGTCTCAGCGTCACCCAGACCTCGTGACCAAGCCATTGGAGAAGTTGCCCTTGAAGGTCTGCTCTCAACCTTCCAGGCCCTCGTGGTTCTCAGCGCTGGGCTTGATGTGTTCTTCCAGCCAGTCTCAGTCCTGACGTTGTTTTATTTTTTTATTTTAAAGGGAATAAAACAGAACAGTAAATCGAAACAAAACAAAATAGTGATAGGACAGTAGGAAATCCACAATCGTTACTGTATTGCATATCGTTATCCTCTAAATAGTTGCCCAGACCGCTGACCCCAGGCCTGCAAAGTCAGTCAAACAACATAAACGTCAGGTTGCCTCCCTGCTTCAGTTATTGTCTCCTCAGCCTGTGTCGCTCTGGTTGCTCACAGGTGGGGGTGGGCAGGAGCAGAGGCAGCTTCGTGCTGCTTCTGCCTGGCTGACGGGGCCTCTGTTGGCACACGGAGGCTGAGGAGGCTGCGTGGCTTCCTGGCCGATTCTCCCCAGCTGTTTATTTATTTTCTTTTCTCAGCATGAGTTTGCTTACTGGTCCATTTCCTGCTGCTGCTTTGTTTTAGTTAATTTGGACAAAAGGCATCAAAATGTGAATGGCAAGGCACTTCTTTGGTTTGCTTTATCTCTTTGAGAAAAATTAATTGTGGTAACACACCATTTATAATTTAATGAATTAACCATTTCAAAGCGTATAGTTTGACAGTGCTAAGTGACCCAGAACTCCAACTGTGAAACATTTTCAAACAATACAATTTTTTTTTTTCTTTTTTGAGACAGGGTCTCTCGATGTAGCCCGAACTCATGGCGACCCTCCTGCCTCAGCCTCCTGAGTGCTGGGATTACAGGTGTGCACCACCATACCTGGCCTTGTTTGTGTTTGAAACAGGGTCTTGCTCTGTAGCTTCAGCTGGCCTGGAGTCCACGGGGATCCTCCTGCATCAGCATGCATCACCACACCCAGCTCACAGGAAGTATTTCTATGCGGTGCGTGGGGCTCAGTGGTGGGGCAGTTGCCCAGCATGGTGAGGCCGTGGATTTGATCTCTAGCACTAGGGGTTGGAGAGGAGCGAATGTGTAATTCTAGAAGGACACCTTCCTCTGTTGCTGCCATTCTTGATATTAATCATTGAAGCTTACATATCAAAATATCTGATTTGTTCATTTTCATCTTTAAAAACTTCTTGTTTTAACTTCTTTGAATACACCTACAATTTACTAAGGCACATGTATTCCCATTGCGATGTGCCACAAAGCTGTTATATCTTTGGAGAATTTCTTGCTTTTGTTTGTTTGTTTTTGCAGATTGTGTTCTGTTCTGTTTTGCTTTTGCTTAACAGAAAACAGCACAGCTTCCTGTCAGGACTCTAACACTTACGATGCCGTCATAGAATCTGTACAGTGGCAGTTTTTTTTAGACACTTTCGTAAGGGAACTTTCCTGGTCCTACCCAACATACTGCAATTTCATGAACTCGAAAGATTCAAAGAAGCCCAGACAGTGAAGGTTCCTTAGGGCTGTCCATGAGGATAAGCTTAATTTAGATTTATTTTAGAAGTCTTGCATGAATTCCGAGGCTTCTAGGTAGCCGAAACACTGTTCAATGTGTGACACCACAGATTAAGACATCCTTTGGTGCCACCTTATGTAAAGGAGTGGAATTTCATCCATTTAAACATTTCACTGTCTCTATAAACATTTCAAGTCTATAAATTAGAGAGACAAGGAAACTTTTTGTGCAACGATACACCATCAATATCTTTCCTTTTTTCCAAATTTATTATAATGTGACGTGATACTTGCATCGCTTGATACTAGGATTCAGCTAAATGTTTGCTTGAGGAAATATATGTGTGAAATTTCTGTACATTCATATCAGGTTCTCTTTGTCTGACTCACAGGAGGTCATAAGAGTAGTTTGAGATGATATACATGACAGCGCTTTATATCATGATTGCCCGGGGAGGCCAGAGCCAGAAAGTCATGGCCAAATCAAAGGAGCAGGAGGACTTCCGAATAATGATACGGTCAGTCATTAACAGTAACACCCTCCAACACTCAGGAGGCTCTTCCCGTGTGCCAGGCCCTGAGCTCTGCATTCATGCATGAATTCAGTTAACCCTCTCCACAGTCGGTAAGGTGAGTTTAATCACCATCTCCACTCTAAAGACCAGGAAACGGGGGCATAGAAAGCCTTAGTACCTTACTCGAGGTCAGATGGTTAGGTAAGCAGCCAAACCAAAATCTGAAGTGTGAATTCTCAACGATTGATTGCATTTTGGTTTGGCTGCAGTCAGTAGTAAAAATAATTGTGTTACTGTCTCTAGCAGTAACCTAGTAGAAATATCCCCATACTTGAGTGTGTGAGGCATGAAAAGAGATCTCAGGTTTGAGGCCAGCCTGGGCTACATAGTTCAAGGCCAGCCTGAGCTACGTAATGACACTATCTCAGAGAAAAAAGGATAGCGAAGTTATTACTTCCATTTATTGAGCCATTTCTGTGTGGTTCGTCTTATTCATTCCCCACACTGGCTGACTGAGGGACATAGTGATCATTTCCGAAAACAGGAACCCGGTCCTAAGGAATTTAAGTAATTTGTCCAATATCACCCTGCTGTTAAATAGAAATCTAGATCGTATTTCAGAACCCCAGTTCTTAACTACACAATCGTGCAGTCTCTTAAAGTGTTACCTAATCATCATGTGATGAAAAGAAAAAAAATTATTGCAGTTTCTCATCTGAAATGCTTTGGACTAGAAGGGTTCAGATTTTGGATTTGCTTTTTTCAGATTTTGGAATATTTGTATGTACAGAATGAGTTGTTTTGGGGAAGAAACTCAAGTCTAAATATGAAATTACTTTGTACATCTAGCCTGAGATAATTTTATATATTTCATACATCTAGCCTGAGATAATTTTATATATTTTTTTATGCACCTGCATTTTGACTGCTATTCATTATATGTGAAATTTACACTTGTGGCATCACATTGGTGTGTGAAAAGTTTCAGATTTTGGACATTTTGAGTTTTGGATTTTTGGCTCAGACAATAGTAAAACAGTGGAATAGGTGAGTTAGACCTCTGTCTGTCCTCACTTGTCAACATGAATCTTGCCTGTGTTTTAGTGGGGCTTTTCCTGTAATGTAATACATTATTTCTTGCCCATGTCAAGAAAAATTATATAATTGTTTCTTGAGTTTTGCAGGAAGTAACTATACACATCTTCTATTATACAATACTATAAAGCTCTTACTGAAAATTGTGATACCAATTGCTCATAGACAAAGTAGATCCAAGCTTCCACACTTTTTTCTTCCACATTATTTTTTTTAAAATTTTATTTAAAGAGAAAAAAAGCAAAACAGAAAAAAAGGGTAGAAATAATACAGAATTTCAAAAAAAATTAAGAAATCACTACTTGATAAATTACATATTGTCTTCTTAGAAATAGTTGTTCATGTTACAAAATTCAGGCATACAAAGTGAACAAACAGTGAGGCTGTAAACAGTTCTGTTCAACAATCCAACAAAAACTTGGTAATACGGTTATCAATCCCACACACTTAAACATATATGCAGTTATATCCTTTAGCACATTTTCTTTTCCTCCTTTGCTTTTTAAGTACATTATCTGTTTAGTTATATCATGTTTCAGCTTGCTCAGTACCTTATTGATCGGTTTTGTTGTTGTTATTTCCTTTTTAATCACTTTATATAATTCTGTTGTTTTGTTTTTTAGTTTCTCGTCATTCATGTCACATGGATCAGCTTTGGTAGAGTTGGGAGTTTTTGGAGGTATTTTGTTACCTTGTTTTCTCATGTTCTATTGTTTTATTTTTATTTAATTTTCATTAACTTGGAGGTAGTAATATACAACAAAACAGGATGGAATAAAGCCAAATGAGACAGTATAGTGAAATTGGCACAGAACATTACAGCAGGTCACCAGGACAACAATAATAGGCACCATTGTATATCTCGTTATCTTCACAATAATTGTTCTTCCACTAGGTACAGCAAAATCAAAAGAAATGCACAACATTATAGAACACATCAAGACAGAATATTGAATAGAGCAACACCATTAATCAGGACAAAGCAAAACAGTGATAAAAATATCTGCCTTCAGAGATAGTAGAAGGAAACTCCCCCCACTTGCTGTACCACATATGGTCACCTCCCAAGAGATACCCAGATCCCTGGATCCCAATTGATAGCGGTGTGTGTGTGTGTGTGTGTGTGTGTATGGTATGATTGATTTTAAGCCTGCGGCCCGGTAGGCGGCAGGCTGGTTGCTGGTTGGCTCAGCACCCTAAGTTCCAACATGGCGCAGATCTCAGGAGACGCTGTTGCTTCTTGTTTCCCCGCCCTGGGGTGGCCTAGGGTGTCAGACCACAGTCACTTACCAGGGCGGCAGGCTGGTTACTGGTTGGCTCAGCACCCTAAGTTCCCTTCTTCCACATTATTGATATGTTGGTTGCATCTGTATTTTCAAAGGTTTTCTCTGGCCTCCAGCCATCTTTTCTGGTTGCTTCTGGTATATTTCCTCTGCTAAACCATCTCTGATCTCTAAGGTCAATATAATATATACAACTAAGAGAAGAAAACAAAGACAAAAGAGAACAGAGTGCGCTGGGAATGACCGATGAGAAAAGAGACACTTTAAAATACGTGCACAGGTCTTTCCTTTCCCAATATTATGCAGACAGGAGGATCCCACATTCAGAGCCACCCCAGACAACTTACTGAGACCTGTCTTAAATCAAAGAGACCCGGCTGGATGTAGCTCAGTGGAAGAGTGTGTGCCTAGCACAATCAAGGCTCTGATTCCACCCCCAGTTACCCCCTATCTTCCCCCTCAAATGCAGGAAGCCTAGTAAACAAACCGTGTTTAACTCCTTAGATGTTTTTTTGTAGATTGCCCATCTTGTCTGCATTCTGGATAGCTGAAGTAGCTGGACGCAGGATTCTGAAGAAATAAAACGTTACCAAGCACGGGAATAAAAGGGCTGTTTGACTTCCTGACCTATTTTGGGATATATCGTGTTTAATATTTGTTCACGTACTAAATCTAGGAATTGGGAAACCATTTTCTTCAGAGTTTTTTAAACATGAACATTTGCCTTCTATTTATGTTACAGTCACTTTCCTCCTACTTCCTTTCCAAGAGCAGTAAAAACCGTGATCTGAAGTGAAGGAGAAGTGATAGGACCCAGGAAAAGAAAGGGGAGGAGGGAAGGAGGCAGTGGGGAAGCGGGGTGGGGAGTAGAAATGATAAAGACATGAGATGCATATATGGATTTCCAAGACAAATACAATCACTATGAATCCTAAACATTAAAAAACTGCACCCTGAAGTCTTGTGAAGCCATCAGCGTGTTCTCTACAGCAGCTGTGGGAGGGGTCATGTGTTCAACCACTGCTTCGTGGTCGCCTATCTTGTGCCATTTGTCGCTTTCATCCCTGGAGCCACAGCCTGACCTCTTTCCATTCTGAGAACATCTCGGGTGACAGAGGAGACTTCAACGGACTCTTTGAGTGGCAGAGGACACCCAAGCCCCCACTGGGGAGGAGGGAAGGGCGATCAGGACTGGGGATCTCGGTGCAGACAGGACTTGGATTGTTCTGGGGAGAGGCTGGTTCCAGGGCAGCCGGGGATGGGCTGGTGGCACAAGGCTCAGGTCTCCTGTGTGGTACAGCTGGTCACATAAGCAGCCAGCCCCTTGGGAGGGAGCCCTGGGGGACCAGGGCAATAGTCACGGCTGCTGGTTTGCTATCCCAGAATAGGACGCAGATCCTCACGCTCTATCACCAAACCTAAAGGAATACCGCACGGTTTTCTGCAGTTTCCTCTCTAGTTTTGTCAGTTGGCCTTTCTGTTGTTGCTGCCCTTGTGTCTATGGCTATTGTTAGTTTAGGAGGAAAAAAAGAATTCATTGGTGTTTGCGAAACCATAATCAGAGAAAATATCTACAGGCTATACTTCCGGAGTATTGTAACATAAAGACAAGTCGTTTTAAAATTCTCCACGTGAAGAACACCCTGTTCACTGATGGTGGCCCAGTCCAAGCTGATGTGGTCCCTGCCACCCTCTTCGGCTGCCCCAGGATGGCTTTACGCCCCAGGTGTCCCCTGCTGCGGGAAGCTCTTTGCTGGGAGTGAGTGTTGTCACCCCTCATTCTGTACAGATATGTTTACTGGTTTATCGTGTTTCACCCCCTAGAATATCAACTCCCTTAGGGCAGGGCTCGAGTACTACACTCTGATTCTCAGGTTCTTGTGTGCCGAGGAGGAAGAGAAGCCCGACCATGCCTTCCCGTGAGCCAGGGTCTGCCACTGGAACGAGAAGAGACCCAGCAAGAAGTCAAACCACGCCTTCTTGTGAACCAGTGGGTGTGTGGGCTGGGAAGGCAGAAAAGCACCTCTCCCTGCTCCCGTGAGCAACTGGCTGATTTAGAGGACTCAGGGTGAGATGATTGCACTGAGCTGAAAGGAATAGCTTGATGCTTGTATTGTTTGACTGTCTTCACAGGCCTGGGGCTGGTGGTCAGGGCATCTACCTGGAGGATGGCAGTGTGCGTTGTGGCACCTGTGGGGGATTTCCTTGTCTTGTGTTTTTTTTTTTTTTTTTCCACAATAGTCTCATGGAATTCTGTCTTGGTTTTGAAATCCAATGTTTTGTTCCATTTAAAAAAAATAGGAGGCAAAAGAAGAGAGAAAGAAAAAGGACTGTACAGCCAGCGGACAATCAGTACACAGTCAAATGGTGAATATAATCCCAAAGACCGTAACAGGTAGCGTTATATTAACTATGAATGGAATAAAGGCCAGTTAGAACACGGTAAGTTTGACTGCATGTGTAACTTTTTCAAACAATAAATAAAGTTGATGTAAGATACAGAAAGACAAAGTTAAATACTAATTTTTAAAACTAGAGAAGTTACATTAACAGGAGATAAAAATAGAATTTAGGAAGAAAGCATTGGTAGAGTGAAAGGACTTTATTTGGGAACGATAGAAGTTTAAATGCATCAGGAAGATACGGCAGTCTTACATTTGTTTTCTCTTAATGTGATGTTGTCAATATAGAGAGCAAAATCAGGTAGAAATGCAGGAGAAAGAAACCCACCATCACAGGGAAGATTTCAATACACACTTTTCACTCACTGATAAGCAAGATGACAAAAAAAGGAAAGATGAAAATGATTTGAAATTCTGGGCGTGGTGGTGCACGCCTGTAATCCCAGCCCTTGGCAGGCTGAGGCAGGAGGACTGTCACAAGTTTGAGGCCAGCCTGGGCTACATAGTGAGCCTGTTACTGAGTGAGACCCTGTCTCAAAACCCAAAAATTATAAGACAGGAAATAAAATAAGCGAAGACATAAATCAATGTTACAGAAAATAAATGTTCAGTAGAAAGGACTGACAAAGCCAAAAACATAGTTGTTTGAAATCTAATAAAACTGATTAACTTTGGAAAGAGTTTATCAAGAAAAAGAGAAAAGGAACAAATAACCAATACTGGGAGTGAAAAAGTGCCAATCATATAAATATTGAAATGACTACAAAAGGATACTATAAACCACCTCATGTTAAAAAATATTAAAAATTGAATTGAAATGTTCTAATTTCTTGAAAAAATTCACACATTTTCCAAAATGAACTTACAAGCATACTAAAACTGACCAAAGAAAGAAAGAAAGAAATACAAATAGTTCTACCATAATTAAAGAAATTAAATCCCTGCACTAAATTTCTTCCTACAAAGAAGATTTTAAACCTGCTTGGCTTAACTAGAGAGACCTACAAAACAATTAAGAAAAAAAGCATATATTTGTTCATTTTTGAGACAGGGTCTAATTCTGGAGTTCAGGTTGGTCTTGGATGCACTCTGTAATATAGCCTGGCCTCAAACTCCCAGGGATCCTCCTGCTTCAGCCTCCTGAGTGCTGGAATTACAGGGATGCACCACCATACCTGGCAGAAGCCTATGTTTTTATGGGCTCCTATAGAAGAAAGAGGCATGCCGAGTTAGTCAGCTTCTTTGACTATAACAAAACATCCTAGATAATTAATTTATAAACAGAAACTATTTTGGCTCACAGTTTTGGATAGTCCAGCCCATGGTTGTTGATTGGCCCTTTGGGTCCTATGGTGGGCAGCACATCATGGCCGCTGCAGGTGGTGGATGGAATAAGATGTTTACCTCTTATTCCTGGCAGCAGGAGGCAAAAAGAAAGAGAGAGAAAGACAAAGAGAAAGGGAAAGAGAAAGAGAAGGGCTGTGGGTCCAATATCCCCTCCAAAGGCAGGCAGCTAATGACCAAATCCCTCCCACTAGGCCCCATTTCCTCCAAGTTCCATCACCTCCCAATGGCACTACAGCCTGGGGACTTAGCCCTCAACTTACGTGCACTTTGGGGAGGTCCTAACTATGGCATGCAAGGTCCTAACTGTGGCAAGGTCCTAACTATGGCAACTCCCAATCTAGCTCTCACCTACGAAGCGTATTTCCCCTCCCTCAATAATCCCAGGGCCAGGGGCCAGGCTACTGGAGAGCCCCGAAAAGGCCCAAAGCCCAGCCTGCCACTTAGTATTATTCAAGGGAGCTGTGTGTGTGTGTGTGTGTGTACTAAGGACAGAAGCCAGGGCTTCATGCATGCTAAGTGTGAGAGCCACACCCTCATCCTAGCACACCCTAAGTGTCTCCCTGCTGTGTCGTACCTTCTCTGAGGAAACTCCATGTTGCTCTTTCTCCTTTTCTTTCTTCTGTTTTGGTACCAGGAATCAAACTCAGGACCTTGCGCTTGCCAGGCAGGCACTTGTGCTGCTGAGCTGCATCCCAGGCCTGGAAACTCCAAGATGGGCTCACTGCCAGCTTTTCTCTTGTTCTACTTCTACCTCCTGGTCAAACCTGGTGCCCCCAGGTGGCCCCGTGTGGCGTGTGGGGAAGTGCATCCTTCTTTCCATGGCACCGGCCCCTCGTGCTGTTCCCTCCATAGATTCAAATCCCACGGATACAAGTGAGACAGTTAGGAAAAATACAAAGGTATCCAGTCTCTTTATTTCCACTCATAATTTTAATTGCGTCTCAGCGCAGAGAGAGAAATATGTAATAGTCTTTTAGTGTCTGGAGGGAAACGGTTCCCAAATCACCTACAGATATCAAAGTCTGCAGACGCTTACTTGTCTTCTGTAAAAAGGCATAGAATTTTCATATAACCTGTGCACATCCTCCTGTATGCCCCCCCATACTCTAAGTCATTTTAGAGCCCTTGTAATACCAGATGCAATATAAACGTTATGTGAATAGATGTTGTACACTGTATCGTTGAGGAGAAAACAAAAGTCTGTACATGTTCAGTATAGATTACAAATTTTTTCTGAATGGTTTTGACCTGTAGCTTGTTGAATCCAGAGATGGGTAACCTACATCCAACCATGTAAGGATTGGAAAGGAAAAAACAAAGTTCTCACTATTTAATATTTATGAGAGAAGATCCAGGAGTCTGTGAACACATTATAATTTATAATCAAATGTAGCAGTGGATACAAAGACAATATGGATACAAAAAAAAATCTGGGCATGGTGGCGCACTCCTGTAATCCCAGCACTCAAGAGGCTGAGGCAGGAGGATTGTTGTGAGTTTGAGACCAGCCTGGGCTACAAAGTGAGCTCAAGATCAGCCTGAACTGCATAGTGAGACCCTGTCTCCAAAAGACCAAAAAAAAAAACAAACAAACAAACAAAAAAAAACAAAAGACAATATAGAAATCACATTTCTGCCAGGGATATAGCTCATTGGTAAGTGTGAGGTTGTGAGTTTGATCACCAGTACCAACAAACAAACAAACACCATTTCTATATGTTAGTGACAAATATTTAGAAAATGGAATAA
Source organism: Dolichotis patagonum (assembly GCA_004027295.1). Classification (NCBI taxonomy): domain Eukaryota; kingdom Metazoa; phylum Chordata; class Mammalia; order Rodentia; family Caviidae; genus Dolichotis; species Dolichotis patagonum. Next base: position 72,516 of record PVJX010000267.1, on the reverse strand, counting down.
AATATGCCACTCAAAATAATGTAAGCCACATACCTAGGTATAAATCTAAAACAGTGGTAAGATTTGTGAAAAAAATGATAAAACTTGAAAGTAAAAGCAACTTAAGTAAATGTACCAAGTTTATAGAGTTGATGATCCAATATTAAAAAAAATCCTTTCCAAATAGTTGTGAAGATTCACTGTAATTCTTGGCAAAAGTAGCAATACTGTTTTTCTGTCATGTGTGTAATGCTTGACACGCTAACTCCCAAAAGTACATAGAAATACATAAGGCTGGGGTGAGATACTCTTAATCAAGATGAGCAGTGTGGGAGGGCTTGCTGTACTTGGTACTAAGATTTAAAAGCATTGGTAATTATGAAGGATAACTTTGATTCAAGGATGGGCAGACAAATGAACATAACACAGGGTTTAAGACACATACATATGTGTAGGAATTGATTATGTTGATTGATCACCAGGAAGGTAATGCAGAACAGTAGGAAAAGCTTATCCTTTAAATAAAAGGCATAAGGACAAATGAACCTAACATGAAAGAGGAGGAGCAGGGGGTAGGAGGAAGAAAAAAAATTGAAATTAGATTCTTCATTTACACCATGACAAAAGTCAGTTCTAGATGGAAAACAGATCTCGATGGTAAGTGAGGCTTTTTTGGTTGTTAATAAGGCTTTTCTGAAGATAAGCTGATTATCTTTATGACCAGGAGCCAGCAAAAGGTATTTTTCAATAAGGAATAGGAAAAAGAAAAATGGTGAAATGAGCTTCATGTGTCAGAAGACACATTAAGTCACAGCAAGAGGAGGGAAAAGAAAATCACAGAGGGAGAATACCTTTTCAACACACCTACTAGGCAAAAGGCTCCTAGCCCAAATATAACGAGAAATTCTGTAATTCAATAAGAGAGGAAAAGAGAGGCAGCCTAAGAAGAAATGGCAAAAATAAGAACAGATAATGCATAAGGGCAAATAGCCAAATGACCAGCAAATATATGGAACGTCATTTAGACCCATTGGTAATCAAGACCATGGAAACGAAAGCCACAGTGGAGGAGGACAGACCCATCAGGTTGGGTAGATTACAGTTCTAACTGTAAGAAGAGCTGGCCAAGATGTGGAGTCACAGCAAACTTCATATGCTCCTGGGCAGGTCGGAGGTGAGAAATGGATTCAACCATTTCAGAAATATGTTTGACATTATCCAAGAAAGTTGTAAATTTGTATATCCTACAACTCAGAAATTCCTCTCTTACTAATATATGCTACCAAAATGTGTGGTTTATTCACCAGGAAGACATGTGTAAGTATGTTCATAGCAATATAAACTTAAATAGCTGCAAATTGGAAGTAACCTAAATGCCTATTAATAGAACGGGTAACTAAATTATGGTATATTTATAAATGAAATATTATATACCAAGAAAAACCAAAGTAACATTTATCACACAAATTGATTGTATGTACCTAATGTTGAGTGCAAGAATCTAGATGTAGCTGGGCATGGTGGCATGTGCCTGTAATTTGAACACTTGGGAGGCTGAGGCAGGAGAATTTCTGTGAGTTTGAGGCCAGCCTGGGCTCTATAGGGAGTTCAAGGCCAGGCTGAACTATATGGCAAGACCTTGTCTCAAAAAAACCAAACCAAAACAAAACAACAAAACAAAACAAAACAAAACAAAACAAAATAGATGTAAGAACACAAACTCAGAAATACTCAATTTGAATACATTTCAAAAATAGTGAAAACTAAATTATATAGGTTGAGGATTCATACATGGTAGTAAAACTATAAAATAAACCAATGAAGTGATTATAGCTATCCTGACTTATTTGTGGGGAAAAAAATCCTTTTAAAAAAAATCTGTTTTATTTCAAAGAGGAAAAAAAAAGAAAGAAAACAAAATAGACCAAAATTTCAAAACATGTCAATCAGGGGCAACAATGGTGCATACATTGCACATTGTCATCCCCAGATCAGTCACCCAGAGCACAGGACATCGGTGTTCAATTGTCCAAACAACACCAGCACAGATCTTTCTTTTCAGTGACCTCAGAGAAATCAGTAGTACAACTATCTTAACTATCTTTATATACATATACATATGCATAATATTTCTTTCAGCTTTTCACACTAGTGAGACAACACAATGCTTACAAGTGTGTGTGTGTGTGTGTGTGATTTATTTTACTTATGAGTACCTATGAAATTCTCCAGTTTATCTTTCTTTATGGCTGAGTAGTACTCCATTGTATAAAAATACCACATCTTTTTTATCCATTCCTCAGTTGATGGGCATTTGGGTTGTTTCCAAGATCTGGCTATTGCAAATTGTGCTGCTATACACATGGGTGCACATATATCACTGTGCCATGATGTTTTTAATTCTTTTGGGAAGATACCCAGAAGGGGAATAGCTAGCTTTAAAGAGACCTCCAATCGAGGTTTCCAAAGATGGTGGACAGGTAGGTAGCAGGAGAGAGATCCTCTCTGAGAGAGCTTAAATGCCAGAATTTAATACCCTGGAGAGACCCAGAGAGATAAATATAAATATTTTTTATATTTAGTTTCTTCCTCAACCCAGGAAGAAACTAAAGTGAAAAAAAACCGCTCAAATATGAGGTCCTGGGGCTACAAGTGAAGCTAGGATCAGCAAGCACGGCACCCTCCTTGAGCCGCCTGAAATCCTGCCTGAGAGCGACCTGACCGACCGAACTGCGCTGATGTGACTGGCTTGAGCGGCCTGAGCATGGAGCTGAACATCCCTGCATGTGGCTCGCCCGGATGCGGCCCTGCACATGACCCACCCAGAGGCACCGTGAATTTGCACCGCAGCCATGCTGAAGTCGGAGGTCTGGGAGCCCAGCAGTTCTCAGGGACCGGCATCAACACGTGGTGAGTGATGGGAATAAGACCCTCCCACGGGAAAGGGGAAACCGACTGGAAGACATGTTGGATTTGGGCAGGAGAGCCCTAACTCTATAAGGAAGTGGCTTCAGTTGGTTGCTCCCCTCACCGAGTGGATTGGTGGAATCTGCTTGGACTAGGCCACGCCCCTGGCCAGGACCCAGTGAGTCGCTACAAATTAATTCCCTGAGATCGGCACACACTGACACAGTGAAGGCCTGCAAAGATTGACTGGCCTAGAGGAGAGGAGCCAGTGCACACTGTGCTTGCCTGAACTTCACTCTCTGATAGCGGCCAGCAGAGGGCAGAAGCCCCTAGCCTGCGTGCTCCAGAGGAGCCTTAACCAACAAGCAAAGGGGCTGGGAATTACACTGTACACTTGTATGCAAGGAACCAAAAACATGACGAGAGGGAGAAATAAGAAAAAACCCCCAGCCCCCAACCCTGAGAACACTGATCCAGGAGAGGTAAATACAAAAGACATGGAGGGCAGCAAACATGCAACATCAAACACAGCGGTAGCAGACATAAAGAGATATCTTCAGGACCTCGTAAGTGGGATCAAAACTGAAATATTAATTCAAATCAAACAAGAGATAAGTAGATTAATAAAAGAAAGGCTGGGCACCTCTCAAGAAGACACAGAAGAATGGAGAAACACAAAAGGAGAGAAACGTTTAATGAAGAAAACAAGAAAAACCTAGAATTCATGAAGCAAATTCAAAGAGATTATCAGGAAACTAAAGACTCCATAGAAAACTGGCAAAACTGCTTGAAAGAAACCAAAGATACACTATTAAAAATTGAACATAGGCTTGCAATGTGTGATCATGAAAGGGAAGATCTCTTAAAAATAACAAGGGAGCAGGCAGTAACAATTGGAAGGCTGGAGGATGACAAGAGGATCTATAACTTAAGAATAAAGCATGTGAATGGAGAAGCAGGAGTCAAAACACAGGAATTGCAAAGGCTATTCACAGAAATCATTAAGGAAAATTTCCCAAGCATAGAAAAAGGAAATGATATGCAGATGTATGAAGCATACAGAACTCCAGCCACCTACAACCAAAACAGAGCTACACCTAGACACATAATAATCAAGATCCCATCAATATAAGAACAGAATATTAAAAGCCATCAGAGAAAAGAAACAGATCACCTATAAAGGAAAACCTGTCAAAATCACAGCAGACTTCTCAACACAGACCATCAGGTCAAGAAGAGCTTGGAGTGAAGTAATTCAATCCTTGAAGGAGAACAACCTCCAGCCCAGATTGGTGTATCCTGCAAAACTCTCTCTAGAAATTAATGGAGAAACAAGATGCTTCCATGACAAAGAGGAGCTAGGAGAATTTGTGACCACCAATCCAACCCTACAAAAAATACTGAAGAACATTCTAGGGAGAGAGAACAAGAATACGAGCATTTCAGGAATAGTGGCAGAGAGGCCTCAGTGAACGAGGCAGACAGTGGAGTGGAAGAGAAAAATAGACAACCAATGGCAGAAAAACAGAATAGCAGGAATAAGGCAGAGAAGATTGGCTGTAATCTTTAGTATAGATGGCCTTGAAATATTAACAGAGAGAAACACAGGCAGAGTAGATCAGGAGATAGGGTCCATTGAGATGCTCTATATAGGGAGGCAGTGGGACCCAAAACAAGCAGTGCACCCTATGGGAGTGAAAGGGGAGGAATTGTCTAAAAAAGGAAGGCAGAGGATATTGTTAATTTGGTAACAAGATTTAAAATTTACATTATTCTCACCACTCTGCTTGGATGGATTACGTGATGTTCCAGTTTGTCTACTTATGCTAGACTTGAGGACATGGTCAGCTATCCCAAAAATAAGAGGACATATTATGGTAATCATCCCTAATTTCCTATAAACTTAATCTGAAGCCCTTTATAACTTATACTGTCTTATTATGACTGATCTTATTTGAATCTGGGTTGTTAGATTGCTACTTTATATTGACTGATTTTATTTAAATCTGTTATGATTGATAGTATCAAGTCTAAGAGTATAGGCAACTACACTGAAGATGACAAGATTCATTAAGATACCCACTCTGGTTTGATTATTACTTGCTTTTGAAGTCTTGTAATGTCTCCAATGCTTTGTTTTTATTAATGTTGTTATATGCTGCTGAGACATCATGGTAACCATTGTAGATCACCTTGTATTGTGGTTATATATGACTTTTTTGCTTCATGCTTTTCTAGGAATTGTTTTGTTATATCTTGCTTTGCTTTGTTTTTACCTCTAATACAGAAAGGATTGATACACATTTAGAGACTCATGCATGTGTAGAGCTTATAAACAGTTTACAAGAACCAACTATATAACATATGTTGAAATGGAACAACTACTTTGAAGAAAAAGGAGACACTACAGTACCCAGTGCTGATTCCATAATGTCATGATGTGTAATCCAGCAAAATTATCATTCTTTGTTCAAAGTGATTTTAGCTTGTTTTGTTTTGTTAAAGTTCAACACACATGAAGGTATGGACAGCTGTTTTGAGGAGAATGAGAGACACTATGACAGCCATTCTCGGCTTCCCTAATGTCTGGTCTTGAAGACCTGAAACTCCCTCCTCGTCCTGCTCAGATCAATTCCATACTATGTTGTTTCATGTGGATTCCCTGTATGTGACAATATGGACAACTATTTGGAAGAAAACAAGAGTCAATACGATAGAGAGTGAATATCTCCAATTGTCTAGTTTTGGAATTTATGTCTCTTACATTGCTTTCTTGTGATCTGCTTTGTTCTATTTTGTTGTGTTTAATTTTACCCTTTTGATATAATTGAATGTATACCTGAGTGGGTAAGATGGATGACCATATTGCTGTTTTTTTTTGTCAGATCATGGAACAGAACTGTTAACAGACTCACTGTTTGAATGTCTACTTTACATGTTTTAACTTTATAATTTGAACAACTATTTCCAAGAAGTCAGTATGTAATTTGTCAAGTAATAATCTCTTAGGTTTTTTTTTTGTTGTTGTTCTTTTCCTTTTTTCCTTGGAATTCTGTATTGTTGCTACCCTTTATTCTGTTTTATTTTTTTTTCTTTCTTCTCTTTAAATAAAATTAAAAAAAAAAAGGGACCTCCAATCCTAGCTTTTTGAGGAATCTCCGCACTGATTTCCACAGTGGTTTCACTTGTCTGCATTCCCACCAACAGTGGAGAAGGGTTCCTTTTTCTGTAGGGAAAACATTCTGAGACCCCTACCAGTAAATGCCTGAAGCCTCTGTCAGTACCAGACCCTGTATGTACCGTTTCTTCTTATTCCTACCTACCTGTGATAATTTAATTTATAAATTAGGCATCGTGAGGCATCACCAACAATTAGTAAAGTGGAACAGTTCTAACAATATACTAAAATAGAACGTAACATGAATGTGATCTCTCTCAAAATATCTTCCTGCACTGTGCTTGTCTGTGTGAGATGGGAAACACTCTGTGTGTGTGTGTGTGTGTGTGTGTGTGTGTGTGTGTGTGATGGGGCAGGTGGCCTTGTGATGTCCCAGTGAGGCCACCGATGGAGAAAGTTTTCTCCAGTTTCTAGCCTCAACACCTGACAATCCATCTGCTAAGTGAGCTGGCCCCTGCCTGGCCAGTGGGCCGTCACTCAGCTCAGTGTGGGTCAGACTGGGCAGAAAGTCGGTTCACATCTCCGGTGAGACGGTCTGAGATTCCGTTATTCTTCTCTGAATGGCTCGCAATTGTTTATAGTTGGAATTTTTCCGTTTAATGATTTTGGCTCATGGGGCCTGAGGAGACGGAAACCCTGTGTGAGGTGGGTGGGTCTGGGTGACACCCAGAAGGGCAGTCTGGGCGCAGGTAAGTGGTCAGGACAGCTAGAGAAGAGGCGGTGTCCAGCTGAAGGGTCGCATTCAATGAAAGATGGGGACTATGGTGCTGGGGCAGATCAAAGACGGTGTGTTTTTGCAGCTTCTCCTCAGACTCCTCTTGCATAGGAGGAGACTGTTTAATTCAGATGCTGTAAGTTTTGGCTGCAACTTTTATATGTCACCCGAACTGAGTGTCTTTACAAGGCGCGATTAAAAACACAGCGCGTGCCACCCCCGAAGGCCATCCAGTGGAAAGGGAGGTTCAGAGAAACGGTGTCCTCACCCGCTTTAATCACCGGATCGGGCACTAGGTGACTTCTAGCTCTTCCCCAAAGTCAAAGTGACCATGAAGGTAAGAGTTTCGGATCGATTTAGCACACCAGGGCAGCCATATACTCAGAAGACTCTCAGAACCGCTCCACACAGTGGTGAGAATGGTGGGGTAGGCGTGTTGGAAGGGCAGGGGAATATTGTGAGGACGTTTAACAGCAGAGTGTCTCTTACTGTAATAAAATAAAAAAAATTTAAACATTCTCCATTTAAAAAAAAATCACATTTGCCGTTTACACAGCTTTTTGATCATCAGCTGTGCTGAAGACGTCTCGTCGGTGTGGCTACCACGCTTGTTCTTTCTTCCTGGTTGATTTTCCCTTGCCTTTCCCAAGGCTTATAATGTTCTGCGGACCTCAGAATAAATGCAGAGAAGCAGTCTGAGGTTCCTCGGCGTGGATATGGTGGGGATGTGGACGAGGGAGGGAGGGACACGGCCCTCGCCTTGCTAGGGTGCAGCTCAACTCAAGTGGTGGCAGAAATAACGAGGACAATAACAGTGGCTTTAAAACTGACTTGGCAGCAGTTTTATTTGTTGTGCCATCAAATGACTGGCCTGTGGCTGTGTATGTAGATTTACGAGGAAACTTTCAAAGGACACTCAGGAGGCGCATGGTAATCCCATTATCTGATAACAGGATTTGTGCTCAGACCTCCCACATGCTGCAGGAGGAACCCACCCTCTTAGCATGGCTGTGAAATGCAATTTGGTCACAGATGAGGTTGACAGAACGTGGGCCTCTGCCATGAGGTCAGACAAAGCCAGGGCTCTGTGCTCCGGGTTCTGAACCTGACCCCTGTGGTTCCCACGCTCTCCCTCCTCACTGATCTTTCTACCGTTTGGCCAGGGAGGCTTTACTGTGGTCTGCACTGACCCAGAAACTTGCAAAATGAACGGCTCAAACTGGCACACAGAGGTCCCCTGGGATTCCTAGGAGGCTTGAGAGCCGCCACACGCAGGATGCCAAGCGCGTGGTGGCAGAATGCAAGGGCCGCGGAGGCGAAGTGACATTGATTTTTGTTAATTATTTTACAGAATAATCCACAGAGAGGGGCACAAGTAACAGCAGAGGGAAATGTTGCGGGGAGCACAGGTGCACAACGCAGGTAGGGTCCACAAACCAGCTCCTTCGTTCTATTCAGTGTAAGGTTTTGGTTTCCACGTCCTCTATTTTCCTTTTTGACAGAGCTCACAAGAACTGGCACAAATCTTCACGTGGCAGATGTCAGTGACACAAGGTGCTGTGAAAATATGCAAAGAATACAAAACTCTTGCCTGCAAGGGAGGAAACAGGGATTCACACACTTGTTTCCCAGGAACCAAGGTTATGTGATAAATTCACACACTGATACAGGAACTTCTCGATTCTTCCCAACAGGGCAATCAAAAAGGGAGGGTTATTGTAATTGAATTTATTTTATTTTATTTTTTGTCTTTTTGAGACAGAGGCTTGCTATGCAGTTCAGGCTGGCCTTGAGCTCACTCTATGGCCCAGGCTGGTCTCAAACTTGCAACGATCCTCCTGCCTCAGCCTCCTCAGTGCTGGGATTACAGGTGTGCGCCACCACGCCCGGCCTTGTAATTGAATATATATGTTGACCATTGCTCTTAATGAAATGTGATTTTTTAGAGTTCAAAGAATGTACAGTCACTCTGTACAATAAATTAAAAATGATCAAAATGCAAAAAATTTAGTTAGAAGAAAGCTCTGAATCATATAGATAGTGTGAAACTTGGGCATAGGGACTGGTGAGAAAATAGGTTATGGCAGGATTTATGGTATCAGCTTGTCTATTTCTACAGAAAAGCCCTCTGGGAAACTGATCAGGAATGAACAGATCTGCAGATCTAATTAAAAAGAATTGATGGGCACAGTGTTGGGTGCCAATCTGGAAACTCAGTACATTTATTTAGTTTCTTAATTTTTTTTAACAATGCCTTATACTTTACAGTATTCAGCCTCTGTACTATTTTGTTGGCTACATCCCCAAATATTTAGTGATATTGTAAATAATTCTGATTTTATTTCTTTTTTTGTGGTGCTAGGGGATTGAATCCAGGACCTCTGCGCTAGCTACATAGTCAATTTTTTTTTTCTTTAAGACAAGATCTTGCTAAGTCACTAAGTTGTCCAGGCTGCATCCCCCTGCCTCAGCCTCCAAAATGCTGGGATTGCAGATGTGTTCACCACACTCAGCACATGCAGCTTCAGTGACCTGATTTTGCCAAGGTAAGAGAAACAGGCAAATTGCTTGAGGGTACCAAAGGTTCAGAGTTCATGAAAGAAGAAATAACTCAGATAGTCCTGTACCTGGTAAAGAAACTGAAAATGTAGTAAAAAACCTTGTTAGATGAAATCTCTCTTATTTGTTCTTGTGTCACTTTTGTTAAGCTACAATTTCCAAGGAACTGGAAGGGATTTGTCCATGTGGCATAAATTGTCAAATTCGTTGGCATAAGTTAATTGATGTATCTTTTAATGTTTAAATGTTGCTATTACTTGTAGTGATGGTTCCCTTTTCATTTCTAGATGTTTATAATTTATATACTTTTATATTGAATTTCAGTTTTCTGTATGATTTTTGTTTTTATGTTTATTTCCTTCTTTTGATATTTTGAGTTAGTCTGCCACCCTTTCCCTGGCTTCTTAGGAAAGAATAATTGGTGTTTTATTCTCTTTGTTAATGAAATGATTTAAAATATGTATTTTTGGGCTAGGGATGTAGCTCAGTGGCACAAGTACCTGTCTGGCAAGTGTGAGGTCATGAGTTCAATTCTTGGTACCATAAACAAAACAAAACAAAACAACAACAACAAAACCCCCAAAACCAAAAATCCTACATTTTCCTTATAAACCTGGCTTTGTATCAACCTACATGTTCTGAAATGTTAGAATTGTTTAATTGAAAATATTTTTCTAATTTCTCTTATGATTTCTTCTTCGATCCATGAGTATTTATTTTATTTTTCTAGATTTTTAAATTAAATTTATTGGTACATTTTAGGTACACATAATGATCACACTCATCACAGGGATTGTGCACCTGTACATAATGTATCTTAATTCCTTTTCTCCCCATTTCTGTACCCACCCTTCAACCCATTTCCCTCCTATTTACAAAAGCTTTGTTTCCTTTTTTTCCTCCTTTTCTCATGTTTTTCTTTTCTTTACCCTTCCTCCCCCTCCCTTGTTCCCCTTTCTTTTGGAACAATTTCTTTCTATTTCACAATTTCTGTTATACATTTTGGTTCTTACTTACACTTTCAGTTTCTCACACCAGAGAGAGAGTGCCACATTTATATACATGGGTCTGAGTCATTTCACTTAAGAGTTGCTCTATCCATTTAGCTAGAAATGTCTGAAATTTATCCTCCTCAAGGCTGAGTATACGCCATCGTATAAAAAAGCCCACATCTTTCTTTACCCGTTCATCAGTTGATGGGCATTTGGGTTGTACCCAAAATTTAGCTACTACAAACCGTGCTGCTTTAAACATAAGTGTGCATATATCACTGTATGATGCCTGTAGTTCTTTTGGGAAGATACCAAAAAGGGGGATAACTGGTCAAATGGGACATGTAGACCTCGTTTTTTGAGGAATCTCCACACTGGTTTCCACAGCGCTTACACCAGTCTACCCTCCTAGCAGCAGTGAAGAAGGTTCCTTTTTCACCCACAGCCCCACCAGAATTTCTTATTGGTTGATTAGCCAATCTTTCTAGAGTAAGATGGAATCTCAGCATTGTTTTGATTTATATCTTGTGAATCATCAATGACGCTGAACAATTTTTTATTTTTTTTGTCGTTTGTACTTCTGAGAAGTGTCTATTCATTTTAGAGGCCTAGTTTTGGATTGGGTCTTTAAATTTGGGGGATCTGATATTTTTTTCAATTCTTTATATACTCTAGATATTAGTTAGTCCTTTGTCTGAGGAACAATTGGCTCAAAATTTTTCCTGCTCGTGTCTTCACTCTGTTGATGATTTCTTTTGCAGTGCAAAAGCTTTTTAATAAGATGAGATGCCAGTTGTTGCCTCTTGGTAATATTTCTAATGTGACTGGGGTTATGTTTATAAATTCTTTGCCTTTGCCTATGTCTTCAAGTGTTCTACCTATTTTCTCTTCTGGCAGATTTAGTGTTTCAGATTTAATATTTAGATCTTGCCTGGTAAGCACGAGGTTGCAAGTTTGATTCCTGGTACCAAACAAACAAAAAGATAGTCATTTAATGTTTAGATCTTTGATCCAGTTTGATTTCAGTTTAGTGCATGGTGATACACATGGGTCCAGTTTTAGTCTTCAATCCGTGGATATATAGAATTTTGTTGTTTTATTTCTATACACATAGACTTTTCTTGCTAATTGTTTTTGTTATTTATTTTATCTTCATACCTCTGTAGTCACAGAACATACTGTAATGTAATAGTTTGTCAAGCTTTGCAGTACGGCAGAATAGGCAGTCAGTGGCTTTTCTTGTTGCTGTTTGTAGCATTCTGTGTGTAGAATTTGTGTACTACATTTATGGAGGCACTTTGCTATTTATATTTACTATTCAGTTTGTTAATCATGTACTTAACGGTAAACTATATCCTTACTGATTTTCTTATTGCCTGTCCTTTCTCTTTTAAAATTAATTTTACTGCTTGGTAAGTGTGAGGTCATGAGTTCAATCCCCAGTACAAAAAAAAAATAATTTTATTGATACCTTTTAGATATGCATCCTGGTCTTACTCATCACAGGGAATTTGTACCCTACATGATTTATCTTGATTTTTTCTTTCTCCCCATTCTCCTTCCTTCCCTTCAGCCTCTCTGACTATCCTTTCAATAGCAAGAGAAAATATTTTTCAAACCCTCAATGATTGTGTATTTATTTTTTTCTTAATGCTGTCAACTTTTGCTTTTAAAAATACCGATGCTCCAAAATTAAGGACAGATTTTAATTGACTGTATCTTCCTGGTGATTGACATTTTCCTGATGGTGAAATGTTCCTTTCAACTTTATCTGATATAGTATGTCCCAAATATATCAATCTTAAAAATAAAAATGTGGAATGGCTAAAGGTAAAAGTATGGGAAAAGATATGCCAAATTTCTCTTGATTAGTATTAACATGGCATATCTTTTCCCATTCTTTCACTTTCAACATTTTTGTATCTTTTATTAAAATCATCTTTTATAAATACCATATACTTATTTTTGAAAATTTAGTGTGACAATCTTAGCTTTTAAACTACAAGTATTTTCTTGTATGTAATTATTTCTATAATTGGATTTATGTATACTGTCTTACTGTGTGACTTTGCATTTTTCTCATCTGTTCAAGGGTTTTTTTTGTTTTTGTTTTTGTTTTTAGGCAGGGTCTTGCTGTGTAGTTCAGGCTGGCATTGGACTATGTAGCCCCAGGCTTGAACTCACAGCAATTCTCCTGCCTCAGCCTCCTGATCTCTGAGATTAAGTGCTTAATTTTAGTTTTAGTCTAATGCAATTTTTATGTTCCCATCCACAATACTACATTACATGTAGTTGTGATTTCTCTTTATTCCTCTTGATTTTCCTTATTCTTAAGGAGCCAGGCAACTTTAAGGCAGACTGACCAGGTATACTGCAGAATGCCCTCCTACTGCAACTGCTGAATGCTTTCCTCATGGTTAGTCCGATGTTATAGGCTTTGGGGAAGAAGATCATAGAGGAAAAGAGCCATTTGTTATCATATAACATCAAGACCAAGTATTATCAACATTATTTATGACTATTGAAGTTGGCCTTGGTCACCTGGTTGAGGTAGCGCTTATCAAGTTTTCCACTATAAAAACTCTTTTTTTTACCTTTTTCCCCTCTTTCAAAAGGATTTGTTTTTTGTTGGTGCTGGGGATTAAATCCAGGGTCCAGCACCATACTAAGCAAGCACCCCACTGCTGATCTACACCCCAGCCCTCCTTCCCTTCTTTCTATGTTGGACTTTTGGGAAGAAGTCCTTTATGCAGAACCATCGAGAGTGGGGGTTACACCTTTCACCTCCATAGATATTGTGGCTCCTTTATTCCCTTCTCTAGGACTCTCTGCATGTATATTAAAGTCTTTTATTATGTTCTCTAAATTTTTTGATTTTTTTCCTAATGTATACCTCTTTTTTTTTTCTGTACCAGATCCTGGATATTTCTTTCCTGTATTTATTCCAGTTCATTAATTCTCTCTTTATCCACATCAAATCTGTAATTTAAGCCATCTGTTGTTTGTTTTTCAACAATTATACTTTTTATTTCCAGAAATGATCTTTGTTTTTATTATTTAAATTTGCACGGTATTTTCAACAATTGCTTGACAATAAATCGTTTGCAACTGTTTAAAAATATTTTGGATTCAAAGATACCTACCTGTAAACTGTTATTTAAACAGTTTATAGATAGCCATTTTATATTCTGTGTCTGAAAATTCCAAATATAAATTCCTTGAGGGTTTAAATATGTAGTTAGTGATAACTTACAATAGTCCCTTTTTCCCCATATATATATTTGCTGATTTTATTTTTGAGTTCGCTTCTGTTTGCTTTTGGTGTATGGGAATCCTGTGGGAAAACACTGGTGATGTTTTTTTTTTTTTTCCCTAAAACATTTATTTTTGCTTTTTTCAGGAAATTGGGAAACTACTGAGAGAATTCTTAGCATCCTTTCTGAATCTCAGCTTAATGTGAACCCTTTCAGTTCAGCTCCAAGATTTAGTCCAGCTATTCAGGTCTGTTACTGACTTTTTTTGTCGCTAAGTCAATCTACTCCATTTTTTGTTACTGTTCATCATCCCGCACTTTTAAAATCTATTTTTGGTGGATGTATTCTGAAGGTTTCCCTTCAGAGTCACACTAATGGATAGTGTGTTCAGGACCTACTTGATTTTAGGGCGTGGAAGAATCTTTTAGAGTGGTTTCTCTTACCGCCAGAAACAGAAATCTGAAGCCTTTAAGTTTCTCTATAACAAAGTTTAAAACATTTATGATTAGGTCTTTAGATGAATTCAAACAAGGTAATTTGGATAATAAAGCATATCTTAGTCACTGCCATCCGGCAGTGTTCTTGTCGCGCCAGTTTTATGATCTCCCCGTTCACTTTATCTTGGAAGGCTAGATTTAGAATGTTCAAATGAGCAATTATCTCTTAACACCAACACAAGTCATGCATACAATTTGGCAGATTGAAGATTACACACAGAAGAGACTTGGAGCTCCTTGCAAAACAAATAGAGGAGTAAGAACACTGCTGAATGAAAGCCAATAAGGTCTTAAAAAGTTACAAAACAGCGTAAAAATAAATGACTTGACGTGAATTAAGGCTTTATAAAAATTCTCTTACATCTTCAAATATCCAGGGTATATAAAGCTTTTCTTGGAGCATAGCAGTGTGTACAATTTGTTTTCAGTGCGCCAGCTTGGTTCCGTGGGAAGTCCGTGGCTATTTCTGAATCCTGTAACAGTTAAAAAGCTTGTGTGAGGTGGGGGTATGGGACAGAATCACTGCCATACACTATAGATCATTCTAGATAATCTTGGGGAAATCATGAACTTAAGGCTGCACTTATGTTTTGTGTAATACATGGCATCTTTGCCACCTGGGTCTCTCAATCCAGGAGATACCACATCCAGCCGAAAAGGAAATCTGGCGAGGTGGAAATTTATTGACAAATAAACAGGTTTGGGCATGTACAATCTTGATCCTGCTCACATTTACGGAGACTCAAATTCTCCTACAGTGATACTTACGTTCAGTTCCCTTTTCGGGGTCTCAGTTACTTCTTTAGACACTTAGAGGCGAGACGTGGTGTCTACTGAGTCTCTCCCTGTTTGCCCCGGGAGTTCGGCGTGATGTGTGAGACCGGGGTAGACGCTGGTGTTCACCACAGCCCCCTTTACTGGCCTCCTGGACACTTGCACTGGGGCAAAAGGGGACAAGTTCCTTCACCGTGCTCCTAACATGTTCAAAGCCAAGTTAGCCTCTTAAATACTGTTTAATATATTTACTTTTTGGAAAAAGTACTGCCTTTCCAACGACCCAGCCATTTTCATCCTTAGAAAGCACTGAATTACCTCCTTCAAGCAGCCTGGATTGTGTTGCTGTGTCCACTAATCCCCTGTGAAGAGGAAGCCAATACCTGGAGAGACAAAGCAGAAAAATGGGCAAAAATTATCACTTTGGTGATACTGCTGGGGCCTCTGGATCCACCCTTGCTTGAACCTTGAGCATTTTCAGTTATATGAGCCCATGCATTACCTAGGTCCTACAAGATGAATTCGGGTTTTGGTTACATGGGGTTAAAAGCATCTTAAGGAAAATATCTCCTATTTGAGTATAACTTGAAAACATGACTCAGATAAAGATCAATAATCTCTGGTAGAGAACAAACTTCTAAGCCACATTTTTTCTAGGGAAACTCGGTCTATGAGAGTTTAGATTTATAAAACAGTAAAACATTGGGGTTTAAAAAGGTATTAGTTTTTTGTTGTTGTTGTTATTGTTGCTGTTGTTTTGAGACAGGTATGGTTATGCGGTTCAGCCTGTCCTCGAGCTCTCAGTGACCCTCCTGACTCAGCCTCCCGAGTGCTGGGATTGCAGGGATAGTATGCCAACACACCTTGCTCTATTTTATTTTGAAACAAGGTCTCTCTAAATGGCCCAGGTTGGCCCCAAATTTGCCATTCTCCTGTCTCAGCCCTCTAAATAGCTAGAACAGGTCTGGGTGTGGTGGTGCATGACTGTAATCCCAGCATTTGGGAGGCCGAGACAGGAGGATCACTGAGAATTTGAGGCCAGCCTGGCCTTCAAAGTGAGTTCAAGGCCAGTCTACACTGCCTAATGAAACCCTGTCTCAAAAACACTGCAGGTAGCAGTGGGGTCTAGCACAGCTATGGGGTCTGCAGAAGTTAGCCTGAAGCTTGCAGAGTTTGGGATTTGTGGTTAGACATACACACTGTCAAGCAAACAAGAACAAGTGGCCAGGCAGCGAGCACGCTGTGTATAAAGGACATTTACCAGGGCGAACTCACGGAGTTCAGGTGCGTGGTTACCCTGTTGCTCATCGTGTGAGCCCCTCACCCCCTGCCGTGAGCTTTAGGATTTGTAAGGAGCGTGATATGTCCCTACTTTCCTGCCATAGTTCTCATTTGCGTTGTTATTATTATTAACAACGCCCTCTACCATCCCTCACTTTCTGCATCATGTCTTTTCCTGCTGAAAGCTGGCACCTGAGTGAATACCTACGGTTCTCCCTGACACTTTTCTATCTGCTGCAAAATGTCACAGTGGGGACAACACAACTACAGGTTTTTCGCGAAAATATTTTCACTTTTTGTCATCAGCTGGGAAGTTTGGGGAGGAGAACACAAAGAAATTCACTCATTGTTTTCAACAAATATTTAAATTTTCATGGAAGAAAAGGCGACTCAAACCACAGATGTTAAGAGAGACTTGACTCGTGATCTAGTTTGGGCCGAGGTAAAAAAAAACACAACCTCTACCAAGACCCCCTAGAGAGAATTGTAGTGCCTAGATTTTTCCACTGAGGGGCGCTCCAAGCTCATCTCTGAAAATTTCCACTCGTTTTTCAATTATTGGTCGAAGAACAATCTCGTCTTCATTCCTAGTGGGGATTTTGAAGCAGGGTAGAATTAAAAGTGTGTTTGCGTGGCTCTGTGGAAATGAAGCAAAGCCCTCTTGGTATCAATCCCTAAGGGGCTAGCAAAACTTGTAAATTACATTTGCAAATGAATCAGCGATGTGATAAATTAGCAAACAAACGTCACCTAGATCTGTTTGGGTCTCCATTATACAGAGGATGGAACAATTTCGAGACAGTGTAGTTTTCATGTAAAAGTAACAGGTGGGTTGCTGGAAAATCAGCATCCTTGCGCATGCGTCTGCTTGAGGCTCTGCCTAGCTCCTTACACTTTTTAATTTTTTTTTGTACTGGGGATTGAACTCACGACCTTGCACTTGCCAGGCAGGCGCTGATGCCACTGAGCTAAATCCCCAGCCGAACTCCTTACACTTTTAACATTTGAATTTCTTTGATAGAGGATCGGGTTGAACATTGTAAATTCTTTCGAAGCGGAGCTGGTTTTTTTTTTTTCTTTTTTTTTCTGTCTTTTTTGAAGCACGGTCTCGCTATGCAGTTCAGGCTGGCCTTAAGCTCACTTTGCAGCCCAAGCTGGTCTTGAACTCACACTGATCCTCCTGCCTCAGCCTCCTGAGTGCTGGGATTACAAGCGCGCGATACCACACCTGGCTAGCAGGACCATGCTTGCTGAAGACCTCTTACCTAGTGTCTTAATGCTGAGCACATATCAGAGGCCCAGTAAATATCGATTGCATGAACATAAGAATAGAAAAGTACTAGTAAGACATTTGCGCTTTGCGTTTTGTGAATTGATTTTTATATTGTTCATATACTCTTTATTGAGTTGGTTCTTTTTCTTGTAATTGATGAATTGTGTTTTATATAATAAAAATTTAACTTTTTAGGCTGGGGATGTTGCTCAGTGGTACGGTGCTTGCCTACCATGTGCAGAGCCCTGGATTTGATCTCCAGTATCAGGCACAGATGCCCACACAGACACACAGACACACACATATGTGCATGCGTGCTCCAAAAAAAAAAAAAAAAAGAATTTTTCTTTTAGTGCATTTGTCACAGACTTTACTCCTTCCCCTCTCCAAAATAAGAAATGCATGCATATTTGGGAATGTTTTGATTTCTAGAAGTTAAAACAAAACAATGTTTAAGGCAGCTTTTTCATATAAATTAATTTGTGATAGGTAATATTCTTCAATCTAAGATTAGAAGCATTTTTACAAATTTTGTACAGTGTATTTTTTTTTTTTCATTTTGTCTTTTTGAGACAAGGTTTCACTATGCAGTTCAGGCTGGACTTGAACTCACTTTGTAACCCAGGCTGGCCTTGAACTGGAAACAATCCTCCTGCCTCAGCCTCCCGAGTGCTGGGATTACAGCTGTGTGCCACCATGGCCGGTCAGTGTATTTTTCTTCTCTTATTTACCAAAGGTTTCCTTAGACTTGAATTTTTTCTTTCTTTTTTGTTGTATTGAGCACCTGTCATTGGTAATGTTTCTCTCCTTTTCCCTCTTTCTTTCTTTCTTCCCTTCTTTCTTATTTATTTATTTGGTGGTGCTGGAGATTGAACCCGGGGCCTTGTGCATGCCAGGCGAGAGCTCTACCACTGAGTCCCATCCTCCAGCCCTTGACATTTTCTTGAGACAGAAAATCAAAAGATACCCTAGTCTGACAAACCTTGGCTCATACCAGGCCAAGATCAGTACACGCCTTATTTCACAAACACATACCCACTGGCTTTTCCTTATTATTAAAGACTAGAATAGAACTCTTTCCTTTCCTTCCACTTTTCATTTTGTTCGCAGTGCCAGGAACCAAACCCCGGGCTTCACACATGCTAGACAGGTGCTCTGCACTGAACTACATCCAGGGCTTCTGAATTTGATACCATCACAAATTCAAGCTTCACACATTTGGAGCTAGTTTTCCTAGCTCCGCAGACCCGCAGGTGTCCACAGCAGAAACTTGTTTTCTCGCAGTTCTGGGGACTGGGAGTCCAAGACCAAGGTTTCTGCAGGTCTGGTTTTGGCTGAGACCTTTTTCCTGGTCCACGTGTGGCTCCCTGGTGGTGCACTTAGTGGTCTTCACTCTGCTCAGATGCACATGCACGTCCTAATTTCTTCTCAGAGGGACACCAGTCACACTGGGTGACCAACCTACCACAGCAACTTCATTATAACTTGATTCTTTAAAAGCCTTGCTTCCACATCCAATGGTGTTCTAAGCTTAGGACTTGAACCTAAGGACTTTAACCTTTACAGGGACACAATTTAGCCAGTAACAGGTAATGAATGGAGAGGTTAAGCCTTCCATTTCTTTGTGTAAATATTACCTGAAATAAAAGCATGGTACAGAGGTGAAAAGCTGTCTAACATCACGCCATATTTAAGTCTCAAAAGTGGACAAGAGTTCACATTGTGTATGCTTTTGCTTAGGTTGAGGGCAGCACCCTCAAAACAAAAAGCAAATCAAAGCAAAGCAAAACAAAAAGCAAGACAAGACAAGACAAAACCGTGGTGAGCCCAGAAGTGGCTCTTACATCTACTCAAAACTGATAGAAGCCACTGGGAATTGTTTAGAGGAAAGTTGTTAAAAAGCACATAGTAATTGCTTTTTGAGTCTTTCGGTTGGCTTTTGAAGATGCTAAAGGAGGCAGTGAGGAAACAGTGAGAGTTTGTTCTTTAAGCCTCACTGAGCAGTCGGAGCCTCCATAGACCCCTGGTCACCACTGAGGTCCCTTGGTCTGCCTGTCTTTTAGTCATTTGCTCATTTCACAAATATTTATGGAAGCCAAGTGTGCCTAGTGGACAAGTCAGGCATGGTTCGTGGTTTCATGGAGTTGGCTTTCTAGGAGGAGGAGGAGGAGGAGACAGACATGAATCAGGACACAACGAAAGCTGACAATTTCAGGTGGAGAAAAGTGCCATGAACAAAACAATCACCCGAAATGCTTGAGAGGACCAGGCCGGGGTCAGGGCCGGCTGACACAGGATGGCAAGAGAAGGCCTTTCTCCTTGGGGACACTGAGGCTGGGGTCTTGATGATGACACTTGAGGTGAGCTTGGGAGACAGAGCAGGAGGGAAGCCAGGGTGTCTGGGCACTGGTGGCCATGCGTGGGAGGAGCGGTCAGCAGGGCCAACACCTCTAAGCATTTGGGGTACTTTGGTGAGGATTACATTTCCCCCACCTAAGGAAGCTAGGAAGTCATGAGGAGATTTTCAGAACTCCACAGGGACCCATGACAAATTCCAGTGCATTTTTTTTTTTTTAGGCAGGGTCTCAACCTGGCTTGAACTCACTATTTCCCTAGGTAGCCCAGGCTGTCCTCAGGCTCCCAGCGATCCTCCTGCCTCAGCCTACCAAGCAGTAGGATTACAGGTGTGCACCACCGTGCCCAGCTCCAGTGTATGTTTTTAAGCAGTGACTCAGATTACTTCGTGGAGAACGGACATGAGAGTGAGCAGCAGAGGCAGAGACCAACTTCGACTTTGGCATTTGACCTTTCTCAGACCGAATTTATGTGAGGCCCGCTGTAGGAAGTCACGTGTCTCTTTAGAACAGAGACGCATTGCTGTTCCCTTCCTTGCTTTCTCTCTATCTTCTCGCTTCTTTCCTGTTTGCTCAGGACTCCTGGAGGCTCTTGGCAGTATTAGGAAGGGAGTGAGCTCGGTTAAAACTTGCACTGAGTTGGAAGATGCTCTGCAAATTATTTTCCTAACTTTTGGGTATAGAATCGGCTTGAAATGTTTGCCATTTGCCTCGCATGTGTGGAATGAAATTCTTGTGGTGATTTCCGCTCCTTGGAAGAAGGTAATTGCATAATGAAGAGGTGGTGTTTTCTTAACATGCATTCACCACAATGACTATTTTCTCCTTCTGGAAACTAGTCATTGTTGCATATTTAATGTAGTAATTGGAAGGTTGGAGGCCTTTTGTAGTTATATGGAAACAGATTAGTCATTTCATCTTGTGAGTTCTTCACTCTTCAGTAGGAATGATTAACCCCTGACCTCAGGCCAATTACCCATTTTTTTACTAAGTTCGTACCTGCTGATGTCAGAGATCTCAGTGAGGAAAATAGTCTTTCTTTAGTCAACACGCTATAAATATCCTTCGTTTTTGCACAATCTCTGTGGTTGCAATCCTGGAGTCTCCTAGTTTAAGAACTCTCCTCACGGAGGTGACTGAGCAGGAGCTGAGATGTTTGCAGTGGTCACCAGCAGTGGTCGCCCACGATGGTCATCCAGCTTGCCCAGGGAGGCAGAGAGAGCCAAGCGGCTGCTGTGGGGAGGGGGAGGTGAGGCTGGGTTTAGGGGCTGAGGAAGTTGCTGATATAGTCCAAGTGCAGCTGTCATGCGGAGTTTCCGAATCAGGAACTGGCGGTCCCCATCCTTCTTGGCTCTTAGGTTGGTCCACTTTGGACCATTAAAAAAACCCCCAGAACCCTGAGTACAGACTTTATTTTTTACTGTGTGCCCTTGGACGGATGCTTAAACTCATGAAGCCTCATTTCCAAAGCTGAAACACAGGGATAATCATAGCACATTCCTCAAAACACCTCTGAGAGTTAAATGAGATGGTACATGTAAAGTATTTGGCACATTTTAAGTGCTCAGTAAATGTTAACTATTGTTATTAGTGACACGCTTTTATTAGAGTGGTGATACCTTTTCTTTATCATAACCTTATTCCTTTCTGCCTGCCTGTATTTGAACAAGCAAAAGGAAATAATAAGACAAATAAAAGGAAATAAAATTGTGTGTAGTCTTATCACCCAGAGACAGAGATAATCTATTCCCAATTATTTTCTCTGCATATATTATCTTATGAAATTTGGTTTTATTATATAGTAACTATTATTAACATCGTACATCATTATATAATCTTCTATAATATTACCATGACTAGCTGAATAGAATTCCGTTGTATAGCTGCACTGTACCATAGTTGATCCTGCCAAATCCCTTTTGTTTGACATTTAGGATCGTTTCCAATTTTTCATTATTGCAGAGTGTTGCAATAAACATCCTTGTGAAAACTTTTTTTTTTGCACATATCCATGACAATTTCCTCAGACTCAATTACAGAAATGGAGTGCTGCTGGGATGAATAAATATCTGCGCTTTCAGGGTTTTGGATCTTTCCTACCCAATGAGCCATGAGAAAGATGTTAAAGTTTCTCCATTCACTGGCAGAATGTAAAAGTCCCTGCTGCTCTGTGCCCTCGCCCACGCCAGGTGTTGGCTTTTGATGCCAGTTTCCACTCAGGCACCTGCTCCTTGCTGAGTGCTGCTGTGGGGTGGCGGAGGGGTGGCCCCAGAGGGCCACGTGTGAAAGGCTTGGTCCTCAAGGTAGTGCTACTAAGAGGCACTGTGGACCTTTAGGACCTTTGGCTTAGAGGCTGGTCTGCTTTGGATGGTAAGAAAAGTGAACCTTTTTCCTTTACCTACCCTATTTTTAGTGTAGCTAGGAGTGCAGACTTCTCTAGTGGTCGTGGAACCTAGTTGGCGGGGGTCCACTGGCCATTAGGATCATTGTCCTTGTACAGAATTGCAGGACTCTTGCACCTTCTTCTGGTCTCACTCTGTCCTTCCTGGCCCAGGGAGAGAGTGGTTCACTTCAACAACTTCTGCTGTGATGTGCTCCCTTGTCAGAGACCCCAAGCTGTATGCACCTTGCTCCCTCTTGGGGTAGGACCTCCAGAGTAGGGAGTCAAAATAACTCTTTTCTTTTTATATGTTAATGATCTCAGGTATTTTGCTGTAGTAGCAGACACTGACTAATGCACTTGCCTGCTGCAGACCAGCACTATTCCAGGCATGAGAATACAGTGAACAGAGCAGACAAAAACTCCTTGCTTTCCTTGAAACCAATGTAGAATGTTTCAGGTGAGGTAGTTACCATGGAGCAAGATAAAGCAGGGCAGGAAAAGAGAGAGAGTCTGATTTTGGGGTGGAGGAAGATACAGTTTCACAGGGGACATCATGAAAGGGCTCAATGAGCAGGTGAATTTGGACAAAGACATGAGGGGAATGTAAAAAGTTGGCCCAAGGACCATGAGGGGTGAGATTTCCAGAAAGAAGAGCAAGTACAAATGTCCTGAGGCACAAGAGATGGAGCGAGATACACAAGGAGGAAAGCAGAAGGTGAGGTTGGGAGATAACTGGGCCTCAGCTATCACGCAGGGTATTTTACTCATGATAGGGGCTCAAGCTTTCGCTGGGCTGGAGATGAATCATTGGAGGGCTGGGAACAGAGGGGAGGCAGCATCTAATTCTCGAGGAGGAGGACGACGACGCTGCATGCTACACTGAGAATAGTTTGAAGGGAGGCTGGTTAGAAGGCTACTGTGACTCATGGAGAAACGTTAGGTGACTTTGTCACCAAGAGGCTATCATAGAGTACACCTGTCCACACTAAGTCAGCCACGATGTCAGCACGTAACGCAGTCTGATGAGACTGCCATTGCCCACGTGGCTTTTTGTGGGCAGAGGCAGAAGTCCTCTGGCACATAGTGCAATAGGGAAGATGGGGAATTAGAGGGCAAGGCCAGTGAGGCCAGCGAGGCCGCAGTCCAGGGAGAAGTGGTCCAGCAGTGGTGCAGAGAAATGACAGGCTTCTGCTGAGAACACGAGGGAAGTCAAGGGTTTGGCCTCAAGCACTCACACAGAGAACCGTCTCGGGGAGACTGGGAGCTCAGCACCGGGGTGCTGCCCGAGACACCTCTGTGTGGAGGGGTCCCCGGGGGCCGATGCAGGGACCCCAGGCTGGGGAAGAGGCTCTGTGTGGCCACAGCATCGGCCGAGTTAGGGTTAGGGGGACCTTCCTTCTCACGATGAGACAGGTGATAGCTAGTGGACAGGAATGATCCAGCAGAGAAGAGAAACGTTGGTGGTGGTGGGGAGGGGACAGTCACTGCTGCCACGCTGGCGATTAGGTGAGCAGCGTTGGGGTCTAGCACAGGAGGGCGGCCTCAGGGGGACAGCAAGTCCGTCATCCACGGCCACCAGAAGGAGGGCAGAGCGCGTGGCCGTGGGCACAGGAGGTGGTGTGGGGGGCGTGGCGGGACTCTGTGGAAATTCTCTTTGGTTTGCTTCCAGCTTTTCAGGAACTAAGAAGAAGGAGGATTATTGATTAAGAATGAGGAGGCTTGGAGAAACCTACTGAGGTACACTGAAAACACATTCTCTGGTGACAGTGTGGGGCATGGGCCAGGCAGGTGACCCCAACATGAAGAGACTAGGGCAGCTGTGCCTGAGAGACGCTAGGGACCGGTACAAGGAGGCATGGCGAGGGCGGGTGGACTCCAGGTATGCTTGGCAGGTGGGACGTGCGCTGGCCGATGGACTGGCAGGGGGGCTGAGGGGAAGGGAGGGGCCCGGGAAAATACTGTTGCCCAGGGCATCTTAGTTGTGCCAGTTGTCTCTAGAGGAAGGTCCGGGCATGTTTATTATTTTGTCTCAAACAACTAGGGTTCACTAGAGCTCTTTTCATCTCTAAAAATCCTAATATTCTGGTAAATTTTGATTTTTACATATCATGGATAAAAATGACACAGATAATTTCGAGAAGTTGTTGCTGACAATCGCTGGGCCCTGTGAGTGAGCAGTGTATCCTCAGTTTTGCAGGTGAAGAGCTCAGAAGGTCAGGGGAGCTGATTACACACCTTGGGGAAGGGGGCGTGCATCACACCCTGCTTCCGTAGTTTAGAATAATGGAACATACTTTACACCTCAGATTACAGGGCCTTAACTATGTGTTTATTTTTGTTTTATAATACCGAGGGCAGAATTTTATGCAAATAGATACTTAAGGGTTGCGCTTGACAATGATTCTGCGTGATACATTAATTGCCATAGATTGTAAAAAAAGAAACCCTTCTAAATATTTATGAAGGAATTTACAGTCTTGGCGACCTTCAGAGTCTAGCTGTTCCTAGAAAAGTGGGTTTTTGCTTTGTCTGACATCTCTCCTTTTATTTAAAAAAAATAGATAATCTTTTTATTTATTTTTGTCTTTTTGAGACAGGGTTTTGCTATGCGGTTCAGGCTGGCCTTGTATCCCAACTGGCTTCCAACTCAGCAGTCCTCCTGCCTCAGCCTCCTGGGTGCTGGGATTACAAGAGGGTATCACCACACCTGGCGACAATCTCTTTAAAGCACTGGTTTATTAAGTTTTACATAGGATCTTAAGTTTTCATTTACATCTAACTCATAAGAGTATTAGACACTGGGGTTTCATTACTACATTTAAAAAAATTTTGCTATTTTGATTACCCTTGTTCCTGAAATATGACAGCTTTCTCTGAAAATGAACAGTGGCAAAGTCCTAGCAATTGTTTGTATCTTTTATTCCTTGTATTTGAATTGTCCCATGGTTGTTAATTTAAAACAATATTGTGATGGTTGATTGGTTGTGCCAACCCGAGTAAGGGATGCCCAGCTAAATAGGTTCAGCATAGTTCTTCACTTTCACCTTGGACGTCATCTTCTGGCTTCTGGTGGAGACTCTTCAGCCTCCAGCACTGACCCTTCAGCCTTTGGGCCTGATACGGACACTTCAGGACACTACCCCGGGCTGCAGGCCTTCGACTGGTGTGCAGAAAGACTTTTGTGCTCTTCCACACCCAGCTCTGTGGGCAGCTCTTTAAGTCAGTTTTGGAAATTTGTTTTTGTTGTTAATGTCTTTTTGAGACAGGGTCTTGGTGTTCAGTTCAGGCTGGCCTTGAGCTCACTGTATAGCCCAGGCTGGTCTCGAATTCTCAATGATTTTCCTGACTCAGCCTCTTGAGTGCTGGGATTACAGGCATGCACCACTACGCCTGCTAAGTCAATTCTAACATATTTGTGTAGCTTGTATTAAATCTGTCCTCTCTAATAAGCACTGACTGATACAAATATCCTCACTAAACTTTCTCTAAACATCTGGGTGGTTTCTAGGAAAGTTCTATGTTTTCAACTCAAACATCAATCAGCCCTCTGAGGACAGGAAAGAGTCTATTTCTAAACATGCTTCATACAACATGGGACATACACACAGTAGCTGTTGGTGAATGCAGACTGAATAAAGAATAATTCAGGTCCTTAAACTTCAGCTTCTTTCCATTTATTAGGTACATTTTAAAAAGTCGTGTTGTCCTCTGCGTACAAGCATGTGTGTGCAGAGCCTCATTGACTTGGCATTCATTGACCTCTGACAATCCACTATCTAATGAATTAATCATCTGACAATTAAAATGACCTCCTTTTGGCTGATATTGGATCCCATGAAAGGTTCAAAAGAAACTTGACACATCATGTTGTGTCATGTTCCAGTGTGAGACACTACTGCTGTTTATTACATTATGTCATATTTGGCCACACTGTGGTAATGTAAAGTTGAACAGAACATAGTGACAAAGTACAAGAAAATCCAGTGTATTAGATTTCTGTAAACTCAAACATTCTTCACTCTTTCCAAATGGAATACTCACTAGGCAGATATGGCAAATGGAGTACCTTCGGCCATTTGCAAATCTAGGGCTGCTTTTGATGAAATGAGTTCATTGTTCTGAACTCAGCTCTCTCCCCGATTTCTAGTTTGCTGTTTGGGTTAAGCCACTCTGGGCAACATGAACCATTATGTGGTTTACAAGTCTTTCACGGTCTTACAGTGTTGTGGTGAGTTCCTAAGTCAGCATTAGTTCTCACAATGCAAGGAGATTAGAACATAGGACCTCAACTGGATTTGGAACACACCATCTTTTCTCTCTCTATCTCTGAGACCGTGATTAACAAGAATTAGGATGCAGTGGCAATAGTGCAAGAAAACTTAAGTTTTGTCATCTTTATCTGGTTTTCGGTATTCAGCATAGCTCTGTGACGGGAGCGTTATTGCCTTTGTATTTGTGCAGACAGTTTTGGTTCCAAAATGTTATACTGGTTTTCAAAATGTTACTAGTTTCTCTAGCTCTGTGGAATACAGTGAATCCATAGAAATATATTTTAATATTGCATGTTAAACATTTTAATATACAGTGTGCTCATCATTCTAATTTTTGCTTGCTGTAATTAAAGTGTTATGTTATTATGGATTAGCATAGAGTTTAGGGAGGACGTAACACAGGAAAAGTGACCTATGGCTGACACACTGCATCTCTAATAAGCTACAGATGACATGGGTCTCTTCTCAGAGGGGATATTGGCTTTCTGTATATAATTAATAACAAGAAAACTGTATCCTGACTTTAAGGTCTGCAGTAGCATCCTGGAACAAAAAGGGCCATAAAGTAGCATCAATTATGTATTAAAGTTCCAATTAACCTGGCTGACACTGATATTCTTTAACAAGGCACATTTAGATAAAAGAAAAAAAAAACTCTCTGATTACTTGGAACAGGACCTTCTGACCCATTCTGCTCTTTTATCCCAAGTTCAACCTACGAGGAATGAAATGAATGGGGAAAAAAATTCCACATAAAGTGATGATATAGCACCAGGAGCTAGCCCTGAGGGTATCCGTTCACCATGAAACTCACCCTCAAGAATACTTTATTGTGCTTGGGTTCTGAAAAAACAAATAAGGCCACTGAAGGAGAAGGGCCTTCTAGCATTGAAAATGGTGGCATCTTTGAGATTTCCTTCTAGAACCAGCAGGGCATAGTGTACACGTGTAAAGCAATTCCCTCTCTCGCATTCTCCATTCTGCCCAGACCAGCTTTCCGTGCGTCCTCTAGGAAGCCAGCTCCTGGGTCACGATTCCTTCTTCACTGCCTGTCCTCCTGGCCCCTCACATCTTTGAACAGCTTTCTGTTTTGCATTTGATTTGGGAACAGCACTCTGGTCCCCGATCCCCATCTGTTCCCCAGGTGGCTTTTTGGATTTTGTTCAACTCTGTCTTCTGTCCACCGCTGGGCATCTTGCCTGCTTAGTTCTCTAGGTCCTCGGGTTCCTCCTGGTCCGCTCGCCTCATCCACAATTGCACGGGCATCTTCTGGGCTGCAGGCTGCCTGCCCTGGAGTGTTTCTCCATCTGAAAATACAAACGCAGCAGAGGCAGGTGTACGCAGAAGGGACGAGAGAAAATACAGTGACCGTGGGTGACCAGCAAGGAGCCAGAGCACGGCAGACCCTTAGAGCCTAAAGGAGACACAAGGGAAAGACACAGCTCCACAAATAAAATGAGATGTGATTTTTTTGGTATCATACTTTCAGCATTCTGTAGATCGTTACCAAATATATTAGAATACTTTGCTTTCCGTCAGAGACCATGCATTTCTAGCGCGGTTCCCAGGGCTGAGCAGCAGCAGCTCCACCCTGCAAGGGAAGGGGAGAGGCTTTGCCTTGTCTGTCTCCTGCCCTTCCCCAGCCCACCTTTCCTGCTCAGCGCCCCCTGCCCCTGCCCAACAGCACAAGACATCAACGCTCTCTCCCAGGCTCTTCCCTGCCTGCACCCCAAATGAGACTGACTTTTTATAGACATGAATGAACTCAGCTTTTAGCCAAATAGGAAATAAAAAAAATCAAGAAATGCATCTAAATAAAGCAGAATTTCTACTTATACATTGGAGTAAATATATCCAAGTTCTTTCAGGGCCATGCTATGTGTGAATAGCTACTTAGATCTATCTAAATACTAAGTAAGGATCTAGAACAGATGCTTATGAATAGAGATGGAAGTAGCCAGATAGAATTTAAATGTTGCCACATGTGTGGCCAATGAAATGGTCCCCAAGTATAACTCTGTTTCTGTTTTTTGGTTTTTTTTTTTTTTTTTTCTTTTGGCAGAGGAGAAAACAGCAAAAGCACAGGGCGTGGGGTGCTGAAGGCACAGCGTGGGGGCTGGGCTCTCAGTATAACTGGTGTGAGCAGAGCGGATGGGGAAGGCAGCCGGCTGTCTCCCAGCCAGGAAAAGGAGGCCCCAGGAGCAGGTTTTTGAAAGCATCTTTTTTTTTTTTTGAAAGCGTCTTTCTGCCCTTAACTCATTTCTGCCTCTGTGCTCAGGCCCCAGGGCTCCCAATAGTTTTCTTGCCCTCACTTTTGTGCTTTTCTGACCTAGATTTGATAATCCAAGTCTGGCCCCTATAACCCTACTCCTTTGGAAACCCTAGGTCAAGGATAACGGGAAAGGCCTACAAGTTTCCAAATGGAAAAACGAGTTACATAACGAAGGAAAAAGGGTTCAAGTGGCCTCATCTTTTCCTTTGAAATGTGAAAGCCAGAGGAGCACCTACAGGGGCCTGAGGCAAATTATTATAATCTGATTCGTGTGGCAGGGGAGCCCCAACCCATGAACTCTGTCCCAAACAGCCATGCCAGCTGCCCCATTCTGTCACCTGGAGGGCTGCAGGAGCCTCCCGACTGGAGTCTGTCCTCACACACTGCGTGGCCACCTCCCCGAGAGCCGTGGTCCGCTCTTGTCTCTTTTGAGAACTGCGGAGCCATTCCCATCTCTCCCTCTGCCCCCCACCCTGCTTACACCTGGCCAGCACAAGGGCCCCCTTGCCACGGTTTAGAATGAGCCGGGTCCGGCCACAGCGGCTCCCTCCTGTCCTCAGGTCTCTGTTCAGTTGTTATCAAGGAGGCCTTCTCTAACCTCTGGGCCCCCCTTGACCCTTCCCCAGCTTTCTCATTCTGCTTATTTGCTGCTTAGCACTTCTTCTCAGCTTTACTGTGTTCCTCCAGCCCTGGGGGTGCTGGATGGGATGATAGGCAAGTACCCTACCACTGAACTACGGCCCGAGCCTGGTGTTCTTGTTTATTGTGTCTTTTCTGCCCTCGAATATGAGCACCGTCCTGTGAGAGGGCTTCTTTGTTCATAGTTCTGTGTCACACCAGCCCTTAGTGAGTGTTCATCATTTCTCCGAAGAAGGAAGGGGTCCTGAGTCCAGCAAACAGACTCTCCTGTCATGCAGGGACTGGGGTGTAGATCGCTCACAAACATTCACATTGTTAAATTCTTGACAAGACCTTGGAATCACCTAAAATGTTTGTTAAAGAACAGAATCTCAGAAACCAACCCAGATGGACAGGATCAGAACACCCGGGTGAAAGTTCCGGAATTTGAGTATTTCAAAGTAATCAAATGGATATTTCCAAAGGCCTCTTATATTTCCTATCATAAGGCAAGTGTGGAAAATTTGAGTCTTAAAATGAATGAATCGGAGTGGTAGACTTTCTAGTAATAATCATAGCAGTGTGTATGTGTGTGTGACTCCCCACACATGTAATATATCTGTGCAATATATTCTACCATGCAATATAGTCTATTATCTATCTATCTGGAATTTAGCAGGAAAATTTCAATATAAATCCTGTATAAGGATTCTTGAAATAGAACAGATTTTGTTTCATCCATTCTTTAAATTGCTCATTTTCCATTATCGTTTCAATTACAGTTCAGTTGTGCCTCAATACTAAGTTCCTTTTAGCAGCAGACAGATGCAGCTGGAAATGCATAGACATGATACTGTACTTGTTAAAATGAGCTCATCTGTTCCTCTTAATGGGGGGAGGAAAGGAAAGGAATTGGATACAGGAGTCGCACAGGCATTTTTTATTTAAGACACACTAGGAGTCTGTGTCTCACATTTGGTGTAAGGGCAAAGTTACCCTTTCCCCCAGTTTTCTCTGAGAGCATCATCACTGTGTTACAGCCTGGTACCATAGCTGATATTTGCATCGACTGTACATGTTGGAGAAAAAGTTAATTGAGTTAGTTAGTTAATACTAACTTTGTATTAGTTTGAGAAGGCAGCCAATTGTTAAAATGGTTAAAAGTGATTAACATAAAATAATAATTGTTATAAAATAATAATCGCTATGACTCATGTATGGATGTCCCCCAAAGCCTCATGTACTCACAGGAGGGTCTTTTGGGGGGTGAATGGAATATATTGGAAGATCAATATAGATATAGATATCTAAAGATACATCTATCTAAAGATATCTATCTGTATTTATCTGTATGTATCTCTATCATTATCTGTACCTATCTCTATCTTTATCTTTATCTACCTTTAATCTTTATCTCTATCTACCTGTAACTATCTTCCTGCTTCTCTCCCCCCATGATGAACTGTTTCTCCTCTGTGGTTCTCCTCTGCCATGCCACCCTGCCTTGGAACCAGCTAACTATGCACCGAAACTTCTACAAACTGTGAGTTAAAATAAACCCTAAATAAACCTATCCTCCTTTAATTGGTGGGTGTCTGGTATTTTGTGCCAGCTAGAAAATAACTAAGACAATAATTAAGGCAAACAACTGTTTGGAAAATACAATATGGCAAAAATTAAGTCTTAGATATCAGGTAAGTAAAATACTGCCACATGACATATGATCCTTGGAGACAAAGTGCTTATAAGCTTATGGAGAGACAAAGCATGTAAAAACATGAACTCATTAAAAAGCAATGAAACTGCTCTTGTACAAGTTATGTAACCTATTCGATTCCCACAGTATCCTCCCCAGTGAAGCGGATATAGTAACCTAAGTGTCCTGCAGATGTTTGAGGGTTAAATTATATAATTTATATCCTTAAACAATATATAATGTCACTAACAGAAGAAAAACAGGCTCAGAGAAAGCAGTAATGGCTGAAGAGCAACATAGCCAGGGTGGGTTTCTTGTTTTTTGGTTTTTTTTGGTACCAGGGATTGAACTCATGACCTCACACTTGTCAGGCAGGCACTTACACCACTAAGCTAAACTCCTGGCCCAAGGAGTTTTGTAGGGGTGGAAAGATTGAAAGTTGCTCTAAGAAGAAGATGAGAAGTCTAGGTAGGAAGACCATGTGAGGAAATGTGTAGAGGTGTGGAGGGGACCATCCGATGGGAAGTGAGGTCATAGAAGATAAGACTGACCAGGTAGAGATGCCCCCTTCATAATAGAAAACAGACATAAACAAAGGAGCAAAGGAATGATTCTAAGATTTCATGATTCTGCCACCCAGAGGTAATTGCTTATAATGACTTTGGTATGCTTCTTTCTACTTGTTTTGTTCCTGTGCAAATATTTAGTTTTACAATTAAAATATAATTTGGGATAATACTATACATACATTTGTATAATGTTTTTGAAAATATTTAATGCTACATTTGTCAGTATTTTTGCACGCCTTTACAATTCTTCAGAAGCACAGTACGTGATGGTCACATAATATTATGTTTTGTGGACTTACTGTTTGTTTATTATTATTATACTTTTAGGTTGCTCTATTTTTATTTCTTTATCACACATAACACTAGCATGAGAATGATTTTTTTGAAAATCTGATTTTTTTCCTCTATAGGAGGGATTAGTAGAATGACAGTTTGGTCCAAAATGTATGAATATTTTTTAAGGTTATTAATCTGTTCCACTAAATTGCCTTACTGAAATGTGCCAATTTGTGTTTCCACTAGCAGAAATGAGAGCATGCATTTTCATTCTACTCTTGGCAGAAAAATTAGGACTCAGTGGAATTCTTGATCGCAGGATGAGTTGTCTGGCAGCAGGAGTGGGAGGGGTGGGAGAAAGAGCTGTTGATGCCAAACAGTGATTTCCAGGTACCCGGCCCATGTCTGGACCTCACCACTAACAGTGCAGAAAGACCACTTCTCAGAAACACCCCCTGTCCCTCCTTCTGCATTCCTCTCCCCTCCGTTTTTAAAAATATGCTGCTTTCCCACATATAATTGTAGAAAATTTGTTATAGAAATGCAAAAGAGGGGTGCCAGGAGAACAAGGAACTCCTCCTCTCTCTGGGGGGCAGCTGAGAGTGTGGCAGACTTTTGGCGGCCCGAAGGGGAGAGACCTTGGTGCATTGGGACCTGCACCGTGTGGTTGACTTGGGGTGCAAGGAAAACAAGGAACTCCTCCCCTCTCTGGGGGGCGACTGTGATCCTGCCTGCATCCGGGCTGAGAGTCAGACATCTCATGCCATCCTGTCCCCCATTCTGTGTCCCCCCCCCCGCCTAGCAAGTGGGAGCCAGTGAATTACACATCTTGTGAAAAGATTGGCTATGTTATTTAGTATGAGCTCTCCATATGCAAAGATAAGGACAACGATGTGGAAGAAAACAAGAGACAATATGACAGATAATGAAGATCTCTGGTTGTCTAGCTTTGAAATTTATGCTTTCTTATGTCCCGTTCTGTTCCGTTTTGTTGTGTTTAATTTTACTCCCTTTTAAAATAAAATAAAATAAAATAAATTAAAAAAAGAAATGTAAAAGAGTTAAAATTTTACCATATGTCTTTTCCATCTTTTTCAATGTATCAACTTATTTTACAAGTACTTTCACATATTAAGTATTCTTTGTAAAAAATGAAAGCATTTCCTTCCATAGATGTAAAAATCTATCCATTTCCCATTGATAAATGAGATTTTTCTCTGACTTTTAAAAATTGCTATATGTAATACTTCTATAAATGTCTTCATATCCATTATCTTTATTTCTGACATTGCTTTTAGCCAAAAGGAATTACTGAATAAATGTTACAGATAGATTTTTAGGCTTAAGAAGCATTTTTGGTGAATCTGTAACAGGATTCATCACATTACCCACACTCTCCCACACATACCCAGATGCAAAACTAAAACAAATGAAAACTAAATGGTCCCTGTGTTTTTAATTAATTAATTAAAATGTTTGCAGTACATAATGTTTCCATTCCTTGTGTGGTGTCCGCGCATGTACATAACACATCTGAGTTCCTTTATAAATTCCTCCTTCCCTTCCTTTTCCCCCTCCCATTTGAGAAAGATCTGTTTCTCTGCTCCCTATTATCTATCTTTTATTTAGCTCTTTATAATTTGGATTTCTCATGTAAGAGAAACCATGAGATATTTAAGCTTGTGTGTCTGGCTTTGTTCACTTAATGTTATAGTCCCTCTGTTTCTGAATTTATCTTTTTTTTTTTTTGGCTCTTTTTTGAGACAGAGTCTTGCTATGTGGTTCAGGCTGGCCTTGGGCTCACTTTGTAGCCCAGGCTGGTCTCAAACTTGCAAAGATTCCCCTGCCTCAGCCTCCCTGGTGCTGGGACTACAGGAGTACGCCACCATGCCCAGCTCTGTTTCTGAATTTGAAGACTGGGCAATGAGATGGAAATTCCAAGTAAGAACTGGTTTTGGAGTCAAGTTGTTAGATTTAATGTTGAACATAAAGGTAACAGATGTGTTACCTAAATGCAAGTAAAGAAATGTACCCAAATGCAAGTAAAACTAAAGGCACAAGTTACTTAACAAAAGAGTTCATACAGTCAATACATTTTGTATACATTCTTGATACTTTATATCTTCTTATGAGTACCAACCAAAAATGTAAGAACAACACAGAAACACTTATGGTGTTATTTTGTATTTTGTTGAAATATGTTATTTCTTTCAGTAGCTTATGGTTCAATAGCTTTTCTTCTGGTTGTAGAAATATACTTTTCCCTCTTCTTATTGTTAACTTTTTTTTTGGTACTGGAAATGGAACTCATGACCTCATGCTTGCCAGGCAGGCGCTGTGCCGCTGAGCTGTATCCCCAGCCCAGTTGTATTTTTAACTTTTAAAAGTCTTGTGTGTGTGTTTGTGTGTCTTCTGTAAACACATCTGGATCTTTGTAATATTTGTCTTTAAGCTGGTAAGTTGAATTCACTTAAATTTTTGTTTATTTATTTATTGGTTTGTTTTGGCCTGTTTTAATTTTTCCTTTGCTTTGATTTTTCTGCTTTGGCCCATCACACTACCTTAACTGCTAAGAATAGTAAGATTGCTATTCTGTCCCAGTGCTTTTCAAGTTGCTACCTATCAGAATCACTTGGGAGATTTTGAAAATTATTAATATTCAGGCTCCCCCGTGAGGGATTATATTTAAGGCCTAACCTGTGGCCTGGATATTGGTGTTTTTCAAAAAGTTCCCCAGGTGATATATTATGGGTCATTTTGGATATTGAGATTTCTCTATCTTCTTCCAGTGTCACACCATAGCCATTTACAACACCTGGAGAAACTAGCTCTATTTATTCTAACAAAATCTTAGAAATAACACTGCTGAAATATTCACTTGAAAAACAGATCTCGGTAGTTCTGAGAGGCGGAGTTTCTTGTGTCTGTTAAAGCTAATTGTCAACAATAGTATATTCTCTAATCCGATAGTACTCAGAGTGGGATCCTTGCACCATTAACGTCAGCAACAGCCAGAAACTTGTTAGAAATGCATTCTTGGGTTTTCCCCCAGACTCCTTAAGCTAGAAATCTGGTGGGGTGTTTTCTGTGTGATTCTGGAAACCACTGCTTTAATCCAAGAGATTTTTGATGTTCAGGTTCACTAAGAAGACAGGAACATTCTGTTTGACAATTGGTTAATTATGATGAAATCAAGAGCAAGGCAATCAAATCTCAAAAAGGGGAATAAACTATTTGATATGTGGCTCAATAGTCCTCCCTGATGCCTGGGAATATGTTGCAAGATCCGGCATGGATGCTGGGTGTCCCCCCAAGGCTTCATGCCATCACTGGGGACAGGCTTCCACCTGTCAGTCAGTTTGTGACTGATTCATGGTCCAATGCTGGGATTATGGGTGTGAGAGCTACACCCACCCTAGGGTGGGTCACCTGCATACAATATAAGGGACAGAAAGAGTCTTCTCTGAGTGTTCCTCCTTCTGCTCTTGTGGCTTTTACTGTCTCCCACTGCTACTTACTATCCCCTTTGCACCATGCCACTCTGCCTTGGAGCCAGCTGATTATGGACTGAGACCTCCAAAAACTGTGAGCTAAATAAACTTTTTCCTCTTTAATTTTGGGTGTTGGGCATTTTGTCTCAGCAGCAAAAAAATAGTAAGCAAGACAGATGTCCAAAAATTCAGGTAATAGCCAACCCTACATATACTATTTTCCTTATACACCTATGATAAACTGCTACCTTTTCACTTAAAGGAAACATGGCTTCTCTTCGGCACACTGGAATTTCCAGCGTCACTCCTCTTGTCTTGGAGCCCTTACTAGGTAAAATTGGAGTTCCCCGAACACGAGCACCCTGATGCTGTGATGGCTGATCGCTGGCCAAGAAGGTTACTAGAGGGCTAACGGGCAGAAAGCAAGTACGGTGAGCAGAGGGCAGCTTCGTGTTCTGGGTGGGATTTAGGGGGACAGTGCAAGCTTTCGTAATGAGTTCAGAGTGGTGTGCACTTTAAAACCCATTGGTTAATGGTAGAATTTTCCTTTTAATGTTTTCAGGCCAAGGCTGACTTTGGGTAACTGAAATGGTGGAAACTGAAACTACAGAGAAGTGGTGGTATTATCGTATTATGTTTGCATAGAAACAGTTACCGCGATTTTCTACATTACTTTTTTCTTGATAAAGGGGATTGAACTCACGACCCTGCGCTTGCCAGGCAGGCGCTTATGCTACTGAGTTAAATTTCCGGCCTTCTATGTGATTTTCTAAATGCAATAGGTGAGTCATGTTATTTTGTTCCTGTTCCTACTGACTGGAATTTCTGACACAGGAGCAGTAAAGTCCTCTTGGTTGGCCTTAACCTCCGCTGCTCAGGTGCTCACCGTCCCTGTATCAGGACTCAGCGTGCTGGGGTTTAACTTCCTCACGGAAGTGGATGTGGACGGCAAAGACTTCCTTTGGTAAAATTTAAGACTCTTTCTTGAAAAAATAGATTTGGGGCTGGAAAAATAATTTTGATAATTACTTTATTTAGCTCTGAATTGATTTTTTAAAAAATCCACTTTTGTTATTTCCTGAACTAATTTTCTTTCTTTTCTTTTTTTAAGTAGAACGTGTTAGCCCTCCAGCTAGCTTTTCATGGAAATGCATTTTTCTCTTTCTTTCTTTTCTTTTCTTTTTTTTTTTGAGATGTATTTTTCATTTTTGTAAACTCAGGAGAAGAAGAGGTAATTTAGCTATTGAAATCTTTTAAATCAAGACTTAGTTTTCTTATATGCCATGGCATATCGT
This sequence comes from Dolichotis patagonum, assembly GCA_004027295.1. Taxonomy (NCBI): domain Eukaryota; kingdom Metazoa; phylum Chordata; class Mammalia; order Rodentia; family Caviidae; genus Dolichotis; species Dolichotis patagonum. The sequence goes on along the minus strand of PVJX010000267.1, from coordinate 35,882 downwards.
CACACTGAAGGAACAAACTCATCTTGTGTATTCGTGGACGTGCGCCTTAAGGAGGTCACTGAGGCTGCTGTTGGTGGGACTGCTGGCCACGTGCCTCGTGTCACAGAATCTAGAGCCACGGAGATGAAAGGGGCCTTGGGAGGGAGACACGCGGCCCCCACCGTGTCGCAGCGGGCACAGCACACGCTGGGTGACCACAGAGCCCTCCCAGCAGAATCCACACTCACAGGCACCCTGGCCACTTCCGGGCTGGTGGGTGTCTTGGGGAGGGTGTTCTGTCAGTGTTATTGGGGAAAGTAGATTCTGTGTTTCTCCAGATATATCTATATGACATATATATATATATTTTTTTTAAATTTTAATTTTTTGTCTTTTTGAGACAGGGTCTCACTATGCAGTTCAAACTGGCCCTGAACTCACTTTGTAGCCCAGGCTGGTCTCGAATTTGCAACGATCCTCCTGCCTCAGCCTCCTGAGTGCTGGGATTACGGGCGTGAGCCACCACACTCGGCTTTCAGAGATATGTGTGATTACAACTCTGTAACTAACACGAGTGAGGGACCAGGGATTCCTGTGGATGACAGATCACTTGCCTCTGTACCCCCCTCGGGTGTAGAGTGAAGCTTCCTCTTCCGCCTCTGTGACTCCCTTGGACCTGAGGGTGTGAGTTTCCTCAGTTCTCACATGGTCTGGCCTGGGTCTGACTGCTCTGTTCCCCCATAGGCACAAATGTGATCGAAGCATGAGATTATTGATGGTTCTTCCACGGTGCTTATAACCAAGCACTGTTGAATTCTCAAATGTTTCTGCAGGAGACTGGGAGTCCAATAGACGTCCTCCGCAGGGCTGGGACCCGCCTCTTCCCAGGAGAGGCTGCAGTCTGGCTGAGAAGAGCTGGCTCTGCCCCTTTCCCATCTTCCTGGGCTTCCCGCTAGCCTGGGGCCCTCAGGCCTCTGCAGCCAATCTGCCCAGTAACCTGTCAGATCCTCTCAGCCTCACCGGGGAGCACCCTCCCGGGCTGCTTCCTGTTTATAATACCCTCACCTCACAGTCATCAGCTCTGCCTGCCGCCCGCCCGCCCCTCACAGCTTCTGGAATGCCCGGTACTCTCATGACATCATGCTGAATGTACTCACAGCAGGTCACCTGTTCTGCAGGCCCAGATGAGCCCTGCGGCTTTTCTCTTTGCTTCCACCCCTTTCCTGTGAAACAGACTTGCGCTGTGTGCATGGCTTGAATTAGCGAGGGCGCAGGTACTCATTTCTTTGGGGGTGTGTGTCCAGGTGTCTCTGTGCACAAGGTGAGGGGTGTCAGCGTTGTCTCTGATTACTGAGGGCCTGGAGTTCAGGATGTGCGTTCTTTGTGGTCACCGAGGCCCACACGTTACTGGGTGATTTGTTAACTCTTAAGGGGAAGGGACAAAAACTCTGACCTTGGGCCTGACATATTGTCCAGACTCTTAGATTTGAAGACAGACATTTGGAACATGGCATCGGTGGACAGGGGGTTGTTAAATCCCATGTGTAGAATCCACACATTGATCCATGCCTTGACATCCAATTTTGGGCTTGTTGAGTAGCATCTGTCCACCACCAAACCATGTACAAAGGACAAGATTCTTCTGCTTTGTCTAGTGATAAAATCTTCTAATGCCATTGCTCCTCAAGCATATTAAAAATGAGAAAGGAAATATCTTCTTTTATATAGTAAAGATTTTAGCTTATATTTCAAAACCATGGAAACTAGGCACCAGGATCGGATCTTTCCTGTCTAAAAATATCCTTACTTTTCAGTTACGCTTTTTATCTTACTAAAGTGGCTTTAAAAAATTTCTCCACCCTTACACTGTTTTCCTTTATTTGGGAGTGACTTTTTGATACAGGGTTTCGTGATGCAGTTCAAGTTTAAACTCATGTGATAAATTCAAGCTTAAACTCACTTTGTGGCCCAGGCTGGCTCTCGACCATCCTCCTGCCTCAGCCTCCCACACAGTGGGATTACAGCCGTGTACCACCACACTCAGCCATCTCTCAGTTTTCAATGGCAGTTAATATCACTTCAAGAGAAATAAAGCTGGGGGCAATCTGAGTGTAAATGAGCCTCCTCAAGAATTCTTCAGGTGCCCCCGGGATGTGGAATAAGATTCAAACACATTAGATTAGGGGTGGTCACTTTTATTTAACTTTGTTCTTCCGCAGGAAATAGAATCCTGGAGTGAAAGGACAGGAGCTTCCTCTGAAAGTGGAAGATCAGATCCTCTGCCAAGAAATACTGGCAGCGACCCCGGAAGCAGCAAGGCTAGACTGCCAGGTCCTTGGGACTCAGGGAAACCATTTCACTCAGCTTCCTCTGTGCACCTGACAAACGGAGTGTTCTACTGAGAGTTTCTTTCAAACTCTTCTCGTTCATCAACAAACTTTATGAGCACTGAGATAAAGCAACGAGCCAGGGAGGCTTTGATCTTTCTGTGGAAGGGAGATTGACAGTGACATTTCATGAGGATTTTAGTTAAATAGTAATTTTAATATTAGCTCTAAGATGCAATCCTATAAAATAAGACAGGATCATCCCTACCTTATTCCCAGTTGTACTTTCCCTGCCGTTTTCTTACTTGCTGGTCTTCCTCAACCATTCCTAGGGGGAATACAGTACCCTGGTACTAAGTCAAACACTTGTCTTTCAAGATGGCAAATTTTGAGAAAATGAAAATGAAATGTGATTGGTGAGTATTTGTTCTGGTGAGTTATGGCAGATACCCTCTGCATTTCTGAGTGAGATTTAGGGAAGGAGAATACATAACTGAGATCACATTGGGGTCTTATTGTCTATCACCATTACATGGTTGCATGGACAAATGTTCTTCAAAGCAAAATACCACGAAGTCTCGTCTCGTTTCAACCTTATTAAAAACAAACAAACAAACAAACCAACCAACCAAAACTTCCCTGGGAATCAGATTGTCAGATTCTTCCTGCATAGACTTACCTACTACATTTAAGCAGTGGGTTTCTATTTTTGAGTGCCAGTGGGAGTGATTTTCCTGCACAAACAGCTCTGCTTAAAGCTTAATGAAGTAGGAAAGGCATTCAGGAAGGGCTTGCGCCAACATCTTGTACATTTGAACCTGTCTGTCCGGCCAGTGACCCATGGAGTGCAGCGCTGTGTCAGCGAATCATGTAGCTGACCACTGCTGACAGACAAATGCCTTGCACTGAGCTTGGGGGGAATGTCACAAAAACATCACCAGCCCACAAGGTGACACACAGGTCCCGTGGGGTCCTAAACTTCTTCTTGCCATTGTTTAGAGCTGGACGATTACATACCCAGATGCGTCTTATCTGTGAGTAACACATACATTTGAAGCGTTCGCATTACCTTGTTTTGAGAAGGTGTTCTAAAATCTACTTGGACACATATTTGCCAATGATGATAATTAGCTGATTAATAATGTCATAGTCATCAAAAAAGATAGCATGTTTTCAAAACCCTTGCAACAGTAGAAGAGCCCTTGAAAGGCTTTAATTGGAACACCTAGTAATTATAACCCATTGATGCAAAGGAAGAAAAGTTTTCAGCTGTAAACACATACAGAAAACAAAACAAAAATGTGTCAGCCGCACACCGCCTGCGTATGTCACTGCTCAGCCAGGAGCAGCTGCTTTAGTTAACGTGTTTTCCAGGGGATGCGGAAGTAGTGGTTTCCAACACTATTAACACCAGAAGTCCACTTGCTGTACAGACTTTGAAAGATCGCTTCTTGTCCAGTTGTATATATTACAATTGTTTTTCCCTTTTAATAAGCAAACAATGATCACTACTAGTTAGCTGTTATGATGAAAGTGCAACCATATATATTTACCATGGAATTTATATGATTCCTACCTAAACCCAAGAAGTTTCTATAGATAACCGAGATTCCTTTAAGGGACTATGGTTATGATTGCCTTCAGACGTTTAAAAATCTTGCAAATGGCACACAAAACTCCTTGCTGCCTTCTGGAAGTTCTAGTTTCAAATCTTTTGTGAGGAGACTCAGTGGTGCATAACAGGTATATTTGTGAATCTGGGTGTGTTTGATGCATTTAAGAGTCATGAGAATCTTTGGTGCATGTATTTTTCTAAGAATATGAAGAACCAAACTCTATTTACCTTTCAGGATCCGGCAAACTCTCTCCTGCTCAGAGAAAAATTTCATGAGTCTCCTTGTAAACTGAATGTTCTAGTAATTATCAAAATATTTCAGGCTTAGCAAAGGAACTACTTTTTATTGTTGGCAGACATGAAGGGGCAAAATTAAAATAGTCTAAGTTGAAAAGAGCAAAAAACAAACAAACAAAAAACCAAAGAACCTAGCTAAAAAGAAGTATTCATTATGAAAATGCAAAGTAACCATTTCATTGTGAGGTGACTGAGCTTATGACATGGGAGAAGCCTAGAAGAGTACTTTGTCTCCTTAGTTATGTGGTGTCTATGGTCTCGGGGTTAATGCTGGTCACTGGGAAGTATGTGTGTTCCAACAGCCACCCATGGAGTAGATTGTATGGTAGATGTGTGACACTCAAAGGGACCCACCTGGAATTCTGAAACCACCTTGGGAATGTCTGTGGCCTTGAAGCCTTACAGTTAGCAGCAGCACTTTCATTACCATTTCTACCTGACTGCATAGCCCAAGCCTAATGTGTAAACGCCACCTGACTTGTCTCAGGGACTCCCTGTGAGTGTTCTCCTGCAGATGAATACTTAGGCCTAGGGGAAGGGCTTACTAGCGGAAACAGGAAAGATGCTAGAGCAGAGCTCCTTTCTAGAAGGCAGTAAGACAGCTAGTATGGCCTGATACGGGTGGCACATGTCTTTAATCTCAGATGGGAGGCTGAGGTAGGAGGATTGCAAATTAAAAACCAACCTGTGCTGCATAGTGGGTTCAAGGCCCACCTGGACTATGCAAAGAAACACTTTCCAAACAAGCAGACAGACAAACAAATGAATGCTGAGGCCGGAAGGAGATGCTGACTTGGAGGGATATGGTCGTAAGTGCAGAGGAACCAGGTTAGGGGCTGGGATGCCTTTCCGACCTGAAGTGTTTCCTTGGATGCTTACTACGGTCTGAGTGTTCCCATTCTGTGTGACTCCTGCTGGGCCCTAATCTCCGCTGGGGTGCTGTGAAGAGAGGGGGTCTGTAGGAGACTTTGGCCATGAGGGCTCTGTCCTTAGAAAAGAGGCCTCCCTGCGGGAGGGCGGTGGTTTCTCCTTCCTGTCCTTTCCACCGCGCCAGGACTGCAACGTTACTTCGCGGTGCAGTTTTCTCTGGACGCAGAATCGCCTGGTTCCCGTAACACCTATAACGTCTGTCCCTGTTTCTTCTCTCGAGGCACCTCCCGTTTGTTACAGAGGATTATGGGGAACCCGCTCACCACCGAGGTCCACCTGGTGCTGGCTCGCTCAGCGCCTCCCAGCGCAGGCCCAAACCGTCTTCATGGAGGCTCCTTCCCAAGAAAGAGTTGGAAGTCCGCTCAAGCCAGTTTGGGACAGGTTATGTCCCATCAGACTCACAATATATATTAACAGGCTAAAAAATCGGGAGTCCACAGTAAAGAAAACTAAGTCTGCTTAAAACATATCCCATTGGATCTGACCACCTTTCTCACAGGACACATTTCACATGAAAGAAGATTGACAAATGGGGAACACTAGCACACCTTCTTTCTTTTTCACTTTTTTTTTTTTTTTTTGGTTGGGGAGACAAGGTCTGGTCATAAACTTGTGGTGATACTCCTGACTCAGCCTGCTGAGTGGTGGCATTACAGGGTGCACCACCAAGTCCTGTTTGTCTTCTTTCTTGAAAGAATTTCTTCTCTCCTTAGGAGACAATGCAGTCCTGGTTTCCTGTTACCTCTCTGGGCTGCTTCTTCTGTCTCCTGCTCTGTCACTGGACGTTGGATTCCCTTGAGGCCTGGCCCTATGCCCTCTGTTTTCATTTGTATTTTCTTCGCACCAAGCCTGTGGTTTCCGTGATCGCCTCATGCCGATGTCTCACAGGTGTGGCTGCAGTTTAGACCCCGTCTCTAAGCGTCAATCCTGCGTGTCTATTGGTTTGCTTGACGTGCTGCTTGCTCGAAGGCACTGCCAGCTCAGTGTCAGGCCGAGTTCTTGGTTTTCCCGTCTTTGCGCAGTCAGCTTGCGCATTCCTTTTCTCAGCAAAGTACTACCCTTCATTCTGTCATGCGGTTCGAAGATGTCACCCCTGAGAAGGCTTTCCATCACGTTTCAACCAATAGGATTTTACTTTCTAATAGTTTTATTTCCGGCTCTCTCTGTCTTTACTTCTCTATTTTTCCATGCATTTGTTTCTATGGAATATTATTTGGCCATGAAAAGGAATAAGATGCTGCCACATGGGTGAAACTTGTGCACATTTGTGCACAAGTGGGCATGAATACAGAATAGTGGTCCTTCTGGCTTCCTCAGGCTGACCCGATACCTGTTTAGAAGATCAATCCCTTAACCTTTGGGGAAGAGTATGTGGGTGCCTTTGTTTTACCTTTAGTCTTGCACTCTGGCCCTCAGAGGAGGTGTCTGTGTCTTCCCCACTGTTGCAAGGTGTCTGGTCTCCTGCACTGGCTCCCTGTCTGGCCGCCTGTAATATTTTTATCTAACTTAGTTACCTATAACAGACGCATTCTCTGCTATTTTAGGTCTGCTATAAACTACAGGAGCATGAGATTCTCACTTATAACACTTACCACAATCACAATTTATCTTTAAAAACTTTTGTGTGTAATTGGCATATAATCATTTTATAATTTATGCAATAGATATTATATAATGATAAAACTAAGGTAACTAGCATATCCATTATCTCAAAAATGTTTGTGGAGAAAGATTCAAAATCTTCTTTTCTATTGTGTTTGTGCTGGGGGTTTAGCTCAAAGGTATAATCACCTGTCCGGTAAGTGCAAGGTCATGAGTTCAATCTCCGGTACCAAAAGAAAAAAAAAAAAAGAATTAGCTAAATTGTGTGTGTGTGTGTGTGTGTGTTTGTGTGATTAGTGATTCCTTTCCTAGCAGACTATAAGTTACATGAAGCAAGGAATGTGTTTATATTTTAGTTAATAAATATCTTCTGCATGGATGAAGGAACACATAGATTTTTTTTGTCTTTTTAAAAAATTTTTTAAAATTTTATTTTAAAAGGGAGTAAAATTAAACACAACAAAACAGAACAGAATGGGACATAAGAAAGCATAAATTTCAAAGTTAGACAACCAGGATCTTCACTATCTGTCATATTGTCTCGTTTTCTTCCAAATGGTTGTCTTTATCTTTGCATATGGAGAGCTCATACTAAATAACATAGTCAATCTTTTCACAAGATGTGCAGTTCACTGGCTCCCACTTGCTAGGCAGGGGGGAGGGGGTGGGGGAACAGGATGACATGAGATGTCTGATTCTCAGCCCACACGCAGGCAGGATCACAGTTGTCCCTCAGAGACAGAAGGAGTTCCCTGTTCTCCCGGCACCCCAAGTCAACCACACGGTGCAGGTCCCAACGCACCAGGGTCTCTCTTCTTCAGGCTGCTGAAAGTCGGCCACACTCACAGCTGCCACCCAGAGAAGGGGGGAGCTCCTTGTTCTCCCGGCACCCCGAGTCAAATGCACTGTGCAGGTCCCGATGTGCCAGGGTCTCTCTCCTTTGGGCCGCGGAAAGTCTGCCACACTCTCAGCCGCCCCCCAGAGAGGGGAAGAGCTCCTTGTTCTCCTGGCACCCCAAGTCAACTGCATGGTGCAGGTCCTGAGGCGCCGGGGTCTCTCCCCTGCAGGCCCCCCAAAGTCCACCATACTCACTTGCTATTTCTTTCTGATGAATTGACCATTCCATTTCCAAAGTTCTGATATGGCCAACAGACCCCAGAAAGAATTCTCTTTAGGCTCCTGTTTGAAACCAGAAGCTACAGCGATCTGCTGGCCTTGCTTCAGGGCCACTTTTTTGTCTTTTTGAGACAGGGTCTAGCTATGCTGTTCAGGCTGGCCTTGAGCTCACTTTGTAGCCTAGGCTGGTCTCAAACTCACAGTGATCCTCCTGCCTCAGCCTCCTGAGTGCTGAGATTACAAGCATGTGCCAACATGCCTAGCTAACACATATATTAATTATGGCTTATATAAATAGTTTTAATAAGTAAAGACATTTGATGCCATTATGTACTCCTGTGGAATTTTCTAGGAAATAGTTTGGGGACACGCATCCTCCCTGTATGTAAATATTTGAATACTTGGGGGAGCCAGAAAAGATGAATGGAAGGAGCAAATGGGCAGAGAGGAATGTATGTCGGTATGAAGGACAGATGCTTCTGGTTAGATTTCTTTTAGACTTTACTCATTATAGAGTGATGGGTTGTGATTTTGAACAGCTTGTGGAAATCATCTCATTTGTCTTTTAAACTCATTTCCTTGTGAATTAATTTCTCTAAAATTACTAATGTGAAAATTCAGTTTCCCTGTAGCGCATTCCCCTTTCTTCCCCTCAGTTTCACCTCCACCTGGAGGCACTTTCTGACAAGACTTAGGATTCCTAAAAATGAAAGAGTTCTTAACAAGCCTTCTCCACTGACACAGATCTCTATTGGTCATTCCTGTGTGAAGTCCGAGATTCTTATCCATTTCAGTTGAATGCATTGCTAAGCATTAGATGACATTTATTTACACAAATGAAAGCTCAAATTTCAAGCAAATCTAATCTAACATCCTCTAGCATTTATCAGTTGAAGTGACCCACACAGGAGAATAGCACGCATACCTTAGTACTCGGACACTCAGTGAGGTATCAGCTAGCAGTTAGGACTCCCAAATGCTTTGTATCCGGCAAAAGAAGAGGGTGACCAGCACCCCAAACATGTCAACAGACAACGACATCCTGAAGCATAAGGACTACAGCCACCGTGGGCGCCTGCCTTACCTGCAGTACAAAGTGGCCTTGGATAATAAAGGTGGAAAACGGCAATACTAAAGAAAACATACCTGTAAAAGGCTTTTATTAAATTGCCAGGGGTGTGAGCTCCTTTCCTTCTGCCTGTTCATCAGCTCTTTGTGCCTGAAGCATACAGGCCTACTGACAGGAGATGGACGGGCCACAGACAGAAGGACCCTGGGACCCTGGAGGTCATGGTGGCTGGTGCATGCGAAGGAATGTGCACCCTTTTTGCGTCTTTGTTCCCCTGGACATGGTCCACTGGCAGATCCTGTTGCACTAAGATCTGAAGGGGCAGATAACCCAATGTAATCCAGACACACAGACACCGTTTTCCTGATGCAGTGTTCTGCATCCGAAGTGCACCCTGCTCCACCGAACAAACAAAGGGTGTGCTTTTTCCTGTGTGGAGAACTCTGTTTCTGTCTCTCTTGTATTCTCTCATCATCTCTTGCTTGCTGTCTGTTGGTCTCAATGCCTCTCTCTGTTTCTACGTCGCTCTCCTTATGTCTTTACCAATTAAATACTTATTCCTTCAGGTGGATGTGCATGCATCTCCAGCACTTAGTACGTCATCTATAAATATAGTCAGCTGTCTCACACAGATGAGATACAGGGGACGGGAATACAAGTGAAGCTCCACTCAATCTGTCAAGGAGTTGCCACACTAAATCGCCTTTTATGGGGAAGACAAGACTATTTTAGTTAGAAATAGTGAGACCATAACTTGGGATTTGCAGTTGCTTGTCTGAGTAGATTCTGCTCTTAACTGGGCCACAGTCACCCCCATTGAGAACTTGGGTCATCCTTGTCAACTCTGGAGGTTCACTGGGGCTTCTTCACCTTCAGAAATTTCCCCTGGTGCTGCCTGTTATTAATTCTGTGCTGTGGGTTTTGTCCTGTTTTCTATCTGCTCACCTGGACTGGTTCTTCCTAACTGCCTGGCTCCCAGGGCCATCTTTCCCTGGATGCTAACCCTGATGCAGGTCAGGCAGGTTTTCTTGGGGACCCTAGGGTTTCCAGGGGGCTCCTTCTGTCACTTCTTCAGGGCATCTACCCCTATGGACCCAGTGAGCTCTCCAGCTGTAGATTTTGGGGGAACCTAGAGCCCTTGTGGTGTTCCCATTCTATGTACTTGGGGGACTGAGGCAAGAGGATCATCGTAATTTCGAGACCAGCCTGGGATACATAAGCGAGTTCAGGGCCAGCTTCAATTACATAGTGAGACCCTGTCTCAAAAAACAAAAATAAAAACAAATTAAAAAAAAAAAAAGGTGTACAGGGTATTGGTGCTTATGTTCTCAAGGCTGGGCCTCAGAACCCTCCAGAGGCTAATGAAGGGTGTGACAGGCTGGCATGATCCCGTGCTGAAGCTGAGGGGGCTCGGGTGGAAGCACATAATCCAGGACACCTGGTTCCGCTGGCGTTCCTGCTTCGCTAATCCTGTAACAGCTGCTCTGGGAGGAACTCACCTTTAGCTCCAAAGCATTGCTGGGCTGTGCCCTGCAGGTGCAATTCCATGAGGACATATGGACCTCCAGGTCTCAAAGGGTAACACAGTGTTCTCTGTATTTGGCATAAAATTAAATAGGACCTTTCTTTCCAATTGACAAGCCTCTGTTAGACTCTGCTCTTAACTGGCTGCAGTCACCCCTACTGAGAACTATAGGGCCCTATGTTACATGGAACAGAACAGGACCTGTTCTGTTAGAGGTCTGCCCAAACCTTCTGAAAACACTATTAATGGGGTACAGATTTGGGGTGAGTTCCATGTGAATTGGCCTCAGCTTGATGACAACCTTGTCTGAAGATGGGGTGTCTTAGTTACTTTTGTCTTGTGGCTGAGACAAAATACCTGATGCCCAAAGTTAAAAGAGAAAAGGTTTACTTAGCTCAGAGTTGTAGAAGTTTCAGTCCTGTCTCCAAGGCAGGGTGTCATGGCAGAGGGGGATCACAGAGGATAACCAGTTTGTGGTAAGCAGAAAACAGCAAAAGCAAGCAAGCAAGGGGCAAGATAAGCCTCTTTCTGTCCCTTGCGTTGTATCCAGGCTACCAAGATTAGGGCAGTGCTAAACCAATCAGTGGGCTGATTTAGTAACCACCCCCCTTAACCCCAGCATCTTAATCCCAGACTGCACCCTGAATCAATCACACACTCTAGATTCAGCCACCTCTGAAAAAGCACCACCTGTGACTGCATGAGGCTTTGGGGGGGACCCCTAGACACAAACTGTAACATGGGGGATTTGGCCAGCTGTACCATGTAGTTTCACAATGGAATGATCCAGTCTCAGGGCTCAGTTTTGGGAAGGGCTGAGGGGCTGATTTTGGATGTACTGGGATGAGTTCCTCCTCTGTTCCTCTAACCCAGCCTCTGACCACCTCTCTCACACCGCTGCCGATGCTGCGGTGGAGGATGTTCTTAGCAAGGTGGCGCCCGTCACTGGGGCAGCAACTTGAGGCCCTTTCTCATCAATAGCAGTCACCAGAGTGGTCCCCATCTTTTCTTCCTTTTAAATGGAGCAGCGTTTGGCCCAGCAAGACCACATTGCCACCTGTACCCTGGTGACTTGTCCCAGTGACTTACACAGGGTACAAGGGGGCTGCAGAGATGTTAGTTAGTCTGACAGTGATACCAGCATCAGCTTCTGTGTCTGGCTCACTGTAAGATGGAAACTCGAAGGAGCCATGGCTGGAATCCGCCTCCTGGCTTTGAAGACTTTAACCTGATCACCAGTCAAACCTGATTAGCACTTTGGCCCATGGGGTCAGGGCAGGAGGGGTGTGAACGGCAGCACACCTAATACTGCAGAGAGTGTGAGCATCGCTGGTCTAAACCCAGTGTGTCTGACTCAAAGCCGAACTCTCCCCCACACCTCCCTGCCTGTACAGCTCATCTGTGTGCTAGGAGTTGTATAACTTGCGATGGTCCTGTCCTTGGACTGACCTTGGCCAAGTGGGGGGATGCAGCTGTGAGCGGGTGGGAAAGGGCGGACGTCTCCGGCAGGCTCCGGTGGGACGCTGAGCACGTGTCTGGGGCACAGGCATGTGAGTCTCACTTGAGCCGACGGGACACAGCTGCCTGCTAGGAGGAAGCGGGCTGTGTAGCTCGTGGGCTGGGAAACAGGTCTGGGACAGAGATAGCCCCCGAGCTGTGGATTTGGGGCCATGCATTGTTTTTTATTTATTTTTTAAACGGTTTTTCCATTTTTCTCTGTGTGTAACCTGCAGGTCCTTTAGCTTTGCCTGTGAAGTAGCTCATGGTGTCTCACACTGTCCCTTGTGTCCCTGGGACAGTGGTGACTGCTCTGCATACTTTCCCACTGCCTCCTTGTCCCTCACCCATGGCCACTGCACTGCCTTCTCTGGTCCACTGCTCATTGGCGCTGCCCACTTGCCTTAGGGTGAATGGGGTGACCTCAGCGCTTAGGACGTGCCTGGCCTCTGTTCCAGGTTTATGACACCTTGAAGCTAGGAGAACCCAAGTCTGGCTCTCACAGAGCTCATGTGACAATGGAGACTGTCCATAAATAAGTCAATCAACAAACATATAGACTGTGGTTTCAGATGGTGATAGGTGCTGTGAAGCTCATAAATAATGTTAGAAAGTTGGTGGTCAATGCGAATACTTTTGAGGGAAGGGGTGCCAGCCTCACATATCTAATCTTCCCCTGAAGAGGACGTCTTTAATAAAATTACAGTTCAATCTAGCCATTCCCCTTCTAGGTATCTTCCTGAAAGAGTTAAAGATCCTGCTCCAGTGATGCACACAAGCCCAGGTCAGTTTACAGCAGCACCACTCATAGTAGTTAAATCTTAGAAGCAGTCCACGTGTCTGTCCATCAACAGATGAGTAGATTTACAAGGATGGAGCACTCTCTGCCACAAAGAAGGACAAACTTGAACCCTTTGTAGGAAAATGGATGCACTTTGACATCATAATATTAAGAAAATAGATTGTGTATGCTTAAATGGCACATGGTTTCCTTGATATGAGAAAATCAGAGTATAAACAAATTAAAGAGCAAAATAAAAAGGAGATAATGGGAAAAGAGGAGATGGATCTTTCGCAAATGGGCAGGGGACTAGGAGATGGGGGGAGTGCAGGGAGGGGAAGGAGACGTAAAAAAGTTAGGTGTGTCACGTACCTGTACCTACCCCCCACGGTGAATAGAATCACTATGGACCGCACACATGTGCTAATAAAAATAAAAAGTAAAAAAGTACATAATGAAAAACATTTTTCATAAGCAGTTGGTGGTGAAAGAGGTCATCTTTGGGAAATCGAAGCAGAAGAGTAGCAAATATTATTCTATTTGTATGTATGTGCACCTCTGGGAGAAATTCGATGTCAGTTTCTCACTCACAGGAGAATGTGACAGCAGTTCCTAGCAACTTAGAGACAGAAATATATATTTTGGAGTCATTGTTCTGGAGCTGACTTTAAAAGCTCAAATCTTACTGTTGGGACGTTACTATCACTGTCACTCCTGGTGCTATGCTGGCAGTTGTGGGCTATTACTGTGTCCCCCTTAATGACTAGGTTAATCACTCACAGGTGCCTTTGTTTCCCCGCCTCTTTTCAGGCTTGTTTAGCTCCAATTTAGATCATGTTTTCCATGTAAATTCTCCCTTTAACTGGAAACACTGAAGTCAATTTTGCCTCCGCTTGAGACTGTTGCTAATACACATTTGGATTCGGCGGGGTAGATTTTATTACTCATTGCTCTGTATTTTTTTTGTATGAAGGGATCCAACATTTCCAAGATGACTTGTGTTTGAACTAGGAAACTAATAACACAATGATGATGATGTTGATAACAGGAACGATTGGTGTGGTGTGTTTAATTAAGTGCTCCCAACAAAACCATAGTTCAAAGGCTGGTATTCACCTGTGCATAACTGATAATATGTAAACATATACATTTTTGAGGTGAATTTTATGTACTTCTACGTATTCAGAATGGCTTTTCTTAACATGAGTTGCATACAATGAGATTGCCAATTTAGGGCTACACTTTAAACACCTGAGGTAAAATTTACACAGTCAAATGCATGAGTCTATTGTGTAATAGTCTGTGAATTCTGATAAAGGTATTTACTTATGTAACCACCACCCCAATGGAGATTAGAACATTTTCATCATTCCAGGAAGTTCCCTTGGTTAGAGGTCATTATTTGAAGTACACAGCTTATATTTGATTGTGAAAGTCATTTCAGTCATAAATATGGCTTATTCATGCTCATAAGTTAAAAAGATTGGCCTGAGTGAGGTGATGCATATGTCGAATCCCGGCTACTTTGGAGGCTGAGGCAGGAGGGTTGGAAGTTGGAGGTCAACCTAGACAAATCAGTGAGCTCCTGTCTCAAAATAGAAACTGAAAACGGCCCGTGTTGTACTAAATTGCCCTGGGTTCAATTTGCAGTACCAAAAACAAGACAAAACAGAACAGAACACAACAAATACACAAACTCTGGAAGACCACATTAATACATTTTATCAGCATCTAAACCAAACAAGTAATTTTCTTTAATGTTTGTGGGCAGTTAAATATTGTCCATTGCCCATGGGCTTATCAATAGTGTCAGAATCACTGGGGAAATTAAACCTTACTGGTGAGGTGGCAAATCTTGCTGATTCACTTAACAATGAGCTAATTATAAATAGCTTCTTATAATTAGTTCAAGGCAGGAGGTTTTGTTTCATCTATAGCAAACATGTCCATCATTATGTATCTTGAGGACCCAGAAGGCAATCTCAGTTTTCCTGTTGTAAGAGACCAGTGCCACCTGTGGAGACACAGACTAAAGTGAGAACTGCACAAATTTTATTTTCATTCATTCTTTCATTCATTCAGCAGATTAAACATTTACCATGTGCCAAGAACTACGGGGTACTGGGATTGCAGCAGTGATCAAAACAGACAAAATCCTTCTATAGTGGAGAAAAGTGACAAAAAGAAAACAAACAAACAAAAAACCAAAAACCTTAACCCAAACTAAAGCTCACACCTCCCCATTCAAACGAATCAATAGCACGATGCCAGGTAATGTGAAGCGCAAAGGAAACTAAAGCAAGGTAAAGGACGAAGGAGGAGGGTCAGAGTGTTCCTGCAATGTGGCCTTGAAAAGCCTGTCTGAAAAGGTCATGTGAACAGGGCTGAGCAACCGTGGAGGCTTCTGGGGGAGAGTAAATGCAAAGGCCCTGACAGGAGGATGTGCCCAAAATTTCCCACAAACCCAGAAGTGTCGGGAAATAACTGAGGGCGAGGCAAAGACACTGGAGAAGAAGGAGGGTCAGCTCATCAGATCATACAGGACATCCTGTGGCTGAGGAACTGACACTGTGAAAAAATTTGGAATCTTAGTGTCCTTTTTTTTTTTAAAGCCCGAAGTGAGTAAGCGTGTTCTCAAACTATCCTGGTTATTGTGAATTGCTAAAAAATAAAGTGATTAAAAAGCTTTTGATCATTTACAGAAATGAGGTTTCAAAAACTACATTTGTTTTTGTTTTTTTAAACATTTTACTTTTGTGAGCTCGTGTGTGCAGTGCATAGTGATTACATTCATTGCAGGGCACTGGCATAGGCATATGCACCTTCTTTTCACCCTCTTCTTTCCCTCTCCTCGCTCCCGTCTCTCCATCTCTTGGTCCCCTTTCCCATTTGCAAAACATCTATTGCTCTGGTCTCTAGATTTTATTTTGCTCTTTAGCTTATTTGTACTTTGGGTTTCTCAAACATGTCTGATTTATTTCACTTAATATTATGGTCCCAATATGCATCCATTTTCCAATAAGTGACTCAAATTTATCTATTCAAAGACTACATTTCTGCATCAGTTTTTAAAAGAAACATTTTATTTTGGAATAATTTAGATTTACAGGAAAGTTGCAGATAGTCCAGAAAAATTCGTGGATATTCATTACCCAGTTTCCCCTATTGCTAACATCTTACATTATCACAGTTCATTTGTCAACACTAGGAAATCAACATTGGCATATTTCTATTACCTAAGTGAGTTTTATTTGGCTCCCATTAATTGCCTCTTTCTATTTCAGGATTCAATCTATGTTTCCACATTGCAGTTGTGGTCATGTCTCCCCAGTCTTCTCTGGGCCAGGACAGTCTTCTTTTGTTTTTTACGTCTTCACTTCCTTGAGGGTTACCAGTCAGGTATCCTGTGGAATGTTCCCAGTCTGGGTTTGTCTTTTGTCTCTCTCATGATCAGACTAGCATTCTGAGTCTTTGGAAAGAGTACCACAGAGGTCTTCACATTATGTCAAGGTATGGACATTACACCTGATACCCACAGGACATCCCTGGGGACGGTCACATCTTCATTTGGTTAATGAAGTGTCTTTGTTACTTTTTGAGACAAAGTACCCGACACCCAAAAGTTAAAGGAAAAAAGGTTTATTGTGGCTCACAGTTTGCGGAAGTTTCAGCCCATAGCTGGCTCCAAGGCAGGGTGGCACATGGCAGAGGAGAAACAGTTCATGGCGAAGCTGGAAGCAGCAAGCAACAACCAGCAGCAAGTCTGCCTTCCCTCTCCCTTTTTATTACATGTGGGCTGTGAGCCTATTGGTTGGTGCTACCCATACCCAGGGTGGAGCTTCCATTAGCCACACCCAGAACTATGCTAGTTCTAATCAGTGGACTAATTTGTACCACATGCCCTTAATCCCAGTGTCACATGTGCCAGATGCAGCCAGCTCCAAAACGCCCCACCTATGAGCGTGTGAGGCTTTGGGGGACATCTGGATATAAACCGTAACAATAAGTTTGGCAGATTTCTCTGCAGAGTTTCTCTTTTCTTACTTCGGTTTTTAGAATTTAGTTTACCACTGGGGCGAGGACCTCCCTTGGGTATGTAAGCAGTGGAGTAGTGCACAGTCCTACTTATGCTTTAGAAGAGTTGCCCTGAAGAGAGCTGACTGTTGGGGATGGTGTGAAAGCAGAACTGAATAACAGCCAGTGTGAAAATGGTGGCTCGGGTCGGGGAGAGAGATGTGGAAATGACGAAGGGTGCTTGGAACTTGTGGCTGCTTAGGGGGGAGAGCCTACAGATTCTACGTGTAATGGCTTCTAGTAATGACAGATATTACCTTCTTTTACTAATTATGATGTCGTTTCTTGAAAGAATAATACTCTTTCCCCAGTTGTGGGACATTACAAAATTGCTGATTTCCCCCCCATTCTCTAGGGATACCCAACTGGTTCCTTGATTCCAGCTTTCAAATGCCTCAGATTCTAGGAGAGAAGTATTAGCATAAAAATATAAAGATAACTTACCCTAGGGGAGGGAGTATCTTCAGAGCTTCCTATGTACTGGTCCCCATTTAGGTACTTCATATTTGTTATATGTGTTTCAAGGCCCATAAAAAAGCAAAACCATAGCTTTTAATTTTTTTCTATAAATGGACTTAAAATTTATCCCAAACCCTCCTTTTTTCTGGTATAAAAGCTAGTGTACCTATAGCTACATCGACTCAGCTCGTTTGGTGATTACACGAGTTCATTTCACCTTTTAGCTCACACAAGTCTGGACTTTGCCTCCTTCCTCCTAATCTTGATCTTGTGCTTAAAAAAGTTAAGAGTCAGAGACTGCGGATGTAGCTCAGCAGCATAGGCAGCTGCCTGGCAAGTGCAAGGTCATGAGTTTGGTTCCAGGCACCAAACAACAACAACAACAACAAAACACACAAAAAAATACTTAGTGAGAGACAAGTGAGAAGGTGGTTACAATCCAGCGTAGTGCAGCGTAGGCGGGGAAGCGTTTGCTAGGGAAGATCTAGAAGCCTCCAACCCTGTCCTGGGAAATTTGCAGACTTCCTGGAGGCAAGTAAGGTTTCAAGGCAGCTGCACCCTGGCTACAGAGGTTTGGGGTGGACAGGAGTGTGAGGCCACCAGGAGCCTATCTTAAAGCAGTATTCTCCACTCTGCGCTTTCAAAGCAGGGTGAGCTGAGCTCCAGCCATTCCTGGGTGTACCCTGTAAGAGAGTGGGGTCCCTGTTGGGAGCCAAGGCTGGCTCTACCCGTGCTCCGCACGCCCACTAACCATCTTCCCAAGGAGCCTCAATCTGCTGCAGCCCAAGCTGCCACCATGACTTCTTATTGATCGCTTCTGAAAAGACTGCCCAGTGCCCAGCGCAGCCCTCCCGCCTCATAGCCCGCCGAGTTCCTTTCACCGGCGTCGCCTCCCCTCTGGCCTGAACTAGGCAGCATTTGTGAAGTAAACGCCACGGGGCAATCAAACGCCACAGAAATACAGTGGAAAGATGCAGAGCAAACTGCACTATTTCCTCCTCCCTGGTTTCAGAGGCCCTGGGAAGAGCCCAGGGCGGACACTTGTTAGAGACCGCTGATTCTCACTTGAACAGGCAGTGTTTAAAGAAAAGAAAAGAAATGTAGTTATTTTCAAAATTCAGCCCTTTCCCTCCATTCTCTCCCCATGGAAGGTTTCTATTCAAAGCCTCATTTTCTCCCTCAGACATTTTAGCTTCTGAATTTATTTCACATAAAAAAGGATGACATATTTTTTTCCTGACTTTTTTTTTAAGGTGACAGCAACCCCCCCCCCCCCCAATTCCCAGCAGGCTCTGCTGGTTCCTTCTGCAGGGGGACACAGGACATGCTCTTTGCAGCCTGTGGCTGCCAGGCCAGGGTCTGAACGAGGGTCGGTGGCAGATAGATTGGATGCTGTCCTCGGGGCTTTAAATGTTCTGGTGGACGCTTCCGGGGGGACAGTGGAGTCTCTGGGGCCTGGGAACAGAGTGTGATCCAGCAGGCCATGTGCTGGGCTGGGCTTCCAGGAGGGCCAGGGGCTGGTGCTGCCTCCAGGAGGGTCCTGGTCTCCTGCTGTCTCTGGCTGTAAGAGTGAGAATTGGAGCCAGCTGTCACCACACTGTTGCCATTGGAAGGTGGTGGTGTGTCTGTGCCTCAGTCTCCCACGTGCACACTTTTCCTGAGCTTTTGAAGAGTGACAGTACTTTAAGAAAATGCCGGAGAGAAACATTAAGATTTGTGAGGGTGGAAGTGGGGGAAAGTGGGGAGGGACCCCAAATGTCCATCCCGCATGCTGCGGTTGTTTCTCCAGTGGGCAACATCGAAACTGCGAGTTTGTCTACAAACTCCGTGTGACACATGCCTTCTCCTGCAGCGGGAGCACGTGGCTGGGAGGAGATGGCGAATGCAGAATTTGCGGATGGCCTTTGTCCTCTGTTGTCTTATCAAGTCCTCACCCACCGTATCAGTTTGGTGCTTGAGGTAAGGAAACTGAGGCAGAGAAGTCACGTAAATAATTGAGTAGCTTCTAATTGACTGGCCAACACCCAAATCCAAGTCAGGGGCTGTGAGTCTTCCTGGAGCCTGGGATTTGAGTCAGGACCTCAAGGTCTGAGTCTGGGCTTCCTTGCTAGTGTCCCTGGCAGTCACTTTTCCCTCAGAGATGACGCGAGGAAGCACTTGGTAAATAATGACCCCTTATACAAACACAGAGGGACTCCTTACCACAGCCACAGAGGAAGACACATCCCTTGAAGAAATACTGAAATACTCTGACACAGCTGAGCAGAGCTGTGTCCCATAACTGGGCACTGAGCAAGGCTGGCGTCACAGGGGACACTCCCCCCTCTGGCTTGTGTCACACACAGCCGAGTGACAGGCACTTGATGTGAGTGAACGGGGCTTGGGGGCCACCCTTAAAAGCAAGGCCACCAGCGCTGTATTGCCTGCCTCTACCTCCCTCGATGCATCACTACAGCCCTCTGTAGCTCTAATCAACGGAGTGGAGACAGGAACAGTGTCTGTCTCTTCAGAGTACGGTGAGGGGTAGGAGAAGCGATTCCTGTATGGCTCTTAGCACCAGGCCAGGAATGCAGTGATTGCTATAAAAATGCTCATGACTACCAGCTCCACTCTGCAGGGGCCACGGCTGGGGCCGCAGTGAACCCCGTGGTCAAGGCTCACAGCTCTTTTCTCTACAGAGAATATCCGTTACTGCTCGCAAAGAATAGCTAATGTTTTCTGGCTGGAACGATGTCTAGCGCCAGGCCTGGCGGGGAGCTGGGCGGACCCCCTCTGTGTAGTTTCACCTCCAGACTCATCTTACACAGGGTCATCCTAGAACTCTGTAAGCACCCCAGGGACACGCCTGCTTCCGTCTTGAGCACCCTATCCTTCCATTTTGGAAAACTCTTGTCTCTGCTTCTATAGCCCCATACTACACTGCTTACACACTGCTTGTTCTTGGCTTAGAGATGCTCTCTCTCTTTTTTTTTTTAGATTTTATTTTAAAGGGGCTAAAATTAAAACACAACAAAACAGAATAGAATGGGACATAAGAAAGCATAAATTTCAAAGCTAGACAACCAGAGATCTTCACTATTTGTCATATTGTCTCTTGTTTTCTTCCAAATGGTTGTCCATATCTTTGCATATGGGGAGCTCATACTAAATAACATAGCCAATCTTTTCACAAGATGTATAGTTCACTGGCTCCCACTTGCTAAGGGTGGGGTGACACGGGACAGGGGACAGGACGACATGAGATGTCTGATTCTCAGCCTGCGCGCTGGCAGGCTCACAGTTGCTCCCCAGAGAGGGGAGGAGCTCCTTGTTCTCCCGGCACCCTGAGTCAACCGCATGGTGCAGGTCCGAGGAGCCAGGGTCTCTCCTCTACAGGCTCCCTAAAGTCCGCCATACTCACCTGCTATTTCTTTCTGATGAATTGACCATTACATTTCCAAATTTCTGAAATGGCCAACAGACCACAGAAAGAATTCTCTTTAGGCTCCTGTTTGAAACCAGCAGCTACAGCAATCTGCTGGCCTTGCTTCAGGGCCATTAGAGGTGTTCTCTTGAGGAGTTTGTCTGACGTCTTCGTTGGTCTGGGGGAAGGTGTTAAGATGCAGTGCAGACTCCAATGATTATTTAAATGAAAGTTGCTACCGCAAAGACAATAATGTTCTTGTTACCCAATTATACATTTGTTTTACATAAATTATATGCTATTGCTTAGAGGAACTGAAAATAGCATATGCACATATTATTTATTTATTCAAAGTAGTTTACCCAGCTTCTTTTTCTTTTTTTGAGACAGGGTCTCACTATATAGTTCAGGTTGGCCTTGAACTCACTATGTAGCCCAAACTGACCTTGAACTTGTGGGAATCCTTCTGCCTCAGCCTCCTGTGCTGGGATTATAGACATAGACCACCACCTCTGGCTTACCCAGTTTCTGAGTTATATAAATTTCTTTTTTCATCCCCCTTGCCCCATCTTTACCTACCTAGTCCCTAGTGCCAGCTCCTGATAAAATCAGGATTTTTATTTTATAGTTTGATTTTTTTGAGACAGAATCTCACTCCGTACTCCTGGTTGACCTTGTTGATTCTCTTGCCTCAGCCTCCTGAGTGCTGGGATTAAAGCTTTTTTTTTTTTTAAAGGTACAGTGAATTGGAAGTCTTATGCCACTGAGAAATCTAAAAAATGTGAAACGGCTTCCACTTTTCCTTTTAAATAATGTATTGGAAGTAGTGTTGCACAAAGTCAGATGCTGCCTACAAGTGTCAGCACTCATTTTGTAAATAAAACACTGGAAAAAAGGACAGGATTGTTTATACTACAGCCTTATAGGGTTATGTGTGAAAGGAAGTAAAAATGATATCTTACTTTGCTCTTTTTATTAATTCTGTAAAATCCAATTTTTCTATAATTAATATACAATAATAAAAAGTTAAAAAGTCTAAAAAAAAACCAAGGAGAATGTCGATGTCCTTTTCTTTCTCTTCTCCTTGTTTCTAGCTCCTTCCTTCTGTTTCTTCCTGAGTCTCCATTCCATTGCTCCTCTCCCTTCTTCCATCCTCCCTTCCTTCCTCTCTGCCTCTCTCTTCTTTTTCCCTTTCTCCTTTCCTTCCTCCCTTCCCCTCCTCTCTTCTCTTGCCTCTCCCCTTCCTTCCTTCTATCTTCTCTCCCTCCCCTCAGATCTGCCCTCTGACCACTGTCTCAGTTGCCCTAGTCCAGCCGTGCCTCCTGCACAGATGGTTCTCTGTCCTTTTTCCACTTCGTCCTCACCAAAATCATTTCTTCCCAGCATCCCACTCAGTTACCCCTGAATTTTTTTCACTAATGGGAACAAGATAATCCACAACATTGTAATTTTATCAATTCAAGGACTTCTTTTTCAGTGAGTCCTTTGGAACTATTTGAATATTTTCTGTTCACGCCCTTTGCATTCTTTTCTATTGTTAATCATCTCTGCGGTGATTGATATGAAGCACTCACATATGAAGACACTATTCTTTAGTCTTATAAAAAGAGGAGGTCAGCGGACTCTTGCCTCTAGTGGAGTCCCGAGCATTACTCTGTTTTTATTTAGACATGGGGCAAGTACATAAAGTGATAGCAGATTCATTTGCTTCCTGTTAACTACAGTGTGTGCCCAGGTGAACAACTGATCTTAGCTGTGTTGACTCTGCCTTGGAACCTGCAGTGTGCCAGCACTCCTGCATGTTGCCAAAGGAGCACAACTTGCTGTTTTTAATCCTTTGTGCTCACAGACAAGGTCAGTTAAGTCTCGATTCTCACTAGCTGGTCTCCCACAATGTACCACATCACCACAGGCCCAAAGCAATGGGGCCAAGTGACTATGGACTAAAAGCTCTGAAACTGAGCCAAAGCGAATGGGTCTCAGGTGTTTTGTCACAGTGACTGAGAGCTGATGTGGTGCAAATAAGTAAGTAGCTGAGCTGGGTGAGGTTGAACCCAACTTGTCTGAATGCCTGTGTTGTGCTGGGCACCCCCACCCCCAGCTCTGCTGGTGTCTTTGCTCTAAAAAACTCCACAGAAGCTCCAAGGACTGGGGAGGATGAGATTGGGTTCTTCAACATTAATATGGCTGCAGCTTCCCAGAGGACCTGTGTGTTTATAATCCTCACTTTCTTACCCTGGGCAAAGGCCCCCTACACCCAAGCAGCTTGTTTGAAACAGTATAAAAGCATTCAGGTGACATGAGCAAATTTCTGCCAGAAATGGGTTTATGTCACTTTTGGTATTGCTGTGTCTACATTCAGGTATCAAAAACCCAGAAACAAAACCAGGCGGGAGTTTCCCTTCATAGGAATGCCTCACTAAACATTATAATTAATTATTCATGTGCACTGAGCTTGTTTGCTTAAGATATTTTCTCTTGTAGACATAAGAAAAAGAAATTGCGCTGGGTTTTTCTCCATGATTCTCTAATGTCCTGGCATGCCAATGCCCGAGAAAACTTAACCCACAGAATGAGTAATACTCTGCAGCTAAGGGCAGGTATTTCAATTGCTCAAGGTTGTGGAACTCTCATTGCAACATGAGTCAGCCCCCCAGGAGTAAAGGAATAAATAAATCAGCTTCTGCTCTCTCCTGACAAAATCCTTCTTTCTTTCAGGTTTTAATTTATTTCCCTTCAATATGACAGTTATAGTACTCTAGTCACTGTCTTTGGATTTATGTATATCAACAGGGCACAGTGATCTTTGGTTTGTGTAGTATCTTCCAAAGAGTGTGGAATTTTTATAATTATTATCCCAATGTATTATGTGTGTGTAAGAGAGAAAGAGAAGAGAGAGACAGAGAAAGGAGGGAGGGAGGGAGAGATTAGAAAAATATTTTTACATTGAAAGATACCAGCTTTGAGGCAGAGAACTAGTGAGGCTGAGAGAAGACACCAGAGAGTCTTATTTTTGCAGATTCGTGTACTTTCTGTCTTGGAGACAAAGTCCGACCTTACAAGAAAAAAAAAAAACCTAAACTCAGCATAAATACTACACGGCACATAGTAGGTACATGCAGCATACACCAATTCTTTCCCTCTGGTATTAGAATCACGTTTCTATAGCACTACCATGGGTATAACAATCTAACTGGTAGTGTCACGTGGAAGTCAGATTTCTGTGTCTGTACAGTTGTTTATTCTTGAGTTTACTTTGGTCCCAACTGCATCACAGTAAACCTTCCAGTAGCATTTATCAAACGATGGTTGAAGCTTCCATGGCTTCTGCGTTCCCTGTCTCATCTGTCTGTGCCTGTGTATAACTTAATCTTCCCCCTTTTTGTTTTTTTTTTTCTGCCTAAGTGGAGAACAAGAATGCCGAGGTTTCTCCAGGACACACCTGTTCCCTGCTGCAGAGCAGCTGGACTCGGGGAAGGCTGGTTTTGCCACACAGGTGGTGACAGGGAGGCCTCTGGAGGCTCCCAACCAACCAAATACAGGTGGAGGGAAAAACAAAGCTGTTGGAGGTGGAGGAGGGGCTGGCAGGGGAGTCAGATGTCTTTGACAAGGCTGTTAGCGATGCCGTTTACGCTGAATCTCAAAATGTAGCATAAGGCAACTATCACAGGGACATTTTAACATGTATGCACGCACGTGAGGTGCGTGTATAAACACATGTGCAGACACAGACACACATGTGCACGTTCTCTGTCTCTGGGGTGGACCCACCCCTCCTTGCATGTTCTTTCCTAGATAGTTCTTCTTTCTTGACGTCACAACAGAAAATTAGAGGTTGAGAGATTTTGCTGGATCCCTGGGTCAGAGGTAGACTGCCTCCAGATGTAGCTAAGTTTTCACTGGGCATAATCACTTCTTTTTTTCTAATTTGTCTCAATTTTTACAACACCTGCCTAGATATTATTGCAAGAAAAGAAACAAGGGCTTAAATTTCGTGGTTTGGAGGCACAAACTGAACTCTATCAGTTCCTTCAAGTTTTTTTTTTTTTTTGGTTACATATGCAATTACAATCAAATTCTAACTGGCTTGGATTAGAATGAATTCATATGAATTTATTTCTGCTTTTCCGTGTTCTGTCCCGAACAAAGATATACTCCATCCATTGTTTTTAAAATTTTTTTTAAAAAAAGGAATAATAGGATGCTTGTCAACTAGTTAACTAGCTATTCTCTTTAGACCATACACTAAAAGATTTTCAACTGAGTGTCTTCACCAATAAAATGAGAATAATATTGTGGTAGAGAGAAGTAATAAAAGCAAGGGGTGACTTCAGTCTGTAGAATAACATGTAAAGAATTTTAACCATGAAAAGTTAAACTTACACTATTAATAATCATCTGGAAATATTTTATTTTGTTAACAATCTGAGAGATGCACCTGAAAGAATGACACTCTGTAATGTAACACACATATATTTAAATTAAAAATTACAACAAAGACACATTGCTATTAATTCCACTCCAACCAATCCTTCTTGCTTTGAACACACTTATCTATCATTCCTGTGACCTTCTGGAGGGCTTCTTTCCTGTCTTTAGCTGCACTGACATGGCTGCCTCACTATCCTCAAATGATTCAAAGTGTTTCTGGCAATTTCTGTCAAATACGAACATTATGATGTGTCATCCTGCACCTTACTCATTGGATTGTGCAACTTTTGGTTCTTCCTCAAAATCAAAATGATCATGGAGGTCACTGTGTGGAACTGGTTAAGGACATCAAGGTAGCCATGAAGTGTGACTAGACCCTCACGAAAGAGGAATTCTAGAAGTGCCCCAGAAAGTCACAAAAATGATGGCATAAGTATGTTTGAATCTAGAGGGATTATTCTGAGAGAGATTAGTGGTAGTGTGTTTTTTACACTAGTAATTAAACAAATTTCAACATTTGCCATTGTTTTGATCATTCTGCCTATACTCGACACTATCAGATTGTCAAAGATTAAAAATATAAATTATGGGTAGTATTTATGAGAATGTAGGTGTTGGATTAATTTTTTTGCAAAATACATAGTCAGTACACATCAGACTTTAAAATGTCCATGTGTTTTGAGGAAATGATCCTTTTTTCTAGAAATTTATTCTTGAGGAAAAAAGATATTCAAAGATACATTTCTAAGTTTGTTCATCTAAGCCTCATTAACAAGAGTGGAGATGGAGACTGACACAAATGTCCATGAGCAGGAAGCTTGTTCAGTTAATTTTGATAAGCTTCAAATGTAATAAGTACTCAGAGGCTACTCAAAAGCAGTATGAAGCTTTCTATTTATTGATACAGAGAGATGTCTATGATATATTGCTAAATGAAAAGAAAATTATAGAGTTATATGTCAGTATTCCACTTAGATGGTATATTTATATCTATATTTATGTGTAAATAGGTGTTTATATAAAATGGCCTCTGGAAGAAGAGATTATTATACAAGGACATTCACTTTGCAGTTGATAGACTATGAATTTGATTAAACATTTTTAAAAAATAGTGAATAGTATCATGTTTTATAATCAGTCCACACAACAATAATAAAGGAGAAAGAAGAATCCAAGGAGCATTCAAATGAAACTTATAATTCCACTGCTTCTACTAATTTCTCTCATTTGTAATATGACCATTGAACTGGATACACTCAGTTCTGAGGGGCTGGGTGGGTATGTGGGCCTGGGCTATTTACAGCAGTACAAAGAAGCAGTGAGAGATAAACAAGTCTGAGATAAACAGTAGGACGATAGGATACAAATTGGTGGGGTCTGCTGTACAGGACACGCTAATCTATTTAATGAAAGCATAGATGACAGGCTCTCCATGAGCTTTGTGAATTGAATATCATGTGAAAATAAGGTCGCTGAGTATTAGGGTAAGCGATAGGGGCACCCCTGGGGGCTGATAGCTCTGTATTCAGTGCTGTGGGAAGTACGATTCTCCCCAACTCTTTTCTTTCAGAGAGACCCAGTGGTGGGCATTAGAGACTTTCAGTCTACTTTGCCTTTATTTTGGACTGAGACTAGATGCTATCATGTAAAAATATCCCTGCTAATGCATATTAAGATGTGACATGCTTCCTTTAGTTTTTATTTTGTGTGCCTTTGTATCATTAACCCAAGGGGAGTGGGGGGGGGAGAAAAAGCACCCATATCCTGGCAGGTAACTAAAAACCTCCTCATGGGATTTGTTTAGTGTGAGAGAGTGATTAGTAATTTTTAGTGATTAGTAATTTTCTCCCTCAGGTGGTTTTTCTGCATTCCTGTAGAGATCGTGTACACAACAGGGTTGCTAAGTGAGAAGAAAAAGCTCAGGCAGAAAATATCACGCTTTAAAGAACAGTGTGTGTGTGTGCGTGAGCGTGAGTGAATGTGTGTGTGTGTGTGTGTGTGTGTGTGTTTTAAACAACGACTCTAGTGACTGACAAATAAAGTGCTTTGATTTGGAGCTGATCTGTGGGCTTGCAGAAAGTGCTATTATGTAATGATTTTATTCCAGGGCACAGTAGCTGGGGTTGGCAACCCCGTCTCCCCCAGGCCCTAGCCACTCCTCCACTGGTTTTAGAAAAGCAAGCCAGTTCCAAAATTCTCAGCTGAGGAGGCCTCAGGGTTTTATTTGCAGTTTTGAGGGTCTATGTGGAAATCACAGCATCGAGGCAGGAAGAGGTTAGCCTGGTCAGGTAAAGAAGGAAAGAAGAAAGAGACAGCAGATGTCTATGGTGAGCCGTCCAGAAAGGGGGGGGGCACTGCTGCTGTCCCCCAAGGCCAGCTGCTCGGCCCAAGGTCGGCATTCACAGGGACGGAAACACACCCAGCTTGGCTCTAGCAAGGGTGCGCTGTTGTTTTTCCGCCCTACCATCGCCACTCCCTGGGTACTGAAGCTATTTGCTACAGAAACGAAGCAACCTGTGTGGCCTGTGGATTCTCCCACTTGAAGTTTCACAGTTACCTTTTTTTTTTGATCAATCTGTGGACACAGATTTTTGTCCTCGTGACCTCTTCAGCGACTATGAGTTCCCCACAGTGGTGCTCTTGGATTTGCGGAAAGGACGCCCCGTATTTGGCTTTCTCTTTGGTTCCCAAGGTTGAAGCTGGCACTTGGCACAGTTACTGAGCTGAGGTTCCATGTGGAGAAGTAATGTGCTTACACTCCCCCAATCAGGCATCCGCTGACCCGCACTCTCTACCTGGCGGGCTGGGGCCACGCTTCCTCTGCCCTCACCGTCCTCAGCCTCATCTCTTGGGGGTCTACGACACCATGCAGTTACAGCGACTTGTCATATTCAGTTATTATGGCAGCTCTGTGAGGTCCAGAGGGTGTGGGTTGTCCTGCCAGTTTAGATGCGAAGTCCCTGAAAACACCCATTTACTGTTGGAGCAAAGAAGAGAATTTAGACTTCCTAACTCCTAGCTCTCTCCTCTTTCAGAAGCACTGCGGGGTTGAGGACGGAGTTAGGAAGTGGGCACCGGGCACTTTCATGCTGCACTGAGGTCCTTACCTACCCAGATCACTTCCCTGGAGCATAGGCTAAGATTACCCTTGGCATACAGAGGTGGCTTTGAATGCATGACTTAGTCACCCAGCAAGCTCAGTGTAATGATCTAAGAGAAGACTGTCTTCCCTTTGTAAATTATCCATGTGAAGGTGCAGGGAGGTGTTGTGACAGGCCCCCCAGTGTCACCCTGTGAGGTCTGCCTCAGAGACGCCTTAGGTAAGTTGTTATGCACTGCAGGCAGACCCATCCCTCCAGCTGCAAACGCTCATTTCCATGGATACAAACAGAACTCACCTCCTCTCCAGTTGTGCAAACTTCTGTGTGAACGGCAATTCCAAATGGGCCGTCCTAATCCACTCAGGGGAGCACACGGCATTCCAGATACTGAACGTGTTAAGTGAACCAAAATGCAGGTGAGCCTGAATCATGGCTGGAGAAGAGGCGAGGGCTGGTGATTTTCCATCGTGCTGGCTAGAGACGTGGGTGGATTCAAAAAGCATTTTAGATTTTACCATCCCTTCCTTCCAATTCCGGCCAGGACTTCTCAGGCTGGTGTCACACAGTAAGGTGCTACTGACTGCAGAGAAAAGAGAGGAAGCCAGGGGTATATTTGGAGCACAAACAAAAGCTTGGAACCAGGGAGACTTTAAAAGTTTCCAAAAACAAGGCAGAATGCTTCACATTAGATTGTGAAGAACTCTAAGTTTAAGGAAGCACATAGACTTATTTTTGCCTTTCTCAAGCTCAGTGTTATATCTGGCACATAGTAGATGCTCAGTAAATATTTATTGACAGAATAATGATAACTGGTGTGGGTGTTTGCTCACCTCAGTGCCCTTTCCTCTATGGGCAGGTTTCATCTTGCTGGCCCTGCCATCGTCTTCTGATCTTCTCTTGTTTGGGGAGCCCATGGCTTTTGCCTGTCTTCGGGGGGCCCTACTTCAGCCTTTTCATTCCCAGCTTTCTAATTCTGCTACTTGTGCTGCAGGATCCATATCAGGCTGTTAGCCCATTTTAAAAATTTCAAGCTTTCCATGTTGTTATAATAAAACTACAAATTGTCCAGGAAAAAAATATAGGTCTTTTTAGAAAATGGTTTGTGAAGCTTGATTTTGTAAAGCTACGCTGATTTCAGACTGAAGTGGTTTATCCACATGGGCTGTTAAAACAACTCTAGTTACTTAGATTTCTAAATGTGGCCCAAAACATTTTTTGAGGATCACTAATAGTTGACTGGTTTTACATGTCCCTGCGCGCTATAATAACACACGCAATATGTAGATTTCTCTGGTTAGCTAAAGGTTTCATATAAATATGGACAATGTTAAGGTGGTGATGACTGAAAGAAACTCCATGTTTAATTTGTTCTGGTTCATTCACTAGAAACTTACAGCGACAGAAATCCTGTTCCGTCCATTCCACCCTTAGTAGTACTCAGAGTTAAAGCAAATGCTAGTAATGGAGAATCAAATACTCTGTTTTGCACATTGAATTCTTTTTGAGGAAGTTTGAAGCGGTCAACTGAGTATTTTAGTCAAGTTGAATCAATGCTAGAGGGGTCTTTTTGAAATAGAAAATAGTTTTAGTTTGACACACAGCCCATGTAAAATACAGGAATGTTCAGGTATAAGAATACGACTTCAGCAGCACATTTATACTTGTGTGCAAAATGTCAGGACTTGCGCTGTCACATGTAACTGAGTCTGTGGTGCTTTGAGATAAACTTCTCTATAGCTTTCAGGTATAATTACACATGGTCTTCCTGTTATTTTTTTCTTTTTCTTTTTCTCCTTTCCTCTGCTTTGTTTTCCTGTTCCCAGTCCTCTTTCTCTTGAATGATAGACAAGTTTATAATGCTGGACTTTATAAAAAGCACCATTAGAAGTTGAGTTTAGAATGACCAGGCCTTTCTCGGTGGTAGGTTTTATTTTTATATTAATGTTATTTATTTATTAACTGTTATTTATTTATTTATTTTAAAGAGGCTAAAATCAAGGAAAAGAAAGTAGAATAAAACCAATCAAAATAAATCAGTATAAATGATACAGGACTTCAAAACCTTACAAAATGAGCAATAGTTACCACAATGTCTTTTGTTGTCTTCAAAATAGCTGCAGAGACCTTCAGACATAGTAAAAATAGAACCGAACAGAACAGAAAAGAAATAATGAAAACAAAACATTAAATGCAATAAAGGACTTCAAAACAAGCCAATAGTAAATCCAAAATGGCTACCATAATACGTCTTGCTATCTTTTAAATAGCCGCTCCTGCCATTGGATTTAACGTAATCAAACAAAACAAAAGAGAATAAAACCCAACCCAACAAGACAATGAAAATGATATGGTTTCCAGGCAGGGACCACTTCCTGGTGAGGCCTGGTTCTCGCTCCCCACAGTCTGTGAATGGTGCTGACTCACAGAGAGAGGCTTGGGTCTGGCTGTCCCCACTCTGGCAGTGAGGCCTGGTTCTCTCCCTGCCTAGGTTTCATTTTTAGCCACAAGTAAAAATCTTGAATTTCAGGTGGTCACTACAGAGGTACACTGAGGCTATGATATGAGTACGTCTCCTCACACTCATGTTTTGGAAACGTAAGCCTCAAAGCTACATTAATGTGAGGTGGCCCTCTGGGGAGGTGTTGAGGTCATGAGGACTCTGCCCTCAGGAATGGACTGATGCACCTATGACCGGGGTTTTCAAGGTGGGCTCACTCTGTCCCGCTCTTCTGTCTTCTGCCATGTGAGGACCCAGCATGAAGGTACACACCAAGCGCTAGTGCCTTGACCTCGACATTTCTGGCCTCTAGGATGGTGGGGAAATACATTTCTCTTCTTTATAAATACCTAGACTCAGGTATTCTGTCACAGTGGCACAAAACAGACTAAGACAACTAAACAAATAAAAATAAATAGCAAATAAGAAGCAACTCTTAAAAAATAAAATAAACAGCTCTAAGTCCTCTGAAACCAAGTAGTGGTGTCTCCCTGAGATGCCTCTGGGCACTCAGGAACCCTCATGATTTCACTGGATGCCATGACAGATTAGTAGGTGGAGACAAACTCTCTGGTCCTCTTGCAGTGGGACTTACGGGAAAAATGCGACTCAGTCTTGTGAGCTGTTTGGGCATGGCTCTGGAAATCTGGAAATTCCTTCCTAGGGACTATGGAGAATGTTACATCAGTGTGTGTGGAGAGTTTAAGGTCCTTCTCAAGGTTAAGGTCTCTCCTCATCTTCTCTCAGGTGTCACAGCTCTTGCCAGGGTCCTGAGACCTTGTCCTTTCCCAGGGTTTTGAGTTTTCTAAGGACATATAATGGTTTCTTCTTGTGACAGAGCTGCCTCTTGCTTTGGGTCCCTTTCCCAAGTCACCATAGTAACCAACTATCCTTTCATCCTTAATGAGGGAGATCTCAGCACCAAAGGGATGGTCTTTCTTTCTTTCTTTCTTTCTTTCTTTCTTTCTTTCTTTCCTTCTTCTTTTTACTTTTGTGGGGGCTCTCATCTTAGGTTCACTCACACTTATGAAGTAGGCTATTATGGTAATGCATTAGCATGTGAGAAAATAAATTGACATTCATAACTTTTTTTTGGTGGTCTTTTTGAGACAAGATCTCGCTATGCAGTTCAGACTGGCCTTGAGCTCACTTTGAAGCCAAGGCTGGTCTTGAGCTCTCAATGATCCTCCTGCCTCAGCCTCCTGAGTGCTGGGATTACAGGTGTGCACCACCATGCCCAGCGACCTTCACAGTTTAAATCACATTTCAATGCCTGATTTTATGCTTTTCTGCATAACACAAGTCTCCAGTCTCTTTGCCCTCAGTTACTATGGGTATTAGTTGTTACTCTGGTATTACCAGTTCTACCTAGCTGTCCTGCTCTAGAGCCCCACTTTTGGCTGGCATGCCATCAGAGACAAATCTGTGAAGCTGTAGAGGAGTGGTTCCACATTCTTTGCCAGCCTTCATGAGAATGTTTACTCTTTACTGGTATATTTCATGGCTGCAAACTGCTGAGATGCCAAAGTAGCATCATATTTATTTTTCATTCTATTAGAACCATGTGGCCTAACCCCGCTTTGGAGATTTCACAAAGTCTTTATGAAGGGAGGAAATTGTCTTCTAATTGAAGGTCTGTTTTCCATAGCACTCATGGCTGGCGATGAGGCTGGGTATTGGGGAAAGAGCCTGTTCATCTCTTCCTATCTTGGTGTAGGTATCACTACCAAAAACAAAGCTGTGTGGTACCTTAAGGCATCCCTCTTCCCTTTAAAGAGATGATACAATATCTCATCGGACATTTTTGTTTCTATTTCATTGACGGCATAGTCACTTGACTACAATTAGCTGCAAGGGAAGCTGAGAAAACTGTGGTCTATTATTCTAAATACTAATGTGCTTATCCATAAATCAGTATTTTTTTGTTTTTTGTTTTAAATTTTATTTAAAGAGAAAAAAAGCAAAACAGAAAAAAAGGGTAGAAATAATACAGAATTTAAAAAAAAGTAAGAACTCACTAGTTGATAAATTACATATTGTCCTCTTAGAAACAGTTGTTAATGTTACAAAATTAAAGCATACAAAGTATACATTCAAACAGTGAGGCTGCAAACAGCTCTGTTCAATGATCCAACAAAAACTTAGCAGTATGGTTATCAATCCTACACACTTAAACATACATGTAGTTATATCCTTTAGAGCACTTTCTTTTCCTCCTTTCGCTTTTTAAGTACATTATCTGTTTAGTTATATCATGTTTCAGCTTGTTCAGTACCTTACTGATCTGTTTTGCTGTTGTTATTTCCTTTTTAATCACCTTATATAATTCTGTTGTTTTATTTTTGAGTTTCTCCTCATCCATGCCCCATGGATCAGCTTTGGTGGAGTTGGGAGTTTTTGGAGATATTTTGTTACCTTGTTTTCTCATGTTCTATTGTTTTTTTTTTAATTTACTTTTTTATTAACTTGGAGGTAGCAATATACAACAGAACAAGATGGAATAAAGACAATTGAGATAGTGTAGTGAAATTGGTACAGAACTTCAGGGTAGGTTACCGGTAGGTACCATAGTATATGTCGTTATCTTCACAATAGTTGTTCTTTCAATCAGGTATAGAAAAATCAAAGGAAATACAGAATATTATAGAACTTATCAAAATGGAATATTGAATAGAGCAATACCATTAATCAGGAAAAAGCAAAATGGCAATAAAAGTATTTGCCTTCAAAGAGATAGTAGAAGGAAATCCCCCTTATTTGCTATATTACATATGGTCAGCCTCCCAAGAGATGCTCAGATCTCTACCTCCCACTTGCTAACGGGGGGCCGGGGGGATGGCATGTTTGATTCTCAGCCCTCGCACCAGTAGGCTCATAGGAACTTACCAGGGTGGCAGGATGGATGCTCATTTTCCCAGTGCTCTAAGTTCCAACATGGCGTGGATCTCAGTATTTTGTTTTTAAAAAGGAGGAGGAATGCATTTTGGGCAGATAACCAGCAGTCTTTGCCAGAGGTTTTTAACCCACTTTTTCCCTTTTTTTTGGGGGGGGTGACCATCTTTCCCTTTTATACATCTCATGTGGAAGACAGTTTATTCATAATCTGAATATGGTGTGGATTTTCCTAACTCTGCATCCATCCTCATCATGTTCCCTTACTTGAAACGCCTCTGAACTTCTATTCTTGCTCTGAATTTTCATCTTTTCGGGCTCAGATCAGAGTTTTTCTCTTCTATAAGATATGCGATTACATTTTTTCCTAGGTTCTGGTATTCTTGTCTAGACCTTTCATGGTAACTTTTACCCTTTTAATTCATGCATGGTGCCTTCCTTGTAAGCCTGACAGTGCAAGTTAGGTTTTCTGAACTAGAGAAGCTAGTGAAGGTGTGATTTATAGGCACTGCACAGTAGGTACTTGTGTTGTTTCTGAGAACCAAGGCTAAGGTTTGAGGAGGAATTTCCAGAGTTTCAAACAGTTACAGCCTGATTAGAATCAAATCAAATCTTGAAACTATGCTATCTCTATACCTGTCCTCTCCAGAGTGAAAATCATACTGGGAACATCAGTTTTACCAATTCATAATCTTATCTGCAGCGTATAAAATGCAATTCTTACGCAGTTTTGCTAAAATAGCTAATTATTACATTTCTGAAATTTTCCCAACCTTATAGTGTGGATAAAAATTAAAAAAAAAAAAACTTTTCTGAAATTGGGCATCTGTTTTTTCTACCTGTTAAGAACCATACGAATTTTATCTTTCATGAATGTTTGTTCATGTCTTTGTGAATTTTTTAATTGGATGAGTGACCTTTCTTTTACTCTTAGGATTTGTAGGTGTTTTTGTACAGGTGAGAGTTCAGCACTTTGTACTTCAAGTTGCAAATATTTTTGCCTGGTTGTCATTTGTTTTTCACTTGGCTTTTTTTTCCCCCCAGGAAAAGGTTTTTGATTCTTATAGAGTTTATAAATCTTTTATTTTTCATGGCTTCTGAATTTTATGTCAGCTAGAAAGGCTTTCAATATTCAAGGTCATAAAAGAATTCTCTCAAAATTTTCTTTGTCTTACATTTATATATTGAATCTATTTGAAATGTCAAACTCTTTAAAAACATTTCAGGCAAATATGTCCTTGGGGTAGGGTTGCTAGATATAGCAAATAAAAACACAGATGTTTATTTCCGATAAACAACAAATACAGTTTTTAAGAACAAATATGTCCCAGGCAATATTGAGCATTTACTTGGAGCATAGTTACACTAAATAATTGTTCACTGATTATTTAAAGTTCCAATTTAACTGGGCATCTTGTGTCTTCTCTGATAACCCAGGGCTGTGAGCAGCTGATCCTTCTGTTAGGACACTTGGTTTGGTTTCGGTCTCAGGGTAGCCGCCATCAGGGACCTGCCAGCCTTCCTACTCTACCATATAAAACTTTGTTGGTGTTCCACAATGTCTACAGGTTCTTAAATTTGTACACCCAAAAGGTAGGAGACAAATTGAAATAGATTCATTGGAAGCAGCCAGCCGCCCTGCGAAGTGACTGTGGTCTGGGGAGCCGCGGCCACCCCCGGGTGGGGAAACAAGAAGCAAGAGCGTTTCCTGAGATCCGCGCCACGCTGGAACTTAGGGCGCCGAGCCAACCAGTAAGCAGCCTTCCCCCCTGGTAAGTGACTGTGGTCTGGCAAACCGCGGCCACCCCCGGGTGGGGAAACAAGAAGCAAGAGTGTTTCCTGAGATCCGCGCCATGTTGGAACTTAGGGCACCGAGCCAACCAGTAAGCAGCCTGCTGCTTACAGGGGCACGGGCTTAGAATCAAACATACCACATCTCCCCCACCCCACCCCCGTTAACAATTGGGATCCAGGGATCTGGGTATCTCTTAGCAGGTGACCATATTTGGTACAGCAAGTCGGGGGAGTCTCCTTCTACTATCTCTGAAGGCAGATATTTTTATCGCCGTTTTGCTTTGTCCTGATTACCGGTGTTGCTCTATTCAATACTCTGTGTTGATGTGTTCTATAATGTTGTGTATTTCTTTGATTTTGCTGTACCTAGTAGAAGAACAACTATTGTGAAGACAACGAGGTATACAATGTTGCCTGTTACTGTTGTCCTGGTGACCTGCTGTGATGTTCTGTGCCAATTTCACTATACTGTCTCAATTGGCTTTATTCCATC